>NSJX01000049.1:33384-184644 GCA_002286715.1 Dentipellis sp. KUC8613 | reverse complement strand
TCCTCGTCGCGCTGTCGTGTCATCGCGCCCTTCTCGTGCCATCGCGCCCTCGTCGACCCCCGCACCCTCGCGCCCTCTTCGTGCAGTCACGCCCGCACGCTCTCGTCGCGCCGTCGCGCCATCGCGCCGGTCTCACCCTCGTAGCGCCGTCGTGCCCGTACACCCTCGCCCGCACCCTCGCGCCCTCTTCGCGCTGTCGCGCCGTCGCGTCTTCACACCGGTCTTCGCGCCGTCGTGCCCTTGCACTCCCGTAGGGCCCTTCTCGCGCGCTCGCGACCTCGTCGCACCATCGCGCCCGTGTGCTCGCCCGCGTGCCCTCGTCGCGCCATCGCCCGCGCGCCCTCGTTGCGCTGTCGCGCCCAATTCACCCGTCTCGTGCCCGCCCTCGTGCCGTCATCATTGCGCCCTCTTCCGGACGTCGTGCCTGCACCCCCTCACCCCCTCTTCGCGCTGTCGCGCCGGCATGTTGTCGTTGCATTGTCGCCCCAGTCTCGCTCTCGTCGCGCTGTCATGCCCGCGCACCCTCGCGCCATTGTCGCACCCTCACGCGCCCGTCGCGCCATCGTTGGGACGTCACATGTTCTTCTCGCGCCCACACCATCCTCGTGCCCGCACACCTGCACCCTCCATCATGCACTAACTCTGCCTATCCACTCCTCACACTACCATTACCTGTATTGTATCTAGTCTGTATGACACTACAAATCTATTTAATATGTACTCTCAACTGTTGGTGAAGAAATATAATAAATGATGAAGCTTGGGCATATGGGCAGTGCATAAGTAACATAGATGTAGTAGTAGCTATACAAGGCTATGAATCCTTGAGACAAATTACATAGTCTATCATTGCTATGAAGATGTTCACTGCTGCTATAGAAATGCTCCTTCCAGCTATGGTTGCTATGGCTGCTATGGAGTCTTCCATAGCTTGGCATCTTATTTCATAGGACACATAGCATATATAACCACAGTGGTGGCTATGTAAATCTTTATTTTTTCAGATGTGAAGCATGTAAGTTGATTTCTCAGCCTACGATTAACGATACATCTGACAAGTCTCAGCCCATCACGGGTTGCTACACATGCAAGGGGCGGAACCTCACTTGCAATCCGGCAGAGTTCGGAACCTCTTGTGGGCGATGCAGGACTTCCAAGCACAAATGCTTGTACGTCTCGAAGACCCGGCGTGCAAACGTCGACATGGACCCCTTTGAGATGTGGGAGTGTCTTGCAATGCACGCTCGGGAGCCCATTCAAGAACTCCCTCCTGTTCCCTACCTCCCGCCTCTCCACCTTGTCCAGGCCCATGGACTAGATGTTGCAGTTTTGCTTGAAAAACTGCAAGCTCCCGCTTCCCATGAGGAAGCCATGAATCTCAAGTACAATCCCGCCATCTTCCCTGAGGTCAAGAAAGAAGTACCCGCGGCCAATGTCGCTGGACCGTCCCAACCAGGCCGCTTCGCATTTAGTGGGGTGGACGCATCGACTCCGCCTACCCTCGCTAACCCTCCAACCGCCTCCACGCCAGGATTGATGTCTCGCGAAGGTAGCGCCGATGCCGACATTCGGCGAGCAAACATGGCGCTCAACAGCAAAATGCGGACCCTCACAGGCATTGTCGAGCAATTGCGGAGTCGCGTCGACGGTCAGGCGTCCGACATTTCGGTCATTCAGACCGACATGTCATCTATGAAGCAAGAAGCTCAGGCGCACAGGGAAAAAGTGGACCAGGACATGGAGGGGCTTCGAAAGGCTTTCAGCGACGCGCAGCTTGGCATTAATGGCATGAACGACACCCACAGGAAAATCGACGACTGGGTCTCCGAATCGAGATCAAAGACTCAAGCTCTAGAAGAGACTCTGGCCCGATTGGTGGCAAAACAACCTGCCTTCCAACCCCCGCCATCTTCATCGTAGAGGCAAGTCAGAACTTGTGGTCCACCTTGAGTATACCCGCGGTCTTTAGCCATTCGTCTCGAATCGTCGAGCTTTGACGATCTCGCATTATTCTCCGTTCCCTTTGCTTGCTAGGACTATCATTTCTGTATATGCTATATCTTGTCCATCATACCCTTCCCCCCGATCTATCATTTCAGTAACAGTACCCCTTGCTTTAATGAACGATGTTGATTTTGCCCCTGCGAATTACCCGCGGGCAATAGTGATAGAAGCAATAACGCTTTCGAACAAGGAAACGTTGGATAAACGACAGCACGGACGGGGATCTGTCTGAGCTACATTTTTTGAAACGACTTCGGGAATACAAAGCGACAACAAAGAGAGCCCGCGGGTATCGATCTACAGTAGAAATTCCGGAATGCTTCAAGCCTGAGGTAGCCGCGGGCATACGTGACTCCGTATGTGCCAACACTGTAATCTAATCAGGAGGTACACAGTGCATCACTCCTCTCCCCTAGCCTGTGTTCTCGTAGCATGTTGCCTCTTACCCTCCACAATCAAATCAACATGGACCTCATCCTTTAAATGACCTCGGGAGTACAAAGCTACAAGAAAGAGAGCCCGCGGGTATCGATCTACAGTACCAATTCTGGAATGCTTCAAGCTTGAGTTAGCCGCGGGCATACATGATTCCATATCTTCCAACACTGTAAACTAATCAGGAGGTACACAATGCATCACTCCTCTCCCCTAGCCAGTCTTCTCGGAGCATGTCTCCGTTTAGCCTCGACGATCAAATTAACATCGACTTCATCCTTTTAACGACTTCGGGAGTACAAGGCTACAATAAAGAGAGCCCGCGGGTATGTAATCAAATAAAGAGGTATACAATGCATCACTCCTCCCCCCTAGCCCGTCTGCTCGGAGCATGTTGCCTCTTACCCTCCACAATTAAATTAACATCGACCTCATCCCTAGCTTTTCTTGCTGATCTCGGCTTCGATGCAAGTCAGTCGCTGTAAGGGACCGTTGCATGCTTATATTTTTTCGTTTGTCTCTCTGTAGGTGCTTCAGTCTCTGCCAAACGCCGTTTTCCTACTGATTTGTTAGATTTCCGCGGCGACCACAGAGGGTAAGGAAAAGCCCTTAGAGCCTGTAAATCTCACCAATAGCAGCCGCCGATTTCTTCTGGTTGGCTGCGGGCTTCTGAGGGGCTTGGTTCTGAGAGCTTCGAGGAGTTGCTTCACCTCGACCTGAGGATGTTCCCGCTCTTTGCTTTTGTCCCAGTCTCGAGGTTCCCGACACCCCCTGACGGCTACCTCTGTCCTGTCGCAGCTGTGTCGTCCCGGCGGTTCCCGCGGGGTCAACGTTTGGAGTCGACTTGTCCTGTTGGCCTGGCGAGTTCTTCTCAGAGGTTTGACTAAATTGAGGTCGGCCATCCAGCACGCTTTCGACAGCTGCCGCAGACGAAGAGGCTGACTGAGACTCTGGAATAGTCGGTAGATTGGGTCTATGAGTGAGCGACTCCCTTTGCGGCAACGGTGGTTGTACAGTATCAGTCCGTTGGGATGCGTTTGCTGCTCCAGGGTTTTGCGAAGACATAAAGGAGGGATGAGACAGTATCCACTGAATAGGGTCCATTTGATCGCCGCCATCTTGTGTGTGGGGGAGGACTGGTGTGTTCTGATCGAAGACAGGACTTCCTTGGTACTGGGATGGGCCGGGGCGAAGGTACGCCATACTTCCATGAATCTGAGAGCTTTCTGGGAGCCCTTGATACGAAGAGGGGGCATGAAGGGCTTGTAATTCTAACTGTGGTTGCACACCAAGACCTGGGAACTGAGACGCTTGGAACTGAGACGCTTGCCAGGGCTGTGGAGTTCGGAGATAAGGCCCTCCTCCATTGACGAGTTGATAGCCGGCAAAGTCCATATTTTGGTGTCCAGAATCACCAGTCGGAAAAGACATAGAGGGACCACTGACAGCCGATATGGATCGGCCAGAGGCATTGAAAGTCTGCTCTGCAGGAATACCCGCGGGTATTGGGGGAAGAAAGGTATGCGATGGCTGGGCCTCTCTAGTAGCCGCGGGCATTAATGACAAATTTCCCGGTGAAGATGCATTCCTCCCTACACCAGCAGAAGGCAAGCTGGGCGCAGTACTTGATGATCCGAGGCTCGTATGGTGATCGTTCCGGACAATCCGACTAGTAAATCGAACGATTGCCGGGTGAATGTGCTGTTCGACTTCATCTTCTTCGACGTCGCTTCCGACTATATAGGGTAGGAGCCCTATGCCACCTGCTTCTTCGTCGTCTTCCAACGCAGCCCACTTTGCGTTCGCATCATGGATCATATAAGCAAGGAATAAAAGAAGTTGTTCCAGAGACGTCTTGTCTCGTAAACCTCCTGTCTTTGGGTTGACCCAGGGATCTTCCGATAGCCAGTCGTTGATTTCAGAAAGACGCGCACGGGTATGAAAACTGGGAGGGAGATACTGTTCATCGTAGGCCCAACCCGCAAATTCTTCAGCCCACTCTGAGGGCAACTTGAATCCTCCTGGAGCTCGAGTCCCGGGAATAGCCTGCCGTAGACCATAAGTATGGGCCAAGCGGGTTACAAAACGCATAGCAATTCACCTTCAAAGAAGAGAACGCGGCAAGGAGGCTGTCAAAAACCTCATCTCCCCCACAAAATCCTGACAAGAACTTCAGCCTCGCGTCTGAGCTTGCAGGGACGTCGCAAGGAAGCCTTGGTTGCGAGGGAGAGGAATAGAGGGACGCAGTCCCACCCAGAAGCCTTTCGAGCTCATCGTAGTGCTCCTCGTCGTTGTGGCCTTCCATCCCGCCGTTGTCGTCTTCTTCTTCCTCGTCCTGCTTGTCCGGGTCTTCATCGAATTCTGCGTCAATATCTCGGAGGTCGTCCTCATCAATATCCGGTATGTCCTCTTCCGCACCATGCGGAACCTGAACCTCTTCTTCATCCGACTCATTGGTTTGCGTTCGAGCTACCGCGGATTGCCCGCGGGCATTGCCTCCTCGTCGCCCACGTGCTTGCTGATTCGCCCGGCCTGCACCAGCACGGCGGCCCCTCTGACGAGATGTTTGAGCAATGGCAGAAGAGGACTCCAGGGGTTTGTCCCATGCGGGACGCAGTTCCCCTGTTCCGCCTTTAGAGTTTAGTCTGACATTCTTGAATTGAAACGTCCGAAGCCCTGAAGCTTGTCGAGCGTCCCAATGACGAAAAATCTTCTCCAAATGAGCTGTCTTTATTTTCGCAGGGTCTGCTTTGTTATCAGACCAGTCGTAATCGTTTGGTAGATATATATCGACGTCAAAGAAGGCGGAATCAGGTTGCCAAACCTCGTTCCAAGGCACAGCGACACCTTCTCCCTCTCGTGCGATGTCTAAGATTGCAGCTAAGAACACGATGGAGCAGAATTAATTGAAACACGCACCATAGTGGGCTTGAACAAATTTTCTGAGGAACTTCTTTCTGGTCAGAAGCTGTGAGTTGAGCAACGTCTGCAAATTAGGCATTATAGGCCATCCCGTGGTATCGTATTCAAAGATGACGTCGGGTTCCTGCTTTCGTAGTCCCTCGGCAGCATTCTTTGCCTCTATCCGACCACGTGTCAAGATGGTACTATGGTATCAGTGAAACGACTTACTCCACATACAACAAAGATAGTCACGCCAATATTCTTCACACCCGCAATTCTCGGCGGCTGGGTAAGCCTTTCGGAAAGACTGACATCCATTGAACTCCCCTGCCTTGTCGATTCTGAATGAGACAGAAGGACTAAGTACTGAACAAATAAATGAGCTGCTGTACACAACGTACACCGCGCCGACGACCTCGTCATCTGCATCAACGAAGCCGATCCTCATGAAAAGCTCAACTCCCAGATTGTCATGCATGGCCGCGGCGAATGCGTGGCAGAGCCGTCGGGCATTGTCTTGAGCACGACTTCGTGTTTTCAGGTCAGATACTATAGACATGACAAGAACTCGAGGGCGTACGATTTCTTTATCTCATCTGGGATGGCTTTCTTCCAGGTCTTCGCTTCCTCCATGCATTCCATCTTGACCTCTGGATTCCTCTCGCCGAACAACGTGATGGCCTTCTGATAGAATTTGATCCAACCGGGGTCTCCGACCTTGATGTCGTACTCATCCTCAAGGAGTTGGTATAGCTCCTGTTTCCGTGTCTCTCCCAGTACAACTCGCCAGTCAGGACGACGGAGGAGGGACATCTTGGGTGCAGACGGTCTCTCGCGTGAATGATTCCGGAACCAGTTGGTAATTTTCTGAACAGCGCAGGCGATTTATCATACTTGTTAGTGGACATGACGAAGAGATGGTCCTAGGACGTACCTTGATCAAGACCCCCATACCCTCCTCCCATGGATCCCAATAAGACCCATCTCGAGTTCGTATCTGCCGGACACAGTCTTTCACCAACAAGTTCCGTTTTGGACTATCACCGTCCTTCCAGGTAGCGAGCTTTGGAGAGAGTATCGCCTCTATAGTGGCAACAGAGATTCTCCGGTCTTCAAGCGGTGTGTCGACGTTATCAGTGGCCGCGGGCATTGTCGAAGATAATTCTGGAGCGGGAGACGCGATGTACTGTATGGTGGGACGCAACGAAAGGAAAATTGGTATTAACCCCTACCAATACTTTCTTGGATCCTTGCCTTAGCCCGGTTGCCATCTCAGTCATACCAGGCCTGGCTCAGATGGTCAGCCGGAGATAGATATGAATAAAAGCAAGAGCGTCAGCTGTCTTTGAAGCCATATCCCTCGCAACTCACAATCTCGCAGAGGGCTATGGTCACTGAATACGAATTGGACATTTCGATCTATGCATGTCCTCAGACTCACTGCAGCCAACGACAATTGTCTGACACTGAAGTTGACTACTGAACATCATTCCGAATGAAAGTGATGGAAGCCAAAAGCTAGGCTTTCCATCAGGTTGCCGGAAGCGCAATCGGGTCGTGATGGGATCTGTCCCTTCCTCGTGCTTCGGCTTGATCAGAACATCAGCCTGGCTCCAGGCCCCATCACTAGTTAATATTGCACGTCGTGAGATACAATCCAACCCTCACCTCAACTATCCTTCCTCACTGCAGACCCGATCCCAAGAACAATAGAGACGAACAGTCTTGTATCCGTCTACGATTGAGCAGTTCGCAACACTCGTCAGTGGGGCCGGTGACATGCGGTCTTAGGCTTCGCTGATACCCCTGAAGGTGTGCCTTGATGGGTGGCGTTGCTGGCAACCATCATGATGGTTGGCATCGTCGGTGATTGCCGGCGCTCTTCATCAGCAGTTCTGGCCGGTGTTCAACGGCAATATCAACTACTGCAGAGATCGACGACTGCTGCAGAGTGCAAGTCGAGAATCGTCTTCGGTTTCGCGTCAAAACGCGGTCAAAACCACACACTAATTCACAGTAAAATGTCCATAGATCCCTCCCTCCACTGCGAAGAAACCTATAAAATATGCGGTTTGGTTCCACTCATGTCCCGCTACGTTCGGGACAGATTTTACAACCGGTTGGAGCAGACCGCGGCTGAGAAATCCGGAAAGTCACCTCCGCCCGACATCCCGCGTCCCATGGAATTGCGAACGGAAATCATCATGGACCTCGATGTCGCCGTTGACCAGATGGCAATAGCAGTCCATAATCCAGGTGCGACCACCCGGCTATTCATTTTTGTCTTATCCTCACGAAAACTGTAGTGAAAGTTGATTGGGACGCTGAGAGGTATGCCTCGGGCAAACAAGGGAAGGATAGCGAAACCTTCGCCTTGAAATATCCGGCTCTGGAGGACCAGGAAGTCAGGGAGCTGCCTTGTGTTGTGGTGGACATTCATGAGGTGATTTTGGCCTGGCACCTTCCAGCAGTCCTCTCAGAGGAATGGCAGGTAAGTCATAAAATCGAAGATTGTAATGCTTATGGATTTGCGCTCTTACGAGTTCTTCGAATAGCGAGATCTGGAAGAGGCTGCAAGACTCTTGCAGCCAATGCTTGTGGTGGGCTCACCCCAGAAGCACCGCTCTGGGAAGACTATTGGCCGGGACGACCCGTCGCAGTTTCTCTCTGCGGAGAAGAGCAAAGATTTTCGTGGTATCGTAACCCTCTCGCCCGCTTGGTATCAAGCTGGACACAAGGTAACGTGGAATCGTCGTGTTCCTGCCGCGTTTCTTCGCTGACGAGAGGCATAGGGACCGCAATTCAAACCTGAGATCTCCGCCTCACTCAAGCCAACGAATAAGAGACAAGAAGGTAGACTCTGTCTCCGAAAAATCACGGAGACATGCGCGATCATCAACGCATGCATGATCGTTATGCACCCCGCCCTCTACGAAGCCGGATTTGAGGTCATACGCGATCTCCGCGGCCAACCAGACTTCTACCCGGTCATTATGGAGTGGGTATCCATCTTCAACGGGATACAAGTCATTGTCAATCGGCGCACGAAGCCTCATATCGACGGTCATACTCGATCGCCATGGTATGATGTTGTCTGTTCCGTGGGGCCGTACACTGCCGCGATATTCGGGCTTCGGAAACTTGGGGTGTATCTCGCCTACCCACCTGGAACCTTGATAGCTCTCTGTGGTAGCTTTGTGGAGCATGAGGTCCCGGATTTCGATGGTGAGCGAATATGCTACGCGTTCTTCATGCGAGATTCTATCCATGAACTCCTTCGAAAGAAATCACCGGGCTGGATGTACCGAACACAGTACATAAATCTTTACTGTTCTCCTCCCACTACTGTCCCAACATAATCAGATAATACCTTAGCTTTCATCTATTCCCTATCCTTTCTCTTAGTCTTGTAAGATACTCCTGTGACTAATCTAATTTCTCGTCATCTCAGTCTCTCACGTGCCGACCACGAGGCCGCGGTCATCATGCCACATGGTGTTCAAGGGACGAGGTGTCGGGACACGTCGGAGAATCAGAAGTCTTCAGGCGCTTTCTCAAGACGACGGCATACCACGACTCTTGGACTCGAAACTTATCGTTTCTCTACCATCTAACAACAGCAGCAATGACTCGTTCCCCTCCCAGACCAAGGATCAAGAGGCTCAAAGGCGGGCATCTAGAACGCTACGGAAAGGTCGGGGACAATCCGGCTAGGCGGTCCCGTCAAATCGAATGGATCGAAAAAACAACTACTCGTGGTGTCCGGTACATCGAAAAGGATGTTACCGATGAGAGGCGGTCTTTGCGGAAGGCCGGAAAGTCAAAAGTCAAGAATGCCCGCGGGGACTCTGTTAGAGAGTTTCTCGGGACTCAGAGCATTGACGAGCGCCTCTTGTCTGATGAGAATACTCATGGTGCTCAATCGCTTGTATGTCAAGCTGTTTTCTTTGCTATACCTGCGTCCCTGACGTTGTTCTAGGGGCAGCACGATTATCTACACCAGTGGCTTCATCTTCGAGGCGAGTTTCTCCACCGACTATTGGATTCGGAGAAGGCACCCACTACGGAAATTTGTCCTGGCTGTCTCGAACGCCCTGCTCTTTGGAGATGCAAGGACTGCCTTGGTCAGCCTGTCGAATGCGACGTTTGCTGTGTGGATCGCCATTGCCATCTTCCATTTCATCGAGTTGAGAAGTGGCAAGGAGACTTCTATGGGCCTGCTTGGCTACGGGATGCTGGGCTGAAGCTTCACTTGGGCCATGGGGGCAATCCGTGCCCATGCGCATCTGCGGTCACTCCAGAGAACCCAACATCCTCATCCTCGAATGAAAATGATTCCCGCGGGCAATACTACGACCTGGCTGAGGAGGAGGCGGAATTGGCTGACGAACCAGAGAATGAGACTTCAAATCCCGACGAGCTACACTTCTTTACAAGCTTTGCACCAGAGAGCTCCTGTGATAGAGACGGAAATCCTCTACTTCTTTTGATCAACTCATCAGGTGCTCACCAGCTGAATGTAGTCTGGTGCACTTGCCAAACGGCGAAGACACATGCAATGCAACTGTTTGATATTGGTCTGCTTCCAAGTTCATTCAAAGCTCCTCGTACGGCTTTCTCGTTTCGTGCTCTGGATGAATTTTACCTTGCAAACGTCGAATGCAAAATGACGGCTTACCATTACTATCTCCTCATTCGGCGTAGAACAAGCAATGCCTTTCCTCATGCTGTTCCCGTAAGATATTCTCCTTAACTGTTTCGTCTGCTCCTCAACTAAACGCTTCATATGCCAGAATCGATACCGAGAGCTATTGAGGGTATCCCGTCAATGGGCTGACTTGAAGGCTCGTAAATGGGCTGGAGATGGATACGAAGACTATGAGGACTCCCCAGGATCCCTTGCAACACCCTCGTTTTGCCCCACATGTCCTCAGCCAACCCATAATCTCCCGGAGAACTGGAAGGAAAATCGGGATCCCCGAAGGTTCGTACTACGCGCCGTCGGTTTTCTTCAATTCTAATTCACGATAGGTGGATATATTATCGGTTCTTCAATGGAGATGGCAACATGAAGCTGACCATGGGACCGATGAAGAAACCAGAAAATGACGTGGCTCTCAGCGATGGTCAAGGATACATGTCAAATGAAGAAGTATACAGGAAGCACGTGGCAGACGCGATGACTCGATATGATCCAAAGACAGGTGATGTGAGTAAATATCTATCCCTTTGAATTTGCAAGCCGAATGGTATGGCCGCGGGCATCGTATCGCCGCGGGCATCATATTGCCTGGGGCATCCTGATGCCCCAGGCATTCTATTGCCGCGGGCATCCTATGGCCGCGGATGATGCCCGCGGCCATACCTCTAGCGGCAACTTCAGATGAATCATCTCGAAAGGGATCCTCCTACTCATTTGTTAAGATATATTGTGTCTGTTATGACATAGAAGCTCTAACCAACGATCTTTTCAGAGAGCTACCTGTAATTGACATAAAGCCGCGGACCAGAACAAGAAGGGACGTCGCAATGCCCATTTTACCGGAGTAGGGGCGGTTTCCTGCTCTCACGGGTTCTTTTTCCCAGCATCAGTTGTTAACTTTCTGGTCTCAGAGCAGTGAGCAGTTTGTCAATGGATCTCTCTTATTCCATAATTGACAAATGCCAGACAAATGTACATGGACTTTGCTTATAACAGCGCCTTCTGTTATCGGATGGAGGGAATTGAAGACGCGGTCATACTCTATGACATCATATGCCAATACGGAGTCCACTTTCTCAAGAGGTTGCTGGAGGGAAAGTATTTGAGGAATGTACCTGACGAGCTGACCATTCGTCATGCAATCGGATTGTTTCATGTTCATGGCCACGTCGACGGATGCATCCCGAAATTCTCCCCCACTTACATGATTGGTGGGCGGCAGATCAATGGAGAGGTCATTGAAACCTTATGGTCCGATTTGAACGGCGCCGCAAGGAGTACGGGGGGGATGACTGTCTCTCATAGGCGAGAGAACTTGGACAGCCACATTTCAGATTCCAACTGGAAGAAGAAAGTGAAATCGAGTAAGTCAATAGGGTCTGATTCAGACAGGAAAATGCTCATCATCTATAGCCTCGACGCTGAAGAGAAAGTATCGTGAAGGGAAGCTAGGTTTAGCCGCCGCAGAAGAGGAGTGGCGACGTGTCCAACATGCAACTCGTCCGGAGGACGCTGAGTCCTGGAGTACGCAGGAGATCGAAGCATTGCAAAATCGAGAGGAAGATAGAGACGGGATGCTTATATACAACTCTATGGGAATTAAACGTGAGGCTTTCGTTTCCGACACTGCTGCCGAATTATCTTATAACATTTCCGGTTTTATAAGCTCCCAGCAGAGCCCAAATACTACTGGAACTGAATGAAAAGGAAGAAATGGCTGGGGAAATGACTGGGCGGGCTTCCTGGATAGCCGCGGGTATGAAGATCCAAGAGGCACAGTAAGTCATACAGTAACAAGAGCGTCATGTCTCTGCTAATTTCTTTGAAAGACTTCTGCTAGCCGCATATGTCCGTCGACTAGGAAAGTCGCCTTCTACAGCAGAGAAAAATGATCTGACTGATCGCCGTTGGCGCCTGAAGACGAGGATAGATGCCCTTAGCCGATCCATGTCTGAGGCCATCGGGATAACATCTGAAATTTCCGAAAGCATATTGGGGTACGACGGCTTCCAGGGCTCAGAGTTTGATGAGGTGACTGGTGATGATGTAGAGGGGGTCCAGCCGTACCACGGGGACGGACCTGGATATGCCCGCGGAGACGGGAATGGTTATGCCCGCGGCCAACGTATACAGATTGAGAACCAGCAGCTCCCGCTCCCCTCAAGCTTCGGGAAGAAATGGAGAGAGGATGCAGATCTCGGAGACGCAGTAGCGGACGAAATCTCCCTCCGAAAGGGACAGGCTAACGACGCATTGGAGAACCTCCGGATGGCGCTGGCCCACAAAGCTACTACTTACCGGGTGGACATACGTCCAGCGAAATCCCAAGCAGAGATGCAGAAAGCATGGCGGGCTTTGAATCAAGTCGAGAACAGCGTTCAGCAGCAAGCTCGCATATATACTAAAGCTCGATTCTCCCTGATACGTCTAGGCGCGGATCCGACAACACTGGCAAAATATCGGCTGTTGGTTCCCGCGGACATGCGGGTGGAGACGGCCCTGGTGGACCTGCATGCCCGCGGGAATAGAGACGCAAATTGATCCTGGATCTGGTCAACGGACATCCATGATATTCAGGATCAGGGTGAATGGCTACGTGATTGTACGTATTGCTAGTTCACGACTCCGCACTCCAAACTCATTGTAACGGATTAGTTTACCGAGTGACTTGGCTTCGAACAAAGGCCCGATATAACAGATGGTGTGAGCAGATGGTTGTGCTGCCATTTGAAATGCAGTGGACGATTGCGAGCTTTGAGAATTCCGCGGAGCTCTGGTGCCGTAGAGCCGAGCAATCTCAAAGGAACAATTTTATTGGCCACCAGGCCTATGCAAGAAGGCAGGAGGCGATGTGGAGGCAATTTGCTGGTGACGCAAGAAAGGCATTTATCGAGACCATTGGAGAGGACAGCATGCTTCGGTGGGGACTTCCGGGAGAGGAAGGGGACGAATACAATTTGTAACATAGACCGCGGGCAATAGATACAATTTTAGGAGTCTGTCTGCGTTCCTCTTTCTTGTTGTCGCTTTGATCCACCAAACTCATCATCAAGAAGCTGCTGAACCTTCCCCCTTTTCAACTCAAGTTCCCACCATTCCTTGTACAGGGATCTTGCGCGTGCCGTCTTCTCGTCACGATGCCGGTCTATGGTTGTGATGATTTGATGGAGATGTTGATAAATGGGATCCTCCATTCTCCTCTAAGACATGGTGAGCAAGTTCAGGAGGATGCATTCAAGATACCAACGCACGCTCTCCACTATCTCGATGACGCAAGTCATCGTTTCATTGACGATTTCAGGCGTCATTTTCAGAGAGGGAAGGGGATCGGGAGTCAGCCACCATTCGGTGGCAGCGAAGGTAAAATCGGGTTTGGCGACATCAAACCCTTTCTTGTAATCCTCGTATGCAGTAGCTCCCTGGAGCCACGACTCACTCAAGTACATGAGATTGTGGTCCAGCGCGTGCAGGCGATAAGGAATGTAGGGTCGTTGCCCAGCCAACAGTCCCAAACCTATGACAAGAGAAGCAGATGCCTGTGATAGGAACAGTAAGATAGAATCCACCCAGTGAAAAAGGGAGGAACCGTTGGCCGCGGCCATTCCTCGACAGAACTGGATACCCGCGGGCATCGTGCCAAAGAATGGTAAATGACCTTCACGGCAATAGGCGGATCCCGAGCACCGTTGCGCTCTTCACGAAAAGATATACGCACCATTTCGTGATGCAAACAGGCCTCCCAGAAGTTCCATCTATGCGTTCCAGGCTCCCCGATAGTCTGAAGGCCCTGTTCGATACGCCAAACTATGCAGTCTAAGACCTTGTCGGAAAGACGACCGCGACTCTCAGGGAATGGTCGTCTAGACATAGCCTTAGTTACGGGTGGTAGATGTAGGAGATAGAAGACATCACTCAAGTGGCAAATCGTCCTCGCTTTCCCAGTCCGCCTCCTCGTTGTCCATGGCTTTCGCCGACCAGTCTTCTGAGCAATGATCGGAATCCTCGTCTTCATCAACGTCGGAGTGGTGCTCGGATGGGGGTGGGGAATCCACAACGTCGTCTTGAATCTACGCCCTGTCTATGAGACAAAAACACCATAATATGCATAGGCATGACTCTACCTCCTTGTATCGAGATAATCCTTCTCCCTCCCTGCCAGCGTCGCGCAAAGCATCTTTGAGCTCTTGCCTTGCACAATGTTGAAGACATGCCAGGGTGCCTCGGGTATCAGAGCTGTCCGAGTAGCTTGCTGCCATCACCTGCTTCCGGTGTTCCTGCTCAAAGATGTCATTCTAGCTCCCTTCCTCAGTCGCGAATGAGTAAACCTTGACCCAGTGCTATACAGTAATGAGTATACATGAAATATTTGTCGGTAAACGTGGTCTTACCTCTAACCTCTCTGCCTCCGTTCTCTGCAGGTGTTCTTCTTCGTCTTCGGGGCTGTCATCCCTCTCCGGTTCAAACGCTCTTGGACGAACGGAAACAGACATCCTTGCTGCCGAGGATTGCCTCCGCCTACTGCCTCCACGAGCAAGGGGATGTCTGGCCACATTCTTGGTGCGAGGCATATTTGAAGCAGTTATTCGTGTGTGGGATGGGGAAAGTGCAATCACCAAGGCGCGACTCCTCTGCACAAGGAAGACCGTTCTTACGTAAGACACTGTTTTGGACCGGCTACAAAGGTTGTATACTAGATTACCCCTGTACATTACTGGGCCCCTCTCCCTGTGAATTGAAAGAGTCCCTCCCGAAAACGTGTGACAGACCCTGCATCCCGTATTTGAAGTACTCCAGCTGCTCTCTTGAATGTACCATACCGTTGCCCGCGGTGATATCGAGACCTTCGGCCAACTTGCACAGGTGATCTATTACGGCAGTCACTTCTCCATCTGCTTCATCAGACCCAGCCTGAGACTGTTCCCCCGAATTAGGCTTAGATGGAGAGCCTTCACGTCAGTCTGTGAGACATACGGTGTACGTTAGAGCCTCGTACCTCACAATACAGCACAGACGCAATGTCGAGGACGGCGGTGGGTCTGGAAATGGGGAAAAAATGACGGAGTGATCGCTCTTCCTGACAGCTGTCGAAAGGAGCAAGCCCGCGGGCATTAGTGTCGAAATCGAGTTGCTCTTCCTCATACTCCTCCCTGCTCAAACACTCCCTCTCATCTTCTTCGCTCGAATTTTCGGACTCCAAAGGAATATCCTCGGAGTCCGAAAGCTCTGCCGCAGGTCCCGGATAGTAGTGAATGAAGTCGACGGTTTTGCGATCCATGTGGAACTCAGATCGAAAGCGCCGCACGATGTCTCTGGGGACGTAGGGGAGATATGACGGCGGGACAGCGATTGTCCTGGAGTTGGATGGGAGAGGGATGTCCGCCTGGATGTGTCTTTGATAGGGCCACGGCCCTTCCCGGCGTAGCTGGCGTCTTGCAACGCCAATGGCACTGGCTCCAACGGATGCCGCCAGGCGATACTACTAACTTGAGCTAATGCGTTGTCTAGAAAAGGCACCTCACTCACCCATAACCCTGCATCCTTCTTTGTGCTGACCTCTTCACCTTCCTCCTTCTGAAGCCTGATCCTCTTCAATGTGTTGATTTGAAGCTTCCTTCGAGCTGAAGCCAATCCAATTATTGCGCGATCCTTCCGTGCGATGAATTCCAGATTCCGAGGTCGATGGTAGTAAGCTGGAGATGGAGATCGGTCTCTGTGACTAGGGTTCATCATGTGTGAGGCGAAAGGTAGGTGACAAGGACCAGGCGGGACAAATAGGTTCCAGGAATGGTAACGATGACATCATCGTCAGAACAATAACCTTATCGCGGTAAAATGGAGATCCAATTGCGACGAGCCCCCTTTGCATTCACAATCTGGGAATGTCGAGAGCAAAATGTGTGGTGAACTGCTGGTTGAAGACGTACACAGCATGTGCATACATCAAGCTCTGCTTCAATCTTGAGTTACGGACAATCGTTCTTGGAAACAGATGCCTGCGGGTATACAAGAATATTCATAGAGGGAATGAATGGACATCCACAGTTTGTACAGAATGGGCGCGGGAGTATGTTGTATTAATGTACCACATGCAGTAATGCTACACGGCCGACCATTATACAAAGTGCCTGCCTTGAAATCAAGTAGACGGGTCCTCGCCAATGGAGTCGCTCATTCTGGAGACTGGAAGACTGCATGTATCTTGGAATAATTCGGTAGCAATTGACACGGCATGACATCCGGTAGGAAATTTCTCGCGAGCTGACAAAATTTACAACCTAAATAAAATGGCTGATCAATAGCACATAAGACATGCCCGCAGCTATTGAATGCAGCGAAGATATGCCCTCGGCTATTAAAGGCGGCGGTGACATTCTCGTGACTATTGAAGGCTGCGGAGACATGCCCGCGGCTATTGAAGGCAGCCAAAACATGCCCGCGGCTATTGAAGGCAGCAGAGACATACCCGCGGCTATTCAACGTAGCAGAGACACACCTGCAGATAGTGGAAGTGAGAAAAGAATATCCGCGGCCTTCGAAGTTCGGGAGGCCGCGGCCACCTGTGGCCATTGACTGCTGAGGTGGTGGTGGCTTTTAAACGGTAGAAACAAAAAGCTGTATCTACTGAAATTGCTATAATTGATGTAGTTGTAAGAGGCGATTAACAGACGGCAGGTAATATGTATGGGCCATGACCTGGAGGTACGGTGACGGTGACATTCTCGAAGCTATTGATGGCTGCGGAGACATGCCCGCGGCTATTGAAGGCTGCGGAGACATGCCCGCGGCTATTGAAGGGGGCGACGACATTCCCGCGGCTATTGAAGGCAGCAAAGACATACCCGCGGCTATTCAAGGTAGCAGAGACACACCTGCAGATAGTGGAAGTGAGAAAAGAATATCCGCGGCCTTCGAAGTTCGGGAGGCCGCGGCCACCTGTGGCGATTGACTGCTGAGGTGGTGGTGGCTTTTAGACGGTAGAAACAAAAAGCTGTATCTACTGAAAACGCTATAATCGATGCAGTTGTAAGAGGTGTCTAACAGACGGCAGGTGATATGGATGGGCCATGACCTGGAGGCATACCCGCGGCCATCCGGAGGGACTGGATCCGGTGGGCCCATCGACCAAAAGGAAACATAGCCCTGTGGGCCCAGCATCATATCATGAGGAAAAGACGGTCGCCTATGGATACGGCCGGATGAGCCTAGCAATGCAGGTTGAGATGTATAGGCCTGGGCCCATCAACGAAGACCACCCAATGTTATGTCCGGTGGGCCCATCGACCAAAAGGGAACATAGCCCTGTGGGCCCAGCATCATATCATGAGGGAAAGACGATAGCCTATGGATACGGCCGATGGGCCTAGCAATGCAGGTTGGGATGTATAGGCCTGGGCCCATCAACGAAGACCACCCAATGTTATGATGGGCCCAGCATGGGAGGAGGTCTTGAGCTACATGGGCCCAGCAACCGAGAACAATTCTGCTCATGTGGGCCCACCATGGCATGATGGTTTCACCGCTAAGTTACTGATGCGGGCCCATCATCGTGCCATGGATGCCCGAACATGGGCCAGGCAATGTACCACGAACTCACTTGACCATGGGCCCATCAACTCAGAATGGTCAACTTAGGCCTGGGCCCATCAAGCAAAGACAGAGGACGATCGAGTTGCTTCTGATTGATGCCATCACTGCACTGATCAACACATACGGGCCCATCAACCGGGATGCTACTAGCATTCTCATGGGCCCACCCTGTTAACATACTGCTATATCTACCGTGGGCCCACATGGGCTGACCATACATGACTGCTGCAATATGCTCTGGGGTCAAGCATGCTACCTAAATGACCCTCGCTGAACTAAGTCCGTAGTCTGCCTCTACACCTCCACACACACTTCTGCGTTCCACGAAAAAATACAGGTGTACTCATAAAGTACGTATTTATGTTTCCTATGCTTCAATTTGAAGTTTTAATTGGATCTGCGTGTTAGGAGGGGCAACTTCAATCGCGTGGATCAAGGACGTGTGAAAGACTGTATGTCCAATTCGAGACTCTCGATGTTGCGGCATTCAGTGTCTCCTGTCGAAAGCCAGTCAAACGAAAGCCAGTTGATCGCCTTGGATGATGATTGAAGACAAGAAGAACAATTTGAGTGTAGGGCCGGTGGACGCGCGGCTATTGTTTCTTTTCTGGGACAACATGGCCGAGAGCCCGAGGTCGCCTGATATGCGGCAGCTTTCCTTTTTTTGGGCAGGCATTTTATCATGTAGCTACTATATCATATTATATATCACTCTATCAACCACTTGATTTCTACACGGTAGCTTATAGCGCGCGTGGTGCGGTCGGAACAAAACAAGACAACTGGGTATGGACACTGGGAGGATTGAACTCCCGGCCTCGCGCAAGTCCGCAACGTGCGAAGCGCGCGCTCTACCACTGAGCTAAGTGCCCTATTCTTTCACCCTTCTTGTTACACCTAGTATGCGCATCCAGTATCGAGGATTGTACTGGCAGATACATCGTAGAATCGCGCAGGAACTTCATTTCCTGGACTTGTCATTGCACACTCCTGTCTAGAAACTACTCGGTCACCGGATTACGGGAAGCGACGCACAACGGTTGAAGGTGCGCTATCTTTTGAGCTACGAGCTGGGTCCGCTAACAAGAGCCTCGTCTTCGAGCAGGGCATGCTAGTCTTTTCAGAATCACCTCAAGACCATGTCGATATCCGTGATGCCGGTAAGAGAACCCCAAGGAGAGTAGCTACTGAGAATGAACACTGTACTGAGTACCACAGAATTATGTTGCAAACCTGAGGAAATCGTCGTCGGCGTCCCTGAACTGGCGTTAGTTTGACTTTGGCGCTCAGTACGCCATTTGGCTCGCCTTATACTACAGGATCAACTGAGCTGCCTTGTTCCCAACGTAGTATCACAGTTTGGCATATAAAGGTATGGCTCTACTAGACATCGCTGCAAGTATCAGTGTTCCACATCGTCCTATCTCTCGCCAAGGTAAGTATCCAGATTTTGAAAACTTGACACTCCAAACTCACGACTTTGTTTTATCTCGACAATAGAAATCTCAGAGACCTAATCTCTGTACGCCTTCTTACTCTGCTACAATCACTTCCAGATCTGCTTTGTTTCCGCAACTGGATACGAGTCAGCAGCAAAGCAACAAATTTCCAATACCAGATCCTCGCTTAGTGCAGCCGTCTCAGTGCCCTTCTGTATACGGGACGCAGACGCCCTCCAATACGACTGTGTATAATAGTCAGCTGTAAGCACATTCTCCTCCCAATGAATGTATACCCGTTCTGAAATTTCAAAAGAAGCGGTGGGAGGTTATCTAGCTTACCGCCGTCAACTAACGTCTACATCTAACTCCACCAGACATCGGCAGCGGCTCAGAACTCGACTCCTCGTGTCTCGAGTTTTCCTCATTCTTTCGTGCCGAGTGTGTACAAGGATTCACACATGGAGCGAACCCCTGCAGCACACTTGCCGCGCTTTGCACCAGAAGTGCCAGCGTCAACAACTTCGAGGCGCCGGAGATCTAAGCGATCTGACGCACACGCTGACAGCCCCAAAATCCAGAAAAGCATGAGCCAGCCTCGTACCGGCGGACGGGCACCCAGGAGCGCAGAACAGAAGGTGCGGATCGCGAAGAGTGCTGCGAACCGACGTGCCAAGGATCGGAATTCTCTTGCGGAAATCAAGGGCAGACTCCCTCCACTGGAATACGGAGAAGAGTACAATACTGGGACAGCCCTAGCAGGAGGTACGGTGTCACTCTATGCATCAGGACAATCACTGATCTATGCTCTATAAAGCGCTACAGCGTTTTGATAGAGATGAGCAGACAATCCGTGCATTGCAACAGAGGCGCTCGACTCTCAAAAGCCAGGTGGATCAAGCAGAAGGCATGCTGTCAGTTCAGAGAGCACAATGGGTGAGTACGAAGGTGATCCCTGGCCGTGGCGGTACTCAGTCAGTTTCTCAGGCCAAAGAGCGGGATACCTTGGTCGGCCAGCGAGACTACCTCATGGTAGAAACGGAAGCCACGCGAGATAAAATAGCAAACATGACCGCCAGGTCTCTGGAGATGGAGACGGAGCTGCAGCGCCAACGGGGAAATTTAAGACATATCCGCACAGGGCTGCAACAGGGTGAGACTGCTCCGAGCCAATATCCAGGGATGCCCGGTTCGTTGTGGGGGTCACATATGACACAGTCGCATCGCTAACGATGATGGGTGAGTACCGACGCTCGCCGTCTGCACAAACATGGTAACACTGATCCGGCTCTCCAGAATGAATAACGGTTTTCTTTGGGCAGAGCTGTGGTAGTGGTAGATAAAGGGAAAGTCCAAGCTGACCTGACACCGGCCACTGTACAGTCGTCCGACCCGGGACAGTGACAGCTTGTATATCTACGCTTCCAATGATCATGTTCATTGTGATTCGAAATGATAGCGTACGATTCAGAGCCCATCGAATTCCCATGCATTGCACCGTGCTTAGGCTAACATAGGCTGCTCGAGCAATCCGATGGACATCCTCTGCGTGACCGTCGAAAAGTCGCCCAAACTTCCCTTCAACTCAAACTCACGATCCAGGGGTTCTGAACTGAATCGCATAAAATCCAAAGTACAACGGCTATGCACAGGAATCAGGAATCATGAACCACGGCTCGGGAGTCAAGAACCGAAATGCGACAAATGAAACAGTGAATTATTCGATCGACAGGAGTGTATCATTCATATAGGGCGAATAGTAGGGTATGCGGAGGGTAACGGTAACGGCGGGGGTAAGGGCGGGGGTAACGGGATATGAGAATGGGAATGGGAATGTGGTATGCTTGAAATCGTCATTGGCATTGAATGTTGAAGGAGGTAATGGCGCAGGCGCAGGCGCGAGGAAGGAGAAATGGGGACGGGTACAGAGCCACGGGTGCGAAGAGAAGACGTGGTGCGCGTGGGGAGAAGAGGATGAAGGTGCAAGGGGAATATGAATGGTATTCCTGCGAAAGGGAGGGTGGGGGGTGGGGGTATGTTGAATGGAAATGAGAAGCCGTGAGGAAGAAGGCGGGTGCGACCTGACCGAAACGAGCGACGTGGACGAAGGACATCATGATGATACACGAACGGAGGGGAATATAAGCCCGAGAAAGAGACGCAGAGGGAGAGAGAGGCAGAGGCAGAGGCGTAGGCGCAGGCGGCGATCGAGAGATAGAGGAAAACAGGAAAAGAGGCAGGAAAAGACAAGAAAACGACACCCATCCGGATATGCCACAAAGATCACATGATAACGCATTTACAGCATCCTGCGCCGGTCGCCTCGTCTTCCATCTGTTGTTGCTTCTGTGCAAGCTCGTGCTCCATCGCCAGCTGGCTCTCGGAGACTGTGAGGCCGCCTTCGTCGTATCTTTTTGGAAGATAGTTCGAGAATGGCGGTGGCGAGGGCGGGCCAGCAGGCCGGATTGGCATACGGTCTTGAGGGTCCTCTGGCCGTCCAGCGCGCTGGTGCGTATTCGTGGAGTTTTGATACTCGACTTCGTCAATGACACTCTGGTCGGGACGCCCGAATTCATCCATAGGGATGTCCTGGTGCTGACCAGGTCGATACTTGCTATAGTCGTAGCCAAAAGTCCCAGGTGCCTGCAAGGGAGATGGAATCTGAGCATGTCGATATCAGGGAGAAATAACTTACGGGAGCCACAGAATTTCGGTTCTGCCTCGGCTTCGGACTGCCATCAGCTTTGGTATAGTGCTCGTCGAGACCCTTCTTGCGTGCTACAACAGGGAGGACAACCTAGAGAGACCGCGGTCAATAGGGCGGGAGATGTTGAGGAGGGAGGCACATACATCGTCCCAGTTGCCTCCGGGTGGAACAGGCTGAGTCCATGTTGGTATCGCATTCGACATATCTCCATCTCCTGGATCCGGATACTCAGCAATTGATCTCCTGTTCTCTTGCTGGCGAACCTGTGACACGGGAGGTGTCCGTGCCTTCGCTTTCTTCGCCGAGGCACTCGTCTCTGCCGGACTCTTGGCACGCCGCTTGTTCGCCGGCGTAAGCGTATTCGGTGAAGACTGCGAGCGGGGAACTTGGTTGCTGTTCGTGCTGGCTGGCGAGCGCGTTGTTTTCGACGAGGTAGCGGGACTGCGCACGGACGATGTGGACACGGAGAGGGCGGCGGTGGGCGTGGGCGTTCGTGGCGGTTCGGAGATCTGTCGTGAAGCAGAGGGCGTCGGTATGCGGGATGGTGGGAGTTCCTTCTGTGTCGTGCGCGACGTTGAGCGCTCACGCATGTGACTGCTCGGAGTGAGGCTCCGGTTGTCGCCAATACCCAGTGCAGACGCAGAGCGTGGCGGTAGACTGTACTGGTCAGCATATGACGGAAACGCCTCCCCGTCTGTGTCCTCCCCGCCGTCGACGTCGCTCGGAGGCGCCTCGTCCAGCACCCGCTCACCACGAGCCATCTCATCGTCCATGTAGAAGCTCTCCCGCGTCCCCGGCCCAATACTCCCCGCCCTGCGCCTCATCGAGCTCCGCTTGCTCCCACCCGCCGCCCAGTCCGTGGCCGCGTTGACCATCGCCGCGCGTGACCTCGCGTTGTGCCCATAGTTCGCAATCTCCAACATCTCCATCCGCCGCCCGACACGCAGCTCGCCCACGCCTCCATTCCTCGACACCTCCCCGCGGTACCAGTGCTCGAAAGGGCGCTCCTCGGAGTCGGTCGACGGACGCGACGGGAAGTCGTCGACGAGGTTCTCGCGGCCGTACGCGACGGTAGGGAACTGCTGCTGCTGTGGCCTTGGCGTGGGCTCGTCGTACTCGGTGAGCGCGTTGAGGTCGGGCGAGGCGTCGGCCGCGTTCGTTGCATACTGGCCGTTCGCACGGCTCTCGCTGCGCTGCCCCTGAGCCTGGCCGTAGCTGGACGTGCTGCCCGTGCGCGTGCGCGCGACAGGGATCCGCGTCGGCTTGATATCGTTCGCGCGCCCGGACGTGATGGGCGACGCGGATCGCAGGTCTGCGGCGGGCATGGGGGGCGTCTTGCGGGCTGCCGCGGCCGCTGCAAAGTCGCGATCTATCAGTTTGGGCTGCGAGAGCGTCCGTGATCGCGTGGACGACTGTTTTGAGGGCGCACCGTTGACGGCGCGGGCGTTCGCTGGGGAAGGGGGTCGGGCGTCGGTTATCGAGGGCCGACCGCCTCCAAGACTGGGTCGGGGGATTCCGCTAGGGCGCGGCGAGTACGTGGAACCGTTCGCTGGTGCGCGTTGGTTGGCGTGGTGCGAGGAGGATGTGGAGGGTGCGTAGTGGAGTTGGGAGCCGTTGCTGTTGTCTTCAGCAGATGTTATTGAAGCAGCAGATATTCTTTTCGCCAATACGAGACTTTCGCTCTCGAGTCCTAAGTGTACAGACCGTGTTTCCTGTGAGCGTACATTGTCGTCGTGGAAGAGAGTGCGACGTACGTTTGCGGAGGGCAGGGACTATTGTCTCGTCCCATGACGGGGTTGGCAGCAAAGCGGACTGTGCGGTGGCAGTAAGCGCCATGCAAAGAATTGAAACAATCCAGACGGCTCCAGAAGGATGAAAGTGAAGAGAAAGGAGAGGATTGAGCGCGAATGAAGGGAGGAAAGTGGGAGGAGATGGGAGCTCGAAGTAAAGGTCACACTCTGCGCCGGTGGCGGCGGCAGGGGGATGCCGTCCACAACATTCAAGTTATCTTTCCCGGCCCGCGTCCTCTTTACTATTGTTCGACACGACTTGATCCAGCGCATGCTGTAATTTGGCTGACAGTTTCTGTCGTAGGATACTTGCCCCAACTTCAAACTTTGGGCGTAAATCACTCTCAGGCAGCCGAGGCAAAAAGATACAACGCTTTCTGATTTGTGAACGGGTAATTATGCATCATCGTCTCTGCATATGCCCGGGAATACTGAAGTTCGTCTGAGTCGATTCAGTATTGACAAGCGCTAAAGACGCTACACAGCATAGGTGTCGAACTAAGCCGTAGCACTGACAAGCAATTGACACGAGTCTGTTATGATACGTACTACAAGTCTAGCGACGTCCCAACCGTTCGCGGAACGCGGTCAAACGCATTCGATGCCACTGCGGACACAATAGAAAGGGAAACGATACGTCGAGCTTTCATGAGATTGTATTCTTTGACAACCCTGACCTCTTTTGTGTAACAACATGGGAGGCCGACCGCCGGTCTACTTAAAGCCTTCCTCCGAGCGCGCTGATTCACCCCCCTGCTCTCAGATTACTTACCCTCACACAATTACAGCTCCATACTGGTACACTAGGAAACGAAACTTGGCTATCTTAACACAGCCATATACATCACATATTTATGCCAGTCTATCGTGACTAAGTAAACCCTTGGATAATGCGGCCGTCAAAGAAACTTTCTGGATACGAGACATGGGCACCCTCCAATGATGCGACAGTGCATCACAATCAGACGTGCGCTTTTCTTCTACATTGATTGGTCGGCCTGCTTCTGACGTTCACGAGGACGCGCGGGCCAATCATCCAGCCCACAGCGACCTACTAATGTGTACCAACAACAGACACCAGCGAGGCCTAAGAACTCGAAAGATAGCTTCTCTGGCTCTCCTTTTCAGTCGTCCGTGCCCAGCGTGCACAAAAACTCGCTCAGGGACCGTGCCCCTGCAGCACACTCATCGTACTTTGAACCAGAAGTATCAACGCCAACGACTTTTACGCGCTGGGAAGACGCGACGATGTCTGAGTTCCAGGTCCCCGCATACAAACACGAACCCCCATCATGCCTCTACAAATCGCGATTCTCCGCCAACCCCCGCAGTCACGACCTGAGGGACAAACCACCGAGGGTATGGAGTCCGTCCGACTCCGACTCCGATGATGCTACTGGGGATTATGTGGCGGGGTCTGAGCGTCGTGAAGCACGCGCTGATAGTTCCAGAGCACAGAAAGGCGTATCTCAGGCTCGTACTGGCGGAAGGGCTCCCCGGAGCGCAGAACAGAAGGCACGGATCGCGAGGGGTGCTGCTAATCGACGCGCGAAGGACAGGGATAGCCTTGCGACGATCAAGGGCAGGCTTCCTCCATTGGCGTACGGGGAAGAGTACAACAATGGGACGGCGCTACTAGGAGGTATAGTGCCATACTGTATGTTCTCTGGATTGATCACCAATTGATGCGTTATCTAGCCATCCACCGTTTCGACAGAGACGAAGAGAGGATCAGTGCGCTTCGGATAGAATCTGCGTCATATCAACGTCGTTGGCGCGACACAGACGCACAGTTGACGAGTGAAAGACGATACTGGGTAAGCACGAAAGTTGACCATTAATATTGTCTGAGGCATGGCGACGCTGACCTGGTCCTGAAGGACGAAGAGCGGAAGTCTTTGATCGGCCAACGAGATTCTCTGCGAGCGCAATGGGATACCGTACAATCGACACTCGACGGGTTCAGGGAAAAACTCGCGCGTCAAGACGCTGAATGTCAGAACGCGAAGACCTTGCTGATGGAGAAGGAAATTCAATTGGCGACCGCTCGCGCAAACCGGGAAAATCTGACTGCAAAGGTGCAACACACAGAGGCAGAGCTGCGCTATTGGAAGAGAAAGGATAGGCCGACCCGAACGTGAGCCTGGATAAGCAAAGTACAACCACTCGACTCGGTATGATTCACGCTTATAATGACCATGTTTATTGTCATTTTATTTCAATAAACAATTTGAGGAAATTTTCGTCTAGCTTTGTGGCCTAACGTTCAAATCATGATTCTTTGGTCAGAGGGGGTTAAATACTTGAAAGCGTCCCTATTACGCCCTGTGTAGTGTCTGTCTCCTCACTTTGAGCTACTTCTCGTACGGCTTCTGGGTTTTGTGGGAGTCTTCTATGGTCCTCCATGCTCGAGTGAGCCCGGTCTTCAAGACGTCTGAGCTGCCAGTCGCGAGATATTGCCGTTTCCCGCTGTAATTCATTCATCTGTTTGTCGAATGCCTCAAAATCGTTGCACACTACTTCATATGTTAGCCATCGCTGAATGACCAAAGAAAGAGAACTAACGGGCTGGCAGCATCTGATTCCTCGCGACGAGTCCTAGGTCTAGCGTCATGAGGATAAGTTCCCCATTCTTTCTGCAGCATGAAGTACTCGTCCGTCCGGCGAGCAGCGCGCGTAGATGCTAGAGTGTGATCCTGATCCTGGGAAAACGTGCTCTTCCGTTTCTTTGATAACGTGCTACTTCCATCTGTGCTGCTTTGTTGCTGATGGGTAGGCATAGTTGGTGGTGCGGATATCGTAGGGGTGAAACTGGTGGAGGCGGAGGATAACGACGTGCAGGGGCTAGAGTCTTGAGACCAGTACGACATGACTGGGAGGGACGTCTGAAGACAAGATACAGCAGTCAGCCTGGAGACCGAAGATGTTATGCGATAGACAAGTACCTCTAGCGGACAATTTACTTCGGGGCACATACATTTGAGGCGAGGGAGGTACCTATATATCCAAGAATCGGATTACCATACAGGGAACAAGGCAGCTTCAAGCTGCGACATAAAACCCAAGTGTATACCCTATAGAGATTCGAGTTTGTTCAACGTTGCTTGGAAGACGAAATAGGCTGAAGAAACATTGAGTACAGACTCGAACTAGTGCCATCTTCTAGGCCTAATAATGACTACCACTGGTGAAGTACTCATACTTGTTTGAGTTTGCATTGTCACCCCGACCGCCATCCTCAGTTCTTGAAATACTGTCGAACGCCTGAAGATAAAAAAGCATCTCTGGTAAAAGCTGCGGGACGGGCCTTCACAAAGATGTCACCCGCCACAAAACAATCGAGTGCGGCGCGGGTGTGGTGCTCAGCCTCCTCTGAAGGACAGTGCAGGGAAATTGTCCCATCTAGATCCTCCAGCGAAAAGGTACTTCTTTCATCCAGAGTCTACCCGAGCGGATGTCTGCCTGCATCCAGGAAGTAGGTAAGCACTTTGTGCCATGTCGTCTTCGTCTCCCACGTGTTCGCAAGAGACCTAGAGTTCGTCAGTGACAATGGCTTGAAGTGAATTGGAAATAGCATACGTGTGTCGATGAATGCCCGCAAGGTCATTGTGCACAGCCAATTGTGTAGCCATTGGATGCAGTGGATGTACATTAGCGGGTGCCCGAGGGCAAACCACAATCAACTCCGGAACGGCACGGTCGGCACGAGTCATCCCGGGTCTTCAAAGCGTACTTGAACTCGTACTTACCAGTTTCTGGTCGAAGTAGAGTAGTGGCCTTGAAGTGAATCATAAGGTTCTGCCATAAGCGCCAGCACGAGCTCATCATGCCTCAACCTCGTAGATCGATTCACTGCACAACCTATCCTAACTATATCAGTGGCATTTGTCGAATACTTCAATTTCTCTCTCCGAAGACAGTAGGCCTTCTGGATCTGCCCGCACCTCCTCGGTCACGAACGTAACATTCACCGAATACTTCCCCAACGCATCTCTGTCATTTAAAGTGATAGACGTTGCGTTGGCAAAATCGTCCAAGATCTGGCCGTCCTTCGTCCAAGTAATGTTATATGCTTCCTTCGCGCTCGGCGGACCTGAACGCAGCTGTCCGAGAGGAAGCAGGTTGACTTTCAGTACGCGCAGCCACGGTCCCTGGTCGGTCTGCAGGCAGCCACTTTGCACGCTGTCGATGGGGTCGACCCGGCTCAGCAGGGACAGCCAGAGGCCTTCGACGCAGACGCTGCAGAAGTTGGGCGTCGTAGTCAGGCGCATGAGGCAGTCTTCGTTCGTGGGGCGGTATGACGTCTCGTTCTTCTCCGAGAAACTGTGGAAATAGTCATTAATTACGATCAAACCATCTGAGTGAGGCTCATACGTAGGGAATACGCCATAGAAGCCTGGTGTGGCGTTGAACCTGCGTACGACGGAAAGTGTCAGCTGTATGGCGTCGGGGTATGCGTCAAGAAGATTGACACACTCTTCGTCGCTGCCGAATTCCAACAGTTCGACACTGCACAGCTGCGCGATACCTTCTCTCTTCTCTTCGCGTAGCTTGAATTCGATCTTATGCTCGCCTTCGCTCAGCGCATCGTCCCTGTAAATATCGTAGTGCCAACGGTCGACGCCCAGGCCTGGCTTGGGCGTCCATCCTAGGTCTTGCCCATCAAAGAGCACATCGATATCGTCTTCCTCTGGGAGACCTGACAGCGAGAACCTGACAACATGCCTGGAGTACGTCCCTGAGGAATTGAAAGTGATCTTCCAGGGTGTAGTCGTGTTGAGAAGCGTCCATGGGTAAGCCTGGATTGGCATCACAGCGCGTTCGACTCTCGGAAGCTCGGTACTTGACATGTTCGAATCGTGCGTGAGCCAGTGCGCCCATGGCATAGGTTTGCTGGTATCGTGCCCTGCATTTGGTCCAAAATACGCAAAACCGCCGTCATACTCCTCGCCGACGTCGATGACGGAGTGTCCAAGCTCGTGTCTGGGTAGTAAACGGGATGAAGTCACCAAACAGAACGAGATCAGAAAAGACGAACCTGAGGACGAGAGGGCCGTTGACTTCGGACGGTGTGATCGTGCTAAGCCCCAGCGTAAGCACGCCATGGCTTCACTACGGCAAGATCGGGCAACTCACACGAACTCGCCACCGAGACCTATATCGGGCGTGCAAAGATGTCAGAAGCAGAGAGAAGAATTTGACTGGAGCTTCATACCCCCATATAAAGGATCATTTCCTACGATAGGCGTGAGGTTACATAGAAAGAGACCTGAAGTTGAGCGTACCTATCAGGATGGGATAATCGCAACGGTCTCCCAAAGAATCGCAAGCGGCCCTTGCGACCTCTGGCTTTGCGTAGTATAGCGCGCGTAGCTCCGTGCCGTCACGATACAGCCCGAACGGTGTACTGATTTTCGTTCAATGTCAGATCACGGGTCAGTAAATTGACCACTTAGCACTTACTCCTTCGGCTTGCCGCCTGCGCCAACGCCGCTCTAGATTGGGATTACCGTCGCGTCAGGTTAAT
Source organism: Dentipellis sp. KUC8613 (assembly GCA_002286715.1). NCBI lineage: Eukaryota > Fungi > Basidiomycota > Agaricomycetes > Russulales > Hericiaceae > Dentipellis > Dentipellis sp. KUC8613. Next base: position 155,549 of record NSJX01000049.1, on the reverse strand, counting down.
AATGAAATATATTCAAGAACATACTTGCCTCGTTGCTAGGAGAGAACGCAGCCCAGAAATTGAGCAAAGGAGCAACAGTATGGAATGTCTGATTGCCGGATATCTCCTCGACGAGACGCGTCACGTCCTGTATGAACTTGTCTTCCTCTGACGCAAGGTCTAGGCGATTCGCGAAAGCATGAATTGTATTTCCAAGCAAGCGAAAGGTCAACCAGAGAGAGACGTACAGCCATCGGAGAAGAATGTGAGATCGACGCGGTTCGTCGAGTGTCCTGAGCCAGCGATATGCCGCACGCTGAGAGGCACGGGCGACTTCTTCTTCCCCGCAGTGTCAAGCTCGCTGTCAACGCCTGTGTTTGGGACTGGGAGGCGCGATTGTTCTTCAGCTCCAGTTTCAGGGAGCCATGAGGCAGGGGGCTCCCACTCGTCCGTGCTCGTGAAAGCGGAAGCGTCAATGTGCCCGCTGTCACATAGCTCCCGAAGTCTCTCCCACAAGAGCTCTTCTTCGGTAGCATACACTTTGACTATCTCGACAACCCCAGTTCCATCATGCTTGTTCACCGCCTTCGACTCTTGAACATATCTTCGAGAGGCAGTCAGTCGCCTGTGTGGTTTCGTCTGGCGCGGTGCGTGAACCACGTTGCAAAAGTGAGTCTCTGGCTCGCGGTGAAGGACTAGTTCGTACGGTCTTTGAGGGACATGCTGGTGATGCGATAGAGGAGGTGCAAGAGCGATAGCTCCGACGACGAGCGTCAGGAGCACGGCGACATGCATCGCAGTCAAAGACTCGAGCTCGTTCTGCAGGTCGTGGTAAGACGCGACCGCGGCCGCGCGGGCTGGTGAGTTGCATGGTCCTTTCCCAAGGCCATGTGGGTGTATCTTCTCAACGCAATCACCGTGATATTTACTGCATCTAATCTAGGGTCATTTTATTTTATCGTATGATATGGATATCCACCGTGCTCTCATCGAACTTGGATTTCTGCTCGTTGTCCATTCGTGTCATTCATTCACATTCTAATTATAATTCTCAAATCTGTCCAAAGGTGGAGTGCAGGGCCACTGTGCAGGGAACGGCATAGCAAAACTGGATGGTAGATCGTATTCAACAGTTGTGGGTATTCCCGACTCCGAAGGTCCCGCCATTTGACCGCCTGGAGCGCCTGATGTCTCATGCCATACCAAGGTATTTTGGTACGAGAAAGTAGACTGACTTGCCAGATAATTCAGCTGCCAGGACAGAAACACTTGAGAATGCTGCCTTTGTACCTGGGTAATACGCATGGGTTAGTATCAATTAGCCTTTGTGGATACGTCAGGGTAGAATTATTTGAGAGATATTGCGCCGCCCCAGAGAGACGAATCAATTCATCGGGAGGATCTCCAGGTTCTCGAGCAACCGGTGCGGCCTGGCATCTGTGCAAGTTGCATGATGAAACAATGTTTCGGTCAAAGACTGGCAGGGGGGCCCGGAAGCCAAGTGAATGTTACACCGGATGCTGCAGGTGCTCTCTGTCTCCGAAAGATGAAAGACACGAGATGCCTGTTTCACCTTGACCACATACCCAGCGTCTATCCAAGATACTTTCATCTTTTGAGCTCCAGCCAATGACCCACCGATGAGAACCTTCGTACCAGCATCAATATGATGAGTGTCAACACAACCTCAGTCGTACGTTCTCGGCCCCTTCATGCTGATTCTGGGTGACACTGTGCGATGCCATGTCGCAGCTGAGGTTGAGGTGTGCATTATGAGCCCGAGGATCTAGACGCTCATGTAGTATCGAGCTGTATATGAACAAAGGTCTCAACAGTCAAATCCGGGCTAACCAAATCTGCATTCTGTGCTTATGAGCGGGGTCATCATATAATCAGCTGCGATACTTACCTCGATACCGCAGAACTGATACACCCTTGAAGATTCCAAGAATCAAGGTGGATGCAGTGCGTCACGGTCGAGTTGCAGTGTGATAGGAGGGAGACTCGGAATCCGCCGCCATGCTACAATGCCGAGGGCGCTCTGCCAATCGGAGCATCATCAAACATACTCCGACCGAAAATGTGGGTGGCATGACCAGCTCCGAGCTCGAAATTCTGACTGAACTGAAGTCGTCACTAGAATACATCGATTCCATCTACCTCAAAGCCAAGGAAACATGCCGACATAGACCAACGAAAGGGAGGAGAAGTTGGACTGTGTCCTGGTATCGTAAAACTTAGTACATTGATCAACAAACCGTACGTGCTGTTGACGGAGCCATCCCTCTTCGAACATTTATTCCAATACGTGCATGAGACTGGACGCTTTCCAGCTATCTAGCGAACACCTCAAGGCCTTCAAGACGAGCAACGGGACAGCAAGGTCGCGGACAACAGACGAACCTACTGTACACACGGTTTTCTCGAAAACATCTTCATCCTCTTTACCTACATTCTCTTACTAATTCATACTTTACACTCATGACCACCATACCGGACCATCCATAATCCCTCATCCCAAAACACACACCTTACACAGGTCTACCACGCCTTCGGGCTCATGCTGCGCGTACATCATCGGACAGTTTACGATACTTCTCGGACGCTCCTCGACATACATAGCTTAGACATACGGGTTTCCGCAACAAGCTATACATGGATTTCAAAAAAAAAAAAAAAAAAAAAAAAAAACCGTACGTGAGTAACGCTGTTCCGTTCGACCCCCGTGAATTTTATTGCTCGCACACTCTGTATTTAGCAGTCGTCTACTGGTACCTCCGGAAGGCAGGAAATCGGCCTTTTGTCTTCTGCAGGAGGCACATTCGATCTTGACTAATGTGATGTGACGCACTGTTGAACGACAAGACACGAGTAACACGGGCGTCCCAATTGCAGGTACATACGTCTGAACCATACTTACTATGCAGTACGAAGGTTCTAGCTTTCGCGTGTGTTCGACGGATAAGAACACCCGACAGCTGATATCGACCGCGTACCACATGTGCTGTGGCACATCTAAATGCATTGACTGTTCGTATCTATCCGCCATTTCGGCTTACCAATGGGAGCACTTCTATGCAATGCGACTAGGTGTCTGGAGGCCAACAATGGTATGTCTCGAACGTACAGCCCGCGGATACTCATCGACGATTAACTTCTCTTGCATCACAGGTGCCGGGTCGCGTGGAATCACAGGGATCGTATTTAGCTTCAAGACATAAGAACGAGGCTCCTAGCTGCGGTACATTCTTGATGCTTCCGGCACTACGCAAAGAAGCTCTCACATCTAGCAAGAGCAGATACCCCCGTCAAGCTTCGGCTCTCAACTTTCTACCCATGCCCCCTCTTCAAGAACCACGGGAAGGTGTCCCCATCGGCGGCAGTGGCGTCTCCAAGGGCTTGGGCTATTCGTGTGGTACACCGTCTCTGTGAGTGGTTTTTCGGTTTGTGGACTTTGAGTTGACGGTGCAATAGTGCATCCCACGTGCCTCCGATATTATCGGCTGCCACGTCTAGTGCCCCATACGCCTCTCGCGGAGATGTTTTCCTCCCTTATGACGTTGTACTAGATCTTGCGGCGATATCACCTCAGACATTTCCCAACGGCCAGGCCATTGAAAACGAAACCTTTATCACCCCCTACAGCTCGCCAACCATTCCTTCTGATTACCGAACGTTCACAAACATGTCGACGACTTCTGTGAGGCCTTTGGGCCCACCGCCAATATCCCACCATCCTTCGTCGCCTCCGAGTCGGCAGTTCGAGGCAATGACACAAGTCCTCATAGAAGATGCTCCGGAAGCTTGTACAGCCTCGACAGAACCGCTGGACGGCCTTTCGAGGGGCAAAAAACGCAAGCCACAGACACCGGCCTCGAATTCGCATATGTCCGACCACCGGCTCGTCGGAGACTCCAGACGCACCACGAGTGCCCTAGTTTCGTTGAAAGGGCGAGAAAGAGAAAGAGATCTTATCGCATTGCTGCGCTTCATGGTATTTGGCGAGAGGACTGCCTATACCACGCGATGCAACGGGATCAAGCAAGCTGACGTGGCGCATAAGAAGCACGGGGTTTTGAGGGCTGGTACGTCGTGTTCCGCCCCTCTTATTTCATCTGGCTCAGGCCGCTGCAGCGATTGACAAGATAGACGAGCTTCGAAAGCGAGTGGACCTTCTGGACGCTCTCGTCAAACATCAAAAGCTGGACCTACGGAAACAAGAGGAGATCATATATTCGCTGCAAGGGGAGCTAGCCTCTATGCAGCGGCAAGCATATTGAAGCGGTCTGCTATGGGTCCAGGCGGTCGTTCAGCGTGTAAGCCTTGATGTACTCTATCGCTTTGCTGATAACAATGGAGCCATGCGCGTGAACACCACACGGACGTATGCAACCCATCTCGAGAGGGATCGGTGCAATGCACGCTTGTCGCTCTCGATGCTCATTATTGACCATTCAACTCCCGAAAACGGTGGAGCCACTGGGCGTGCCGCAGACTCTAGGCCCTGCTAGCGTATAAGCAAACGGCGGTGGGGCCTCGAAGTAGACTTATGCCAAGCTCTAAGTCGACTGGTCGCTCGGGTCCTATGCTTCGTCGAGACACTTTGAAGATCAGATACGTCAAAAGATTCAAAGTTTCACGAGAAGACCTGCAATGGATACATTTCCCCGCATCCCAAGATGATGCTTTCTTTACACTCCTCTGCTCCTAATCCGAACACTATCCATCTCCGATCTCTTCCCTCTGAACAGACGGTCCCTCCGACTGGCTTCGCGATGATGTAGAAGCAATGCCGCAAAGGGCAGCGTAAGAACACTGGTGACATATAGTTAACGCAATGCCAATGCAACAAAAGAAGAGCAGGTGCGTTACGTCTAGTTCCCTCAACGACCTCTCAATAAGCTGGATGATAACTTGGATATGAGACGGCTGAACGATGGGTCGTGGTCGTCGAGGGTCCGGGTTCATTCGCCACGACTGTGGGCTTCGCCTTCCCCGTCTTGCGGCGTTTTCCGCTCTGCCCAGCCGCCGCACCGGCCTCTCCATCCTGCATCCGTTTTTTGTAGAAGAACGCGTTCTTGCTCTGCGCCTGCTGCAGCTGCCGGGTGAGGTCCGCATTCTTGTTGAGCTGCTCCTTGTACTGCTTCTGCAGGTACGTGTATTTTATGCGCATCTCATTCGCGTCCGCCGTGTGGTGTGCGGTGCGCTGGTCAAGTGCGTTTCTGTACGTCTGATCGTCGGAGAACTGCGCGGACGAGCAGTGTTGGATGAACGACCGGCAGCTGTCGCACTCCTTGTATGGATGTACGATCAGGCCACTCCGGTGCTCGTATCCCCATGCCGCAAGGCATGGGGCGGGAGATTTTCCACGACGTTGAACGTCGTGGACGGGTCGCTCATAGTAATCTGCTTCGTTATGAGCGGCAGTAGTACGCGAGCTCGAAGGTTTGACTTCAGGAACCGATGATGCAAACGACACAATTCGAGTGTCGTTTATCTGGGTCTTTTGCTCAGACATCATGGTTCAAGGAAAAGAGGGGACGCCAGGGTGCAGAGTTTTCGGTCGAGTTCGGACTTTGCCGGTGAGACCTAGGCCAACGATCGATATCGGCCTCGGTGACCGACTCGACAATGAGCCCGCCGAGCTCCTTGCACTGGGTGGAAAACATTCTGCAAAGTTCTATACACATGTATATTACACTGGGGGAAGGAACCGATTTCCGACCTGGAACATAGGGAGGACATAGCAAGGCCGTGAACAATGTATTTATTATTTGTTATCAAGGAACATAATAGATACACAATCAATTTACAGCAATATTTTTGTGTCATGTAGCCCGGCAGTAGATAGCCTTTGTACCGCGCGAGTACACATAGCACACACGGATAAGGACATAGCCAATGGGCACGTTATGCGACCCCAAAACCATGCTTGGAACATAGCCTATGTCCCGAGCATGTTCCCTTTGTGTCACACCCGGTTGCTCCGCACATAACCTATTTTGGGGTACATCACCGTAACACAAAGGGAACATGCTCGGGACATAGGCTATGTTCCAAGCATGGTTTCGGGGTCGCATAACGTGCCCATTGGCTATGTCCTTATCCGTGTGCGCTATGTGTACTCGCGCGGTACAAAGGCTATTTACTGCCGGGCTACATGACACAAAAATATTGCTGTAAATTGATTGTGTATCTATTATGTTCCTTGATAACAAATAATAGATACATTGTTTACGGCCTTGCTATGTCCACCCGATGTTCCAGGTCGGAAATCGGTTCCTTCCCCCAGTGTTAAGCAGATATGAGTCTCAATGACTCGACAAATCGATTGGTATACCAGTTTACATACAAAGAGTCTCCTAGGCCTCGATCGCCTCACCAAATATTCGATATCCCGTACAGCCACATCATGGGACAAGGACTTGACCTTGTCAACATATACAAACGTACACAAGGATTAGAGAAGGCGGAACAAAAGACGGACATGCAACACCAGATCGAAGTGAAGGGGGTAACAAGAAATGGAGAGCGCGCAGCAGACACAAAATTCAAACTCACAGCCTGGCGATCTGGATATAACTTACTTTCATCTCCCATTTATCCATCGTAGTCCGGGGTGGGTATATAAGCCACAGATAAACCCCACTGCGAAGTTACAGATTAGCAAGCATATAGCCTAACTCTTGTCGCCACTACTCACATCCATTCCCCTACTCCCCTCGCTCTTGACTTCGATCTTCACAGTCTTAGCACCAAGCGGATTATCGGGCGGGATGCACCAGAATCCGTCAGTCCCATCGGTCCAATTGGCCAAAACCTGGATCCCAACGACGGTGCCGTCTATCCCGGTGTTCGCAGGGAATGTGACGGCGCCGACCTGCTGCTGCAGAAACACACTGCCCATGTGGCAGTTCATGCCGTTCCCCGCGGTGACGAATTTGACCGCGTACTTCGTCGTCTCGTCGGGCGTGTAGATGAACTTCCCAAGCGTGTACTGCGCCACGCCGTTGCTCGACTTGACCCAGCTCCCGCGGTCGTTCTCGTGATCGATGGTGAACAACCTGTGTGTTGCATGTCAGCGTCTGAACCTAGAGCAAGCTGCCACGGGTGTTTACTTTACGAAATCCGCATGAGTGAGCGCACACTGATCGGCGACCAAGTCATCGCGTTCGACCAAGAGAAGTAAGTTGTCGCGGAACGAAGTGAGAGACGTGAGTGCCTTCTGAAGCGCGGCCGCGTCGTGCTCGTACGTCGTCCGCGCGGCGTGGATGGACTTGATGAGGTCCAGAAGGGTCTGGCGCCGCTTGAGGCGCGTAGTCGACGATCCGGGCGCCAGGCCATTCAGCAGGAGCACAAAGTTCGCCTCCGAGAACACCTTGCTGAGGTTATCGTACAGCGTAGGTGGCATGTCGATCGTGTTCGGGACGCTGCTGTCGACCTGGCTGTAGTGGTGCAGAAGCACGGTGGCTGCGGCGGGGACGCAGCTGCTGAGGAAGCTGTTAAACGTCGAGACCGGGTCACCCGTGTCGAAGTGGGTGTTCTGCGCGCCGCCGACGGTGCTGTACTGCACTTCGACAGTGACGTTGTTCGCCTGCGCAGCGCTCTTCAGCGAGTTCTGGAATCCACCGGACCCGCCGATGTCTCCTGGAGCCGATGCGGAGGCATTCACTGACGACTGGAATTTGGAGATGTCAGCAGATGACTGCGCAGTACATTTCCTTTGAACAAAGAAAGTGAATGTCGCCCATAAAACACCGAGATGTATGAAAAAGGACCCACCACACGGCGGTGAATTTGGCCTCATAAGCAATCGAATAGACGAAGTAATCGCCATACTTGTTCCGGAACCCCGCCGCGTCGGCCTTCAGATCCTGCAGGGCCTTATCGCTCAGCTTCGCCGACGGGCCCACATTCTTCGTCGGGCCAATGCGCGACCAGTCCAAGATATACATGATGCTCTTGCCCGACGAGGAGCTATCATCCGAGAAGTCGAACCCGCCCGACCCGCCGACCTTGACGCCGTCGACGGGGGCCGTGACGGACGCGGTGAGCCCGAGCGCGGAGGACTCCTCGAGCTGGTGCAGGTCCTGCACGGTCGTGAGCGAGAACGAGTCGCCCTGCTTCGCCGCGTCCGCGCCGACGGCCTGCACGGACGCCGCGTCGAGCGCGCTGCTGCGCACCTCGCCCGTGATGGCGTCGACGGCGCTGATCCCCAGGGACATGCCCTCGACGAATGGCTGCGCCGGCGGCGAGCTGTCCAGCGTGGTCTTGTCCCCGCCGCTGATGCTGGCCTCACTCGTCGCGAGGTGCACGAGAGGCACCTTCAGGCCAGTCGGGTGCTTTGCGGCCGGCTTCCCCTTCTTGCCGTGCCCCTTGGCGGCAGGAGCGGCGGCGGGGTCGTGCGCCTTGGCCCCCTTGTGCGCGCCGCCACCGTGGTGCGCCCCACCGGCGGCGGCGTGGTCGGCAGCAGCCTGAGCGGGAGAATGTGCACCAGCCTTGGCGGCACCCTCCGGGTGCTTGCCGGCTTTGTTCCCGCCCTGGTGGGGTTTGTCGGTGGGGGCGGTGGGACCACCTGATGGCGCTGCGGTGCCGCCTTCGGCGTGCTTGTTGTCTGCGTGGTGAGCTTTGGGTGGCATTCTGCTGCAGAGATCGTTAGCGGATGCGATGAGAGAAATAGATACGGAGACCAACTTGGTTGAGTGAACTTGAGGTAGATGGGCTGTATGATCGATACAACGGCAGCAACCTCAACACTTATATATGCGTTTGTTACTCAGACAATGAATGAGCGATGCATGGCGACTGTCCGTAAGTCTTCATAGATTAGAAGCTGATCACAAGAGCTTGGATACGCTGAGCACAACTTCTATTGATGTCTTTGCAGGCAAGAGTGTGAACGGTTCCATACCCTTCACTATGCAAGACGATGTCTTCTCTTACAACGTCGCAAGATAGTTGCTTGGTGGCGCCAGTGTCGAAGTAAGAAAAAGATGGGCGGCCGCATCGAGTAAAAGCTTTATTTCCATAGTCTCTACAGATGGGCAGGGCACTCGCATCCGTAAGAGTTGCGCCCTACCGAGAGGCTTGTTCGAAGTGATTGCGCGCCGCCACATCGGGACGAACAGACAAATTATTTTCTTTCTATGAATGACCTGGATGGGCGCTCGACACACAGTCTTCCTTCGCGATAAGAGCACAGGCCTGGAAAATGATGCTGTCAACGGCAAAGACTGTGACGACCTCGTGCTCACCGGTGCCGTCGAAGAAGCGGAAGAGGAGAACCTGTTTCAAGAACACAACATGCGAAGGATGTCTGCTGTCAGTATGTCAAGAGCCACGCAGCCATTCCTACCCACTCCTTCTGATCATAATTCATCGGAGCCTTTGAAAGCGTCATGTTCTGAATACGACGTGCGGTGCCGGTGGAGCCTTCGTGTCCAGGTTCCAGGCTGCACCTTGCACGGTTCCGACATACGTAGCGTCGGACGGTTCTGTGACAGAAGTATGCAACGTGTCCACATGGAGCAGGTGTCTAGAACCTGGGGTAATGTGCAGTGAACCAGAAGATAGTAGAACAGAACAAGATGAAGAGCTTCAGGCTGAGCGGGTACAAGCGCGGACCCCGTGCACCGGCAAATCCCGTGTCGGGGTCCGCACGCGGCGACTTGACCACATTTTTCAGCTGCAGGTCATTTCACACAACCATATCCTCCATGGCGAAGACCGAGCTCATCGACGAGCACGTCTCGGCGAAGCAACTGTCGCGCGCAGTCGACGCGCTGCTCGAACACGCGAAGAAGGCACACAAGAAGGAGGAGGAGAGCGACCTCCTTGGCGGGAAGGAGCAGCATGTCTGGTTGCAGGTCGCGGTGAAGAAGATGGCTGCTGAGAAGAAGCTGAAGCCTCATAAAATGTGCGTGTTGGTCTCTGGCTACTTTCTCAAAGTATAACTCACGATGGTGGACTCATGGTGTGGTGGTAGTCCGATCAAGTATCCTCTCGTCGACCCGCGCACAACATCCGTTTGCCTCATCACAAAAGACCCACAGCGGGAGTACAAGGACCTTATCGAGTCGCATGGAATCAAGTTCATCAACCGTGTCGTTGGGATCACGAAGCTGAAGGGCAAGTTCAAGCCGTTCGAGGCACGGCGACTGCTGCTACAGGAGAACGGGCTCTTCCTCGCGGACGAACGCGTGGTTCCATTACTCCCGGGCTTGTTGGGGAAAGCATTCTTCAAGGCGAAGAAGTGCGTACTCCTTGTGTTTCTATTGTATTGCTACTCACAATTTGCAGACAACCCATCCCCGTATGTTTGACGCGCAAGGACCTCAAGGGCGAGTTGGAGCGCGCCATCTCGTCGACGTACATGCATCAAAACCAGGGCACATGCACGTACGTACACCGACCTGATATACTCCCAAATGACCACTTCATGACACCCGCTCCAGGTCTGTCAAAGTGGGCACCGTGTCGATGACCCCCGCCCAGGTCATCGCGAACCTCAAAATGGCGCTGCCGGAAATAGTCAAGACGCTCAAGGGCGAGTGGGATAACGTGCAGTCTCTGAGTATCAAGACGAATTCGAGTGTGAGCTTGCCAATCTGGACATGTGACCTGGGTGCGGAGGAGGGCGGGCGGTGGGACGGTCTTGAGGCGGAGGATGATTCGGAAGAGGAGGACTCTGCGAGCGATGAGGACGAGGACGAGGACGAGGAGATGCAGGTGGACGAGGCGCCTCCGGAGCCGGCGGTGACGAAGAAGGGCAAGAAGCGGTCCGCGGAGGAGCAGGAACAGGAGCAGGAAAAGCCCAAGAAAAAGGCCAAGGCGGCCGGCACGCCCTCTGCGTCGACGCCCGCCAAAGCACCAAAATCCGCCCCCGCCGCCCTATCACCGCAGGAGCCCGTACGTCCACCCCCACCTTGTTCTGTTTCTGTAACTATACTAACACGACGCATGTGATATCCGCAGACATCGACACCAGCGGACGCCGGCGCGCAGAAGAAACGGCGCAAGTCCAAAGGCGGCGAGACCGTTCCCTCGCCCGCAGGAGCCGCGGCCGCACTATCGCAGCCCTCGTCCGCGACGCCGCCGTCTTCCTCCACGCCGCTCAAGGCACCCAAAAAGCCGCACCCGCACGTGGCGGCCGAGCCCGTGCAGGCGGCCGTCGCGTCGGGCAGCGAGGCGGACGTCGAGAGCGCGGATCCGACACTGACGTTGGCGGCGCCGGCGCTGAAGAAGAAGGAGAAGCGGCGGAAGTCGAAGGGTGGGGCTGACGGGGCCGAGGCTGAGGCCGTCCCTGCCCCTGTCCCTGCGGCTGCGGAGGCCAGTGAGCCCGTGAGCAAGAAGAGGAAGGCGAAGGCTGCGCCGGCTGCAGAGGGGGCACCTGCTCCCCCGGCTGCCGCGCCCGCGCCCGAGGCGGCGAAGACGAAAAAGCACAAGGAGGTTGCGCCCGCTGCTGAGGGCGGAGCTGCGCCTGCCGAGGGCAAGAAGAAGGGAAAGAAGGCTTCAGAGGCTGCCGCTCCTACTCCCGCCCCCGCCCCCGCCCCCTCTGCGCCAGAGGTTGCGAAGAAGACTAAAAAGCGCAAGGATGCTGCGCCAGCTGCTACTACGGACGAAGTAGCCGCTCCTCCTGCTTCAGAGGTGACGAAGAAGACTAAAAAGCACAAGGACACCGCACCGGCCGCTTCTGAGCCGGCGCAAACCCTCACTGCGGACGAGCGGAAGCAGAAGCGGAGTGCGGGGGCGGGGGAGAAGAAGAAAGAGAAGGTGGTGAAGGGGAAGAAGGGGAGCGCGAAGGAGGGACTGGTCGGGAAGAAGATGTAAACCGTCGACTTGCTTGTTACTCACTCTACCACCCGCAGTGCTGCTGTTCTACGAGGACTCCTTTGCCTTCGGGCTTCTGTCGATTTACCGATGGAAATCTTTTACTTGGACAATTGTTGTGGACGGTCTGCGATCGCCCCGCAGTTTCTCCGTCTATTGTCCCCTCCTTTCCAACAAACGTCCGTTGTCTATGAACTATTTGGATGATATTTACGGCTGCATCGTGGTATACATTCTTCACGTCTATTGAACCTTTGCTCAATGGAGGGTAGAAACCTCCTTCAAGTTCCCCACCGAAATTACATAAATTGTTCCCCCTAACCTCGATCTATGGTCCTGTGACCTTGACGATTTCAGCGGGAGCGTCGGGAGCGCCGGTTGAGAACAACCGTGACAACCGAAGAGCCCTACCGGAAGAGGTCAATCACAATCATGTTTCTCGCAGGATATCCTGAGAACACGTCGCCGTTCGGCTTTCTCGCAGACTAGCACCATGGCCCTGCGTAAGTCCTCGAAGATCACCCTGCAACAGCCCGCGGAGCCCGGGGTGTCGCTGGTCGGCGTGCTCGAGCAGCTCGAGCCTGCCCAGCCTACGCGCGGGCGGAAGATTGCCCTGGTACGTCCAAGTGGCACCCGTCTCGTGTGCTGTTGATAGAAACTCTGCGCAGATTCTCCACGGGACGATGGGGTAAGTCACTGTTACCCCTAGGTGTACGGCATTGGGTTTCAATGAACATGATATCAGACACAAGGACTATCTGTTCCAGAAGCGCCTCGCACAACGTCTCCCGCTCGACTCCTTCCGCTTCGACTTCCGGTACGTCGTTCGGGGCCTTTGCGAAATCTATAGCAGCCTGACACGCTCCACAGCGGGAACCACGAGTCAGGGGGCATCTACCGTCACGGCGGGTTCGCGGAGGACGCGGAGGACCTGCGTGTCGTGGTGAAGCATTTGACGGGGGAGCTGGGGTACGTCGTCGACCTGGTCGTGGGGCACTCGCGCGGGAGCATCGTGGGCATGCACTGGCTGTGCACCGCGGAGGAGGCCAAGCACGCGCGGGGGATGGTGAATGTGTCTGGCCGATACAGGATGCGGCGTATATACGGTCCGTGCGCCTATCTTATCTGTGTTGCCGATAGCTGCCTTACGGGCGCGCAGACGTCTCGCAGCACTACGTCGAATCGTTCGCCACCAAGGGCTACTTCGACTGGGAGCTCACCATCGCGCGCAAGCCCGTCGTGGGCCGCATCTACCCGCACGACCTCGTCAAGTTCGCGGCGTGGGACTCGGCCATCGTCTGGGACCGCTTTCCGCAACACGTCGACGCACTGACGATCCACGGCCTGGCAGATAAGGTGGTACCCCCGTAAGCGCGAGCGGTGTCTAATTGCGTCGGCTCTGCGCTGATTCAGAGGCTATGCGCCATGCTTGCTTGCTTGCTTATCCTAGGTACGACGCGGTTATCTACGCGCGCGCGCTGGGCAACCGCAGTCCGGGGACGCACAACCTGCACTACATCGAGGACGCAGATCACAACTTTGTGGGGGTGAGCACCGCGTCTGACTGGTCCCGGCGAAATGCACTCAACATTCGCTTCCGCTTTTCAGCGCCAGGACGAAGTGGTGGACACGATCCTCGCGTGGTGGGACGCGCGGGAGCACCAACGTCTACGGACAGGCATCTGGGAGACGGGCGTACGAGGCAAGCTGTAATCATCCTCCCACAGGGCTGCTGTAAGTACGTAGCCGACGCACTGCGATGGTCAGCATCGAGTGATGCTGATACGCGCCTCGCAACAAACAAACGTATAATCCCTCGTAGACCGTGTCCATCCCGGTGCAAATGCCGACGGCGGCGGAATTCGTCTGCATGCATTAATTTGCACCTGCAGGGTGGGGCCAGCACGCCATCGCCATCGTGTCCCCGCGACGAGCGCGTTGGACGGCCGACTGGTAAATATTTTTAACGCAGATTTCAAATGCTCGACGCTACCTGCATCTACCTCCATTCCAACTTGACTCTCCCATCTTGTACACGAAGATGCGAAGATACACACCCTGCCCCCGCCCTGATCGTTACGGAAGCATCTCATCCCGCATCTCCCATCCCCGCCCGCACGCCTTGCACCGCGCACATTCGTTCTTCCTGGGCCACCCGCCGCGCCGGCGTCCATTGGCACTGCAGGCGCCAGCCAATTCTTGGCCACACCGCCACTCGCATTTGGGGCTTCCCTCGCGCCGATTCTAGGCCCCCCGCCGATATCTGATATGCAATGGCTATATACGTCCGCCTGATGGACGCTTCCCCCGGACGTTCTCGCCATGGCGGCATATGCACCGGGACCTGCATTGTTCACGGTGAAATGCAAATCAAGTCGGTAGGTGCCGCTGGGCCAGCCCGATGCGACTATCCAATATCGAATATCGAATTTCGGACGCAGATACGGGATATGGCGTCTGATGAGAAACCGGTGGGCGTCTGCGTTTTTTGATCGCGAGTGGGCAGCTTGCGCAGAGCTGGGCAGCGTTGGCAAATTCACGTCGAGCAGGAATGCTGCGGTGGCGCCGGCACGGGGGCGCGCGCGAAGATTGGGGTTGTAGCAGAGGTGTGCCGGTATACCATCATACCATGTCCCCTAGGCCTTCGGACCGTGTTGTGTTGCTGCGACATTGCAAGTTGCTGATGGAACATTGAACAGGCCCACGATGGAGCGGAAAATCTCCTGGGATGTTCCTGAATATACCGTTGTCTGAATCAATGGTATGTTTGCAGCACTCCAACCTTGTTCTTTGTGTGTGTCGCGACTGACAGCGAGTGTAGGGCTCGGGTTTCCAAGCTCCACTCACTGCTCGCTGTTTCAAAATATGAATGCAGCACGGGACGATCGGTTAGTCAGACGCTGTAGATCCTGACAAGGACTGTACTAGGTTTAATACTTAATTTCCGCGCCCTCCAGCGAGATTCATTCGCGTCAAGGTTCAATGCCGTCACCAAACGCAAAAATCTTCCACATGCACAAGGCCCTCAGCGATCTTATTTGCATTACATTTATATAGGTAACCACCGCCACCCGAATCGCAATCACTGCGAGCCCGCCTCTGGATATTACGGAGTCAACCAGAGTCAAGCTTTTTTACTGATCCCAGGACACAGAGATTCAGAAAGCAGCTGCAGGCGATCACGGCGGGGATCTCGAGATCTGGGCAGCCCGGGCTGATATCTGCATCCAATCTTCAATCTGGATGTCGAATTCGAACGCGCCTCGGACGTCACGCATTCGCAATACGCAATATGTGCGCGGTGCCTGAGCCCCCCTGCTACGCGAGATGATACTAATAGATCCATCTCGAAGTGGCGTATACGGATGCGTGTACGTAACGCGCATCAGCGGGATGGTCGACGAACCGACCTCGACGGTGCGCGTCGTCTTATCGTCTTGTGTGGTTCACCACGCGCACCAGTCATCGCGATCGTTTGGTGTACTGGTGCAGTGCTCCAAGGCAACGCCCGCCCCATTGGCAGACGCCGACGTCGGCACCGTCACCCACAACACCGACAACTGCCAATCGAGCGACTGACAGCTCGCCATTGACACGTACTGTACGAACATGTCCATGCCATTCACACTCGGAGAAACCGTGGCCACGCAGACTCCATATTCAGCGTCGGACTTGCTCTTGGACGTCGCCTGGCCTTACCTTGAACACGGCTCGGCTTCGGACTCAGACGCGGACACGGACACACAAGCTCATGGGGATACGTATACGCAGCCAAATGCGATGATCTCGACCGCCTAACGTCTAACATCAATTTCCAACTCTAATCACTGTCACTCCCTGCCGGTGACAGCGACAATGGGCATCGGAGTAAGTCGCCTCGCCCGGTGCCCACCAGCTGCACGCCGGCCATTCGTGCCAGTGGGCGGTGTTTGGAGCCGCTGTTACAGCCTACAGGCCTAGGAGGACGACGGAGTGCACTGACCGACTCGGGCTCGCATTGCCAAGCAGGCTGGCAATTAATGCGCATGGCGGATATGAGGTGCATGATGGCAATGTCCTGCGCGGGTGACGACTGACGCGGGCTGCGGCTGCGGCTGCCAGTGCGACTGCGACTAGCTGATCAGATGCGACGAGACGATGCGATGCGCGGGGACCGTCATACTCAGCAGCAGGAGGCAACAGGCAATCAATTAATCAGAGTCGAATTACAGTGGACTGGAAGCACGCGCGCGGCGAACAAGCAAGAGTCGAAGGGAAGACAGCAACAGGCTCAGAACCCGTCAGACTTCAGTCAGTCAAAGCGAAAAATTATGCATCTGCGATTCGTAGGGTACCGGTATGTGGGGTGGCCAAGCCGTCTATGTGTATAAGGTGCGCCGTACGCGTCATCGCGGACTCTAAAGTATACCATAACCATAACGTATACGTGTGCATTCAGTCAGTCAGGCAGATCTTCGACGCCAATTCCGACATCGCGTCCCACCAGCCCCCGCGTCCTTCCCTTCCTTTCCTTCCCACTCCCCCCCTCCGCTGCGTATCTCCGACAGCATTAGGATGCGCGTGCCACTAGTACTACGCGTAGCGTGCGCAAGAATAGACGATTAGCCTCTGCGCAGCAAAGGGTGTGATGGCTGGTAGCTGATAGCTGATAGCGAAGCGGCCGGGGCGGACGAATGTGCGGTGTGCGGGGCACACGGTATCGGTCTAGTCTGTTGCGCGTCCGCCGCGTGAAGAGAGGGCGGTGCGGGGCGATCGCGAGCTAGAAGAACACGACGGGCTGGCTGCTCGCGCTCGCGCGGATCGCCGCCTGCGAGGGCGAGGACGCGGACGTGCTGGACTGGCCCTGCGGGCGCGCGAGGCCCATGGACGCGAGGAAGCCGGCTTGGGTCGCGGACGGGGAGGTCGTCTGCGAGGTGATGGAGTCCTTGGAGGAGCTCGTCTTCTTAGCGGGCATCGTCTGGACAGTGGTGCCGAACATTGTTGGGTATGATGTGGTGTGGTGAGGGTGAAGGTGAGGGTGGGTAGTCGCGGTGTGTAGAGTCCAAGCGAGGATGAGGATGAGTGTGGGTGGTAGAATAAAGCACTAGCGCGAGAGGTAAGGATTAGCGGACGCGACGATGGGGCGATTGGAGGTAAGGAAAGCGGGTCCGCACATGGGCCTTATATAGAGTCGAGCAGGACAGGACGCAGGATTGTTGCGGCATCGGCACCAGAAAAGGCAAGCGGACAATAATTCACAGCGTCTCTTGGAATCAACGCGCTGGAGCGCCGTAACAGCGCCTATGCTGTGCGGGTTCCGATTGCGGGTCGAAGACGGCTGGACGGCTCGAAACGTGGTGTGCACCCCTGGGAACGAATGGAAGGAGGACCAGGACAGTCGCCCAGGGGCCCCTGCTCCAGCGACAGAGTACGACCGCCCTCGCCTTGGCTCGCCGTGCGCCATGGGAAAGCCCGGTGTCTGCGGATCCAGATAGGCAGCCCCGGATCCCTCAGTATAATGAAGGCCCCGATGCATCCCCGATCGAGACTCCAGAAAGGAGGGATTTGCCGTCGCTGATATTCTCCTGGCCGCTGTAACTGGCTGATGCACATGCACACGCGCCGCGCGACTTTGATATGGCCACAGTGCGAATTAATGGGGTTCCTATCATCCTGGTGCTCTGATGAACAAGCGCGGTCTAGCTCGCACCGTGACAGCAGGACGACTCACAAAGCAGGCTGCTGGCGCATCACGCATCATGCTGCCAGCGACGTCGACAGGCTGAGAATGGCTGCGCGGACGCCATCCGTCCGAGGACGCGCCTCTGCACGCTCGGGAACTTCCCATGCGGACATCCCCATCACGGCGTCTCAGGATCTGCAATAGTCAACTTGTCCACTTCGAAAGGGCGCCTCGGGCGCAAGAGCACAGATCATCAGCGATAAACTGAACAGTCGCGCGAGAAGCTCCTCAGCACCGCCCCAGCGGTAATGAAGGCCGGCTATTCGTCGCCATTGCCATTGCCATTGCCACAGCAGGCGCGAGCTAATGGGCGATCCTTGGTATGAGTGCCGCCCATGCCCATGTCGGGGCACCCAGATATAGTGCCTACGCCGCATCAACCCGCCCAAAGCCACAGCCCGAATCCTTAAAACACACATTTACCTTTCACGGGAGTCACGAAGGCTGCGCCCCATGCAGCATGCACATCGTGCCACGCGGCGGCAGCCCTGTACGCCCTGGCTTGGAAGGCGCCTGCACGGTGCCCAGACACCACGAGCTGCTGGGCACATGCAGTGAAAGCGCCAACGGCCTGCGCGCGCGGGCCCATGGAGCCAATCTGCGTCAGCAGACGACGCGGATGCAGACGGCGCGGAGAGAAGAGCAGAACGCGCTGGGTATGGAAGAGAATTGACAGCGTGGATCCCGTCCGGACCGTATCGGGATCAAGAAGCGTGCGTGTCATGGTCGAGAACGCGCGACGGCGAGGTGAGGAAGCCCAGCAGCACGTTGCAGCCCGAGGTTCTGCGGCTTCAATCGAGATACCTCCTCGGGCTAGCTGCTTGCTTTTAGACGAGGGTGCAAGGCAGCTGTCATGACGGTGAATGACGATCCGCGGGATAGAAATAGAGATACGGTGACACTTGTCTTTTTTGTGCGACTGCAGGCCCGCGCGTGGTGGATACGGACGTCAGGCAGCGTGCGGACACGGTTACGGGGCACTTCTATTACAACTACACTTGCACGCCATTGGCTGATCCTACACAATCTCAGCAATAATCTTTCCGCTGCAGGCAGGCCCGGTCAGATAAGCGTCTGCTGCAAGATGCCGGAATAACGCGACACGCACCTGTTCTTGTTGGCTTCCATCTCTGTTGTAGCAGCTTGGATGTCGGTCCACGGATATACCTAGCAATCAACAATTGCCCATTTTAGCTTTCAATGCTACATAACGGCAGGTGGAGCGACGGAGGACCGACCTTGTGGATGTGGACCCGGATTGGGCCGTTGCCTGTTGCGCCCGTGATGTCGCCCAGAATGTCCTTCGCAAACCTGACGGGTGGCAGAGAGAAGATTAATTCCGGACCATTCAACGGCAGACACGGAGTGACGCCAACCGTGCAATGAGGTCCGCCTGGTACTCCGGGGAGCGGGACCGAAGCGTGGACCCCTGGATGCGAAGGCGCTTGTAGAGGATCGGGGAAAGATCGAATGACGGAACCTCGGCACCTGATAAGACAACGACAGGCAGTATCGCCGTTGAGCAAGCAAAGCACGCCTATTCTGAGCACAAGCGCGTACCGCTCAGCGTCGCAAGGATGGTCATGCGCGCGTCGAGGCCCATGCTGTCGATATTCTTCTTCCAGTGGCTCTGGCCCACGAAGTCGATCACGACGTCGACGCCCTTGCCGCCGGTCGTCTTCTTCACCTCCTCTGAAAAGTCCTGCGTCTTGTAGTTCGCAACATGCGTGGCCCCGTTCGGAATTGAGAGAAGCCAATCAAGCTTCTCCTTCGTAGACGCCGTGGCCGTGACCGTCTTCCTGCAGCCCACGATAGCGCATCGCGCGTGACGCATGACGAATACAAACAATCCTAGTCAGCACCACAACGTCCTCTATCTGAACACAAAGCCGACTTACGCCCCGTACTTGCGCGCGAGCTGGATGGCCGCGATGCCGACGCCAGACGCGCCGGCGTGGATGAGGACATTATCGCCCTCCTTGATGTCGGCACACAACACCAGGGCCTGGAAAGCTGCAGACAGACAGTGTCGGTCGAGGATCGGCCCCGCGGACCTGATAGCACAGCAGGACATTAAGCCATACCTGTGAGGAAGTTCTCCGGGATGCTGGCAGCCTCGGTCCACGACAGATGGCTTGGCTTCCGCATGAGGTTTGCCGCAGGCAGCGCGATGTACTCCGCGTACGCCCCCTTGCATCCGCGCGCCACGCGAGGCGGAAGAACACAGAACACAGAGGGCAGAAGGTCAGCGTGCGGCGTGCCTCGTGCGCGGTGCGGCAGGTACTGTATTGGACGGCACTCACCCCGCCTGCGAGCCCCAGCACCGCGTCTCCCACCGCCCACCCCGTGACACCAGGCCCCAGCTCGGCGATGGTCCCCGCGAACTCGACCCCTAGGATCTCCGAGGCACCAGCCGGCACGGGGTAGCGCCCCAGCCGCTGGTACACGTCCATGCGATTGAGCCCGAACGCCTTGATCTGCCGTGGCCAGTGGTGCGCCGTGCGGAGAATAGACACGGTGAGAAGTTAGAGCTCGAATCGCGGGCGATCAGAGGTGGGGGTGGTGCTTGCCTGCACGAGCACTTGGTTCGCGCCTGCGGTGGGCCTCGCTGTGTCCCCGACGAACAGGTTCTCGATGGGCCCCTTACCGTCCTTGATGAGCACCGCGCGCATCTGTGTCATGTTAAACTTGGAACTTGGCTTAGGGAGTTGGAGTGGTCGTAAGCTGTAGGTGGAGACTGATCAGAGTCTACCTAAGATTCGGATGTTGTTCGACTTTGTTGTGTTTTCCTGAGTTTCGAGGGTCAGGTTTTTATGCACGATATGTTGTCGATGGGAGATGCGTTGGTCAGCTGCACCGGGAAAACACCCTGGATGACAGAGTCGGAGACCCGCGAGCGTATGTCAGTGGGAACCGTGTGCCGCATTGACATGCGCATGCGCCATCGCGGGCGGGTATGTTGCAGACAGCCCGGATGTGCACGTCGGCATGAGTAAAATCCACAAAATGCAGCAAAACTCTTTGCTGCTGCTGGCGGGTGCTTAGGTGAGAGCGAAAGGCAGCTTGATCATCGTAGTGAATAAAATGAAATTGAGCGCCGGCGGCGGTCACTGTGGCGGCCACTACCGTCACTGGCAGGTTCTCCTTGAACCTACTCACTAACTCCTCTTCGTCCCTGGGGCCTGCTTGAGGATCGTGTGTGAGTCGGACACAGACGTAAGCCGTCAGAGTCTGACAGTGTAATCAAACACATAGCTAGTAAGTCGTCGGCCTTGTTTCAATCGAGCTGACGGGGCAGAACTTATCAGAAAGTGACGCAGTCAAGCCTGGTGTGTTGTAGCTCACGGCTGCCATGAAGGAGACCACGAGAAAGACGTCGGAGATGACCCATGCTATCACCGCCACGGCAACGTGTCAAGACCATCAGTTCGTCGCTGCAAAAGACCATCCTAGGTCCGATGCTGGTAGACCGCTCGGACCTCTCCCAGCAATTGGTATGAACAAAACCTCCTCTGGAACTTCCACCCAGCCGACCTCAGTCTACAGGACGGCCTTTCACTCGGCTATACGTCATCTAGACCCGTGATGCCTGTCCAGAGACAACGTCAGGACACTCACTAACGCGCTTGTTCGTCAAGCCACGACCCAGGGTCTCCAGGCAGGAATCGGCGAAGAAGGGCGAGTCATCAACCAGGGTGTATGCTCTAATGAGCCTCGGCGAGCGTGAGTCATCCTCGTCGATAACTAACCAAAGACCAAACTTACAGATACAGATGCTAGAATCGGCGGACGACCGTCGCACTTCCGCATCCCCCGACTGGGCCACGACCGCGGTATCCCGCGTGCGCGACAAACGCGACCCCATATCGCACATTGCGCCCTGCGATCTCCTTCGAGCGGGAGCACGAGCCAGAGCGCAATCCCCCCAGCGAGCCAAAAAGCCAAAGCCATTGATCGCCCGCGCGCCAACGCCTGACGCCCTCCAACGGCATCGCGCGCAGGTATCAGTCCTCGTGGGGTGGTGATTCAGCAATTTCCAACTGCGAATATTGGAAGGTGTGCTGCTCATGCTTCATGCAATCATCTCATCCTTTTTGTCATCGTCCTCCTTCGAGACATCCCCATCTGAACAATGGGTCAATGGATCGTCCTCGTCCTGATGTTCTCACAGATAATTAATAGTTCGGATTCAATCAATGTCCTGTACAAGCTCAAGCTCAAGCTCAAACGCAAGCTCGCGGCCGATGTCAAGGACGAATGCGCTTCATTCTATTCGACGACCCTTTACAGCGCGGCACTAAATATACACCTCCCTATTGTTAGGTCGGGAAACGCAAAACATGATCCTCCACAAGATAGAACACGCAAAGTTCTGCGATCAAACGGACCACTAAACTCGCTCCTCACCGCAAATAATATCTACGCCCTTGCAAACTTGCACGATTCCCAATGCAGCGACACGGACCAGGGCAGAACCAGGACCGACAAAGCGCCGATCCCGCGAACCAGAGCAGCAGGACCAGGACCAGCAAAGCGACAGCCTCAATCATAAAGCATCCTCCCCCCTGCTTCTAGCACGCCCGAATCGCGATCGGCGGACGCGCCGATAGACGCGCTGCGAGAATGCGCCGACCCGATCCGCCTTCGCGAACACGGGCGCAGCCCTCGCCATTGGGCAATTACAGCCCTGGCGCTCCCGCAGAAGAGAACTCGAAGCGAAGGCGGGAATACAGTACTGTCTGCACTTCGCGGGCGCGCCCTGGAGGTGCCCGATGCAAGGAGCGCCGGCTGCGAACGTGGCATCGTACCGTCCAGCCTGGGGGTCGCTCGCACTCACTCGCCGGCACCCGACGTTCTCCATGCGTTGCACCCGCTGCGCTTCTCTGCACGTGGGATTAATCATCCCCTGCGCTTTTTTCAATTCTCATCATCTGGAGTTACCGGCTGCGCCCTCTGCTTTTGCCTTGCTTTTGCTTCGCTTCTCTCCTATCACCCTCGACTAGCCTTGCAACCCTCGGCCTCATCCCCACCTTCGGCGTCAAACGCCACTCGGACGAACCATGCCACCATCGTGCCCGGGCTTCTCTTTCTCCGTCTGTACCGCCGCCCCCCTGTGCGTCATAACCGCCTGCCTAGACCTAGACCGCACCGACAGTACGAGCACTTATCGACGCACCGGCATTGGTGTTGATACCGAGACCTGGCGCCGGCTGTTGACAACGTTGAGGGGTGCGACATGCAACATGCAAAACGCAATGGACTCAAACGCGTTCCATACTCACACCGGCACCGTATACGTATACGTACCTCGCCCTGTTCGAATTCCACAGCGAAGCCCTGGGCCCGTATCTATCTGCGTCTGCATTTGACTCTGCTATTGCAGTCCATCAGACGGCGCGCTGCTTGATATGCTGTTGCATGCTATCTGCTATCTCTCGAAGCCTAGACGCGGACGACGGGCGGACTCGGTGTGTATCGTTGACAGAGCTAAGGCATATACGTATCAAAGCCGCGGAGATGATGTGCCATGTACGGGCACCCCCAGGCGGCACGTCACCCGCAAATGAACGCGGCAATTGAATCAGTGCAGTTGCAGTTACGCGTTATGAATGCCGGCGTGCGGATATGGATACGGCGACTGGACGCTCGACGCTCATATCCTTAGATGACCAGCTATCATATTAGGCCTAGGAATGTTGCCGGGTTGTCAATATCGCACCTGATGGCACCATATCTGAATATTGAATCCACATCATCATCAACCTTACAGTTTGAGTTGTGCTTACTTGGTCTGATGGGTTCTTCGAGTTTCAGCCCTCTTGAATGGGCGTGCTTGGAAGTCGTGCAGGGATGGCATATAGTCAGGCTCTATATGGCCCTGGGCGATAGTTTGTTACGAACGTTCGAGTGTTCGATTGGACGCTAAACGGCAAACTCACCTTTGACCTACAGCTCGCGTCTCCGGAACGACCGCGCATCGATATGTATCCAACCTATCCATAAATTGAATGATACTTGATTTACGTCGTCCACAAGACGGGACGAGAAAGACAGTCGTATACAACGCGCACTGTAAAATGCAACATAAACTTAAGTATTTCCAAATTTAAGGGGCAATTAAGGATCATACATCTATCGTCGTACGCGTAAAGGACATCATCATATGTGGGTTGAGAGATAAGAACAGAACAAAGTGAAAAGAAAAGCAAACGAAGAGAAGAGAGGAGTAGAGATGAGAGAGGAGAAAAATTGCAAGGTGAAGGAGTGTCGCAGGAGGTGCGAGGGCATCTCGTATCGGAGTGGTGAAGGCGAAGATAGAGGATAGAGGAAAGGCACCTTTTCGTAGTGCATCATGATCAGCTGCAGCCACGCCATGTCGATAAACAACACGACCAAGCCACAGGCCACAAGCAGCCGGGCACCCTGAACGAAACGAGCAAAAAGCAAAAAGCGGAAACCATGCCAGAGAACGTCAACCGAACCTCGCGTATGCTCACGCCATGGCCTATCGCACGCCGCTCAGGCCGCCGGCTCAACGAGGCCCGCCTGCACGCGCACCTCGGCCGTCTTCTCCTCGACTCCGCGGAACCACTCCGCCGCCTTGCCCGCCTTTCGCTCCATCTCCTCCGCGCCCTTCACCTCCTTCCCGCGCTCCTCCATCGCCGCGCGGAAGCGCTCCTTCAGATCCCAGCTCGCGAGCCGGAGCACCTTGCGCGTCTCGCGCGACACGCGCACCGCGTGCGCGTCCACGAACAGCGGCTCCTGGCCGTCCACGACGGGCTTCGTCAGCGCGCGGCGGATGCGGCGGCCGACGGTGCGCGGGATCGTGCTGGGCAGCTCGAGGATGAAGTACGCCGTGAGGCCGACGACGGTCGCGCCGATCACAGGCGCGGCCCACTTGCGCGTCGTCTCGTTGCCGAGCAGGTCCGCGACGCGCACGACGCCCTCGATGAGCCCGCGCGCACCGACGGCCTGTCCGCCGACCATAGTGAGTGCGCCGAGGCCAACCGACATGATGCCAAGCGCGCTTGGGGCCTTCTCGTCCTCCTCCGCGCCCTCCTTCTCGTCGCCAAAGTGCAGCCAGAACTGGTGCTGCACGTCGAAGACGTCGAAGAAGGATGACTCGAGCATGTCCGCGCGCTGCGCGAGCCCGATGCCGAGCCCGAGCGCGCCGCCCGCGACGACGGCGCCGCTGTGGCGGCGGCTGTGGCGGCGCGCGTCCTTTGCGCCCTTGCGGACGCTGAACATGGCCTCGGGCATGAAGATGCGGCGCGAGCGCTCGACGCCCTCCGGGAGGTGCTCGTCGCCGAGCTGCGAGATGCGGACGACGCCGGCGGAGGTGGCGAGGCGGGCCTCGTCTTCAGCGACCTTGACGGCGACGTCGAGGCTGGCGAGGAGGGCCTTGCGGACGTCGCGGGCGTAATCCCAGATGCCGAGGAGGCCGGGGTAGGACGGCATGCTGACGAGGGGCTTGTCGACGCCGAGGAGACCCTGGCCGACTTTGTCCAAGGCTTCGGTCAGGACTTGCTTCGTCCGCGAGCTGGTCTTGTTGGCGCCTTCCTCCTCGACTGCCTCAAGGCTGTCCTCGAGCACATCGCGGCTGCTCTTCATCCTCTCGAGGATGGGTCGTGCGCGGTTGAGGTCCTCCTTGGCGCGCTCGAGTTCAGTCTGGGCGACGATAGCGTTGGCACCGACGAGGAAGTCGATGTCGGAGAGCAGGTGCGAGAGGTAGGTCGACGCGGGGTGGAGCTTGGACTTGGCGCGCTTCACGAGCACGAACGAACGCAGCGAGGACTCCAGGTCATCGAAGGACTGGCTGGGGCCAGCGTTGGGGTTGAGCACCGAGGACGAGTCGACGAAGTGAACCAAGTCCTCCGCGTCCTCGTATGTCCGAGGGCTAAGCTGCTTGATCTGCTCCAGCACGAGGCGTCGGCACTTGTTCTTGTCGCGGATCTGCTCGTACTTGTTGACGACGATGAAGAGATAAGCCTTCTCGTTGCTCGCGTTCCAGAGGAACTCCTTCGCGGAGAGGGTGAAGTGGTTCTCGGCGGAGACGACGAAGACCACAACGTCGATCTCCTCCTGACGGGCGAAGAGAGCTGTCGTCTTGATGCTGTCGCGGTTAAGACCAGGCGCGTCGATCAGCGAGATGTCGGCAATTCCGTTGTGGAGGAGCGACTCGTTGGGCGACCGCGAATCGCTGAGGTACAGCTTGAGCATCTGCTCCGAGTTTTCGTTCTCCGAGATGATATCCTCGAGATCGGCCAATGTCGCACGAGTGAAGGTGCTCTCGTCGTTGATATCGTACGACGCACCAGCGCTAATGATATGGACTTCCTCCTTGCCGCCGTTGTCCGCTGCATTGTGCACTTCGCAGAAGGCAGTCGTGCAGGGTTGCTGGTCGACAGGCATGACCTCCCGGCGCAGAAGAGCGTTCACGAAGGTAGATTTGCCTGCGTTGAGATCACCAGTGACAAGGACCTTCGACGAGGTGTCTTCGACACGGACGCGGAGCTTGTCGATGTGGTTCATGGAGGATGCGATGCGCTCGTCGAGAAGGTTAGCGATCGAAGACTTCTCGAGTTGCGAGACCAGAGCTGCAGGGGAGGCCGAAGACCCGTGGGCGCCGAGCTTGAGGTCCAGGCGGAAGACATGGAAACCAGCAGCGTCGGCTTCCGAGACTAGACGGTCACCGTCATCCTCGGTTGACGCCTCCTCAGACTCTTCCTCCTGCGCGTCAGCGATGGACGCGAGGGTCAATGATCGCGTAAGGCCCTTGGCGGCCGGATTCAGGACGACGTCGGTCTCGTTCAACGGATCGTCCGCGAACGAGAGAGATCGACGCATGCTCTTGCGCCGTGTTGGTGAAGGTGCTGCCTCATCGTGAGTCTTTTCGCGAAGCTGAGGGTATCTGACGACCCAGGAGTCCTTATTGAAGATTCGCAGGTCGCTCAGAATCGTTTTCGCGGAGTCAATCGCGTTGAGCAATCTACGATAAGATACAGTTGATGACCCGGTAAGAGAGGGAGAATGTATGGGTTACACACCTGTCTTTATGCTCGATATACGCCTCCTGGACTTCCTTGAGCTGCAGTTCGGAGCTCACTCCCGCGGAGACATCCTCCACAGGAGATTGCTTCCGTGGAGCAAAATATGACTGCGACATGTTTTTGGCGTCGAAATTGACGACACCGAGGGCTGTAATAGTGTTCGTCGTCGCTGTCGCCTTCGTCGTCGTCGTAGTCAGTGTCTAAGTGTTGAGCCTTGACCGGGCGTCAACGGTATGCACCACAGACAAACAGTGACAAATACGCCCCGGCCGCACCAGACGCGTCTCGCTGCAACCGCGACCACTTTCCTAACAGTTTTCCCGACAAATAGGCTTTGTCTCCGCTTTCTTTCTGGATAGGTCTTTGCGGTCATGTCATACGGCACTCCCTATTTGCTGCGCCTCTTTTTAGTCGCGACTTGAAGCTTGAAAGCTAATTCCCATTTTCTTTCTCAGCAGTAGCGAGCCTCGCCGACGGCCGGGACGGAGCTTGTAGTCCGTTTATGGCCAGCTCTCCCGATTTTCCGGCGTTGGCCACCCTGCTCGGCCGGCTGCCGTCACCTAATGCGGAAGTCGTCCTGGATACTGCCGGCGATTCGTCACCATGTTGATTCAAGCCAACTCCGGTTTACGCGACCGCCAACGGAGAAACGATCCTGCTCGCAGGAAACCATGGAAGCAAGCAAGATTGGAAGATTCCGTTCATCGGAGACAATGGTGAGCCTTGTGTGGTATATCAAACGGATCATTGAACACTTTGGAATGGTGTGTGCAAAGGCTCTTCACCCACGTTCATTTTGTTTGGCCCATCTCTTTCTAGAATTTCGAGTGTCCTTCATGTTGTCAGACTATGCAGTTAATCGCGTCCTTTCCGCTCCATGCATCACTGACAGTGACGGTTCTTCGTACCCTGTGCTAGCCAGAGAACTCTCTACTGACACGCAATTTCCCACTTTTTCAGGCTGCAGTCTTTTGCCACGACATGTGTTGATCGTATGGCTTGCTCCAATATCACGTCCGCTTCCTCGTCTTCATCGACGTGCAAGTGTAAGCGAATACTAGCGGCCCGCCATGGCGCCACCTGCCCATCGCTGAGGACTGGAAGACTAATACGAAGCCCGCTGTCCATACTTTCGCGGTCGTGACGCGGTCTTATGACCCTTTCGTCATGCTGGCATCGTGCATCACATCTTCGAGCCTTACGAGACCGCCTCACGGATCTCCTCATTCCCTCTAGGATCATATGAACTGCTCATCTGGCAGAGTCGGAGGCCCTTTCTGTGAGTGTAAACTTCCAGGACAGAGACGAGGACAGCGCTCTTGCCAGCGGTTCCAGGCTCTTATGAGCAGCGGTTTTATGAATGTATTCTTGGGTTTCTCCGTGTAGTATCTCCGCCACTCCCGCATGTGGGGCGGGGTGCATGTGACGTCGGTTCCATTATCCCTTGACTTCTTTTAGCCCGGAATTTGCAGGTCATAAAGGCCGACGTTTACTGGCTACGATGTCCGACGGCATCTCGTTTTACCTGGTCGATCATGTTGGGACGCGCTGTCGCAACGTCGCTATTGCTGCTCGTGATCGGCATCTCTGCTCGAGGCTCACCTTCAAACGTAGTGGACGTAGGCTATGCTTCCTATAGAGGAAACCAATCGTTTCCGAACACCGTTGCGTATCTGGGGATCCCTTACGCGGAGCCTCCGCTCGGGGATCGTCGGTGGAGAGTTGCGTTACCCCTTAACACGGACCGCATTCAAGATTCTGCCCGGGGCCAGGTGGTCGATGCTACACAATACCCCGACTTCTGCGTTCAAGGAAGTACTGGAGGTGAGCGTTTATGGTATGCCTTGTTCTTGAACATGGGAATGCTGATCCTTCGGATAGCGGGGGATGCTGGTGGTGCCGGAAGTGAGGACTGCCTGAAAGTAAACATATACGCTCCATCGGGCGCGAAGAAGGGCAGCAACTGTAAGCATATGGTGCCATCCTTCCTCGTACAGTGCTTTACACAGTTTTATGCCGCAGTCCCCGTACTCGTCTACTTCCACGGTGGTGGTACGTACCCGTCCTTTGTTCTACTTAAGGGAAACCCTCCGCTAATTACAAACATTTGTTCTCTCAGGCTACGTCTATGGCAATCCACGTA
This sequence comes from Dentipellis sp. KUC8613, assembly GCA_002286715.1. Classification (NCBI taxonomy): domain Eukaryota; kingdom Fungi; phylum Basidiomycota; class Agaricomycetes; order Russulales; family Hericiaceae; genus Dentipellis; species Dentipellis sp. KUC8613. The sequence continues at coordinate 126,826 of NSJX01000049.1, read as the reverse complement.
ACTGGCCGTTCGATCACTGGGTTCATCAGAGCCCGAATGTCGTTATCGTCTCCGTCTATTACCGCCTCGATGCCTTCGGCTTCCTCTCCGTGGATCAGTTCTCTGATTCCGCGCACGGGGACCTGAATGTAGGCTTCCAAGACCAGATCCAATCCCTGAAATGGGTTAAGCGGTACATCTCCGCCTTTGGCGGTAATCCGGGGGAAGTGACGATCAACGGAGAGAGCGCGGGTGGTTCGTCCGTGGAGTTACATCTGACCGCACGTCAGGGAGAGAGCCTGTTCTCCCGTGCTATCGCCCAGAGTGTGTACAGGACGCCCGTTCCAACTGTCGAACAACAGCGGGTATGTACGTCAGATATTCTAAAAATTGTCCAGACGTTGACAATAATTCGAACATCGCCGCATAGCCCCTTTTCGACTTCTTTGCTGAAGCAGCGGGGTGTGGCTCGGGGTCTGTGACAGACCAGCTTGCATGCTTGCGCCAGGCCTCCGTTAGCGCTCTTGCGCGTGCACAGGATAATGCTTCGTATGGGTCGTTGTACGTTTTTCCTTGAACTGCGTACCTTTGCATATGCTGAAGACCGATCAGCGATGGTCCTTACAATGGCTTCCACCCTGTACAAGACGGAAAGCTGATCACGGGGCATCCGACCGCCGCGTTATTGAATGGCGAATTCACGCACGTCCCGTTAATTGTCGGGTATATGTGCCTTCTTTGCGATACCAGAAGATCTGCCGCTAATGAATCTGTCGCAGCTCCACATCCAATGAAACCTTGTCAGGAGGCATTGACATCAGATCTGCACTTCAAGCCTTCTTCCCGTCCTTGAGCAACTCCAGTCTTTCCCAGTACCTTGAGATATACCCAGCGAGTGACTTCGACAATGATGATCAGAGGCTTCAAGTTGCCACTGGCGAGTCAGAGCTGATATGCGCGGTACGTGTTTCAAGTATCTATCAATGATATTCATCAGCGTGCGCTGACTCGCTTGGGATCATAGCGGGCGTTGATGGGTACGGCCGCCGCGCAGTACAGCCAGACATTCACGTACCGCTACAATCAACCGAACCCGACATCCTCCAACCCCACCGTGGTCTCGCATGCGGCGGAGAATTGGATGATGTTCCTGGGCACCAATACAGGGTCAGTCTGACAGACTGAAATCTCGACTTTATTTGATGAATCGCGGTCTTGCGCCCATATGCCGCCATTTGCAGGTTCAATGGTTCCACGACGTTCTCGCCTATGACGCCAACCGAGACCGCCTTCGCCGAAGAGCTCATCGCCTATTGGCTGTCCTTCGTGCGTTCGGGAAGCCCCAACACGCACAAACTCCCCCGGTCGCCGACATGGGCTCCATACGCATCCGCGAGTAGGGTTCGCATTGTTCTACAACAGGGACCTGCAAACTCCACCACGATAAGCGGCAGTTTTATCGAAGCGGAGCCGGAGAAAGAGCGCGAACGGTGCCAGTTCGTGGCGAGTAAAGTGAACGAAGAGGAAAACTGAAAGGTCTTGCTATGTTAGGCCGCGGAATGTATGGTCGATGTGCCGGAACAGGTATTTGCGAATCTATCAGTCGCTGTGCGATGGCGCCCCGCCATCTCCGCTTGTGGCGCTCTGCGAAAACTGACACGAGGCTCTCATGACCTAATGCACCTATTTGCGCCGCGGCTGGGTGGCTGTAGCGTATGAGCTTATCTGCTGGTCATGAGCCTCGTCTCTTTCGGTGCCTCGTACTTCCCAGAAGAATTCTGGGATTCTGTAATTGCCGGTGAGTGACCGAGCCATACGGAGCGTCTTCGTTTGTCACAACTGAAATTCCAGCACTGTCTTTGTTCTACATTCAGCAATTCTCGTCAGCGCAATGGAAGAGCCATGAGTCACGCTCGTACGACCGCATGCCGCGCTGCTGCAAATGTATACCTCGCCGCTGCTTTCGCGCGCTTAGGCACTGGCTCTGTTCATTACCTTGTCGGCGCGGAGCTGCGGACACTGCAAGGCATGTCGTGATCAGGACTCTGGCTCGCCTTATTTGAAAGGGCGTCCCGGTGAAGCACTTCTTCTGTCAGTACGAGTTCCTATTCTTGATTCTCCTGGCGCGGTCAGGCGACCCCGCAGATTCCCAGCGTCCGACGGACGGCGGACGGCCCCGAAGTTTTTGATCCTTGCCGCGTGCTCGGTGCGCCGACACCTTTCCCACTGTTCTTGACCGACTGAAGCGATGACCTTGTCCGCCAGCAGCAGACGTTGACAGTCACGACCCCCAAAAATCCACGACGGCAGCACGGGGGACAGAGTGACGTGTCCCTGTAACAGGACCCTAATTCACCGATTGCTGTAGCGTCTGCGGTGAGTGACATATCTGTAAACCGATGGGAACCGCATTGCATATACCACTTTCCCCACATAGAGTTATTTTGGACCGATGGAGCCCTCATCGAGCACCCAGTCACGGCCAGCCGGATTCGTCTTCGCGCCTGGATCATATTCTCCGCAGGTATAAAGGGAGAGCGGTCTCGTAGGTCGCTCTCCACTGCTTTTTCTATATCGCAGTTCTACAGCCAAGGCAGCCATGTGGAGTATCCTGCTTCTTGCGTTGGCGATCTCTCTCGGAAGCCCGTCTTCCCATGCGGCACCTACGTCCTCGGACCCATGCGCCGACATCGCAGGCCAGACGTTCGTGCCCATGCCAGACTTACTCGCTTGCCAAAGGTCTTTTCCTTTCAACGAGACTCTGCGGTCAGTAGCTGCCTTTCATATCGCCAGGACCTCTGCGCTCATGATTTATTATTATCAGGCAGAATATCTTGACCGTTATCTCGAGGGTCTTCGACTTCTATACCTTCGAGGATTATTACTTGGACTCGCCGCCTCCATTCCAGGAGTCGACTGCGAACATTCGAGCGGAAATTTCCAGAATCAATTCGACGCAGTATGATGTTAGTTACCGCCACCCTTTGATGCTGCGAGATGATTGCTGACCTATCTGCACTGCAGACCGATTATGACTTTAATCAGGACTTGTATAACACTATTAATCAATTGAACGATGGCCATACCAGTGCGTTCTTCGTATCCTCCTCCATATCTATTACATTCCCAGCTAACGCCAACTTTCAACAATATGTAGTATACCTACCCAACTGCTATACCTCTTGGCAGAATCTGATACCGACGCCGCCTGTTTCGTTGAGCGTCAATGGCACGGAGAGTGTGTTCATCGCCCCCGATACCGTCGCGTTCATAGACTTGGTGCCCGCTGGGTTTTCCAATTTCTATGCATCGATTAACTTCAATTGGCAAAGGCTTGCAGGGGCGAGGGTTACCCAGATAGAAGGTGAGCACAGCTCCAATCGCCCATACATACTTAGGCGTTAACCCCGCTCTGTCACTCCCAGGAATGGACCCGTATGCGTACGCGGATCAGATCGCTGACAAGCAATCCGGCAATTACTTGGATCACAACGTCAGGGTGAACAGCGTATGGACAGGCTACAGGTATGTTATGTGTGAAATGACATCTCATGGCAATGCACGTATCTGATGGGTGGCGCAGACTGTCCGGTTCTAGTTTCTCGCAGAAATTCGGGGTTTTGGCTGGCCAGGTATGTCCGACCATCTCTGCGTGAGGCGGTCCCGGCGGCTCATGTCTTGCAGGTGTTTTCCTCGCAGGAGAATCTGACCTTCTCATTGATTCCGGTGAATTCTACCGAGGAAGAGCAAGTAACTGTTCCATATCTGGCAGTCTTGATGGGCAACGCGTTCACAGACCAAGCATCGTAGTACGTCTTCTAGCCAATTTCCTTCCTTCTTGCTGACTTATTCTCCTTGTGTAGCTGGGAGAACAATTGCGCAGCGTTGCCCTCGACCAATGGCGTGGACAGACGTGTGGTCTCTAACCTTCTTCCTTCGCACAAGCGTGGCCCCGCCAAAGGAGTGGTTCCTCCCCGACCAGATGGAATCGGTCTGCCTGTGAATTTCCAGCCCACGCTGCCACCCGTGAGCGACACGTCGGGCCTCATGCAGTCGTATATCCTCGAGGACGGCCAGACTGGCGTTGTATGTGACGTCTCGTAATGACCTGTCGAATGGGCAGTGCTCACAGCTGACCCTAGATGTTCGTGGGATCCTTTGATGGAGAGTCCGACCAGGCTTTCCAGCAATTCCAAACCGATGTCAAGGGAGCTATCACTGCGTTCCAAAAGGCTAACGTAACGCGCCTGATCATCGATGTCACTGAGAATGACGGTAAGCCTCGCTGTCTGTGTCCACGGCTCGTACGTTGTCGACCTTCTCCACAGGTGGAATTATCTGCCTGGGAATTTTCCTTCACGGATTCCTCGCAGGCTCCAACTTCGGATATGCGTTCGTATCTTTCAATCAATTGCATCATGGGCCGAATGGTTTACTCGATTTTCAGCGGCTTTGAAAGTGACATTCGCGCTACACCCTTCGCTCAGAAGCTAGTGCAGGCAAATATCGATCTCGGTCTGCAGTCGTCTCTGACTTTCTACGCTCCTGATAACTGTAAGAGACTAATTTCTTTACTTATCGTCGCCTGCACTGACCGAGCCGACAATAGACGCATTTTTGAATGATACACCAATGCCCGACGACTTCAACTATATCGACCCTTCCGTGCCGCTCACCGTGAATGGTCAAAGCACTCCCACTTCGCAGCGGCTCCACGTACGTTCAACATTCCTCTTCACAGCCGCTGTGTTCATCACCTTGCGCACATCAGGAAATGTGCGATTTCTCTGTTCCGTTCCCACCAACTCCTTCTTTCGACTTCAAGTAAGTGACCCAGTACCCTCTTTGATGCAATAATCTGACCGTATATACCATAGTAATATCGCCATTGGTAACGTCGATCTCACACCATTATCACCATTCTTGGGAGAGCTGAACTAAACGAATGATTGTAGTCAGCGATGGTAACTGCGCGTCGACCTGTGCCCAATTCAGCACCGTGATGAACGAACGCCACAATGTAACCCTCGCAGTATTCGGAGGCAAGTCCGATATCAACATTGAGTTCAAAGGCTCGTCACCCCCATTCTTACGTCCATTTTGCGTACTGACTTTCTTGGTCTCAGGAATGGCGGGGCTGCAAGTCCTCGAGTGGTCTGATATAGATTCGGAGATCAAGACTGCCGGATTGAAGAATGTGAGAACATCTTAGTTGCGTGAAATGTGTCGCGGACTTATCGCGCTCGTGTTCTTGGCAGGATCCGATGGCACCGCCTGACCTGTACGTCTTTGCCTGTACTTCTTTCGTTTAGGAAGCTGATTGAACGGACTTAAAGTCTCGTATCGGCGGACATGAGGTACGCCATCCTTTACCGAATTAAGTAGTTCTCATGCTGATTATCATCCAAAGACACAACTGGAGGACGGGTGAGAATGAGCGTATCATTTCGCTCCATTCTACTGACCATTCCATTGCAGCCTATAGCTTTTTGAATGAAAGCCAACCTATCCGTGAGCGAAACTGCTCATTTCTCTATTCTGATACCTCTGACCTTGCGAATCGTCATACCTTAGAATACCGCTCGGAGCTCCCCAAGCGTATGGTACCTCCGATGCATTACCCTGCAATTACTCACCGCGATTCGTTACAGTCCGCTTCCCATATACTCCAGACACTTACAACAATCCTCAGAAACTCTGGGAATTCGCGTAAGACTAGCCATGTTATGATCTCTGTCAGCCTTCGTTGACCAAGTCACGCAGTGCGAGTCAGATATTTGGATAACTTTGCCGAACCTGAATACGACGGGAAGCGGGATCGATCGGAGAAGCCCTAACGCAGAGTCGATTGACTCTGCGTAACTGTGTACTTTGAGTGATGTATTCCTCTTATTTATCGATATTTTCGGCGTCGTCTCAAGAGTTCGAATTCAATCAGAGCGGGGCGTCTTTATTGGCGGTTCGTGAAGTAACAATGTCTGCAGGGTGCCTCAAGTATAGCTGGCAGAACTATGGGGAGTAAGGCGGTCCCCCGGTCCCGATCGCTGAGACCCACCGCCATCGGCAAATTCCGAACACTTCTAAAAACTTTGCGCCGTTGCCCTTCCTTTTCCTTGAACCACAATGGTTGTCCCAAAAACTGAGACAAGCGACGCCGCAAAGGCGTTGTTATCATCCCCGGTTCCAAAAGTTGAAGCTTCTAGCCCAAACTTAAACATCGCTCATCGCGATAACCGCAATGTGCGACCCCTCGACGGTGACCACGACGAAAATTGTCGTGGCCCGTCTTCCGACCCATCCCCCATACGATGGGTATACGAACGCCGCAGTGGTCTTGTCGCACATCCACTCAAGGAATGCGACAGCTGCCAAGCGTTCGTACACCACCGTTTACTCGCGCAGTTTTCCGGTGACCAAACCTACGCAACTGCGCTCGATGAGCAAAGTGCACATAACTCGACGGAGGCGAATGAGCTTCGCGAGAAGCTCACCCTCTTCGAGCAACAAGACAAGCAGTTTCGCGCGAATGCCACCCTTTTCGAGCAACAAAACAAGGAGCTTCTCAATGAGAATGCTGACTTGCGCCGAAGGCTGGGAGAGGCACAGGACAGAAATGTGTCGCTCGATAATCTGCTGCGGGAAACCAGAGCCAGGGCAGACGAGTGTTTGAGGCAGAGTCACAGACCTGCAAGGTACTCAACACGCGCCGGTGTAGCACCTCCCAGAACTCGAACCAGCGTCGTCAGACCCACACGCGCGCCACGGACATACCCTCGAACTCGAGCCCAGAGCCCTACTCTCCGTACACCCACTCCGGATCTTCTGCGTTCAAGAGGTCGAAATCTTGATGAATCAACGACTGTGTATTCTTCCCGTTCGTGGGAGAGAAGATATTCTCGTTCCCGGAGTCGAAGTTTCACGCGTCCCCTGAGTCGAAATTCCTCTCGCTCGCCGAGTCAAAACCGCCCTCGCACACGGAGTCGCAGTCTCAGCCCTCGTTCACGGAGCCGCAGTCTCAGCCCTCGTTCACGGAGACGCAGTCTCACCCCTCGTTCACGGACACCTTCTCCCAGGAGGTCATCATTTGGCAGAAATGTAATGCACCTGTTGTCTTTCTGCCTATTTTCCATACCGTTGATAACGACGAATCATTAGTGAAAGAACATAACACACCGTCACCGAATCATAAGCCCTATACGCCACCACCGGCCTGCTAGCAGGGGACAGAAGGATGAATATTAGCAGCTGACGATAGGGGGCAGGGGAGAATAGCTTGAAAAGACACGACGGTTGTTTTGGATCATGCGGACATGTTTTTGCGCATTCTCTTCGCAGTTCTTGTTCGAGTATAGTGCCTTCAGAATGCTGCTGGTCATTGCAGAACCTCTGGGTCATATCGTCGATCATCGAGGGCGTTCGCCAATCCCAATCGCTGAATCTTGTCGGGAAATTTTCGAGCTTCTCAAAGACTTTGCGCTACTCCTTCAATCGCGTTGATGGTTGTCCCAAAGACTGGGACAAACGATTGTAGTGTGGAGGCGTTGTCTCCACTCCCTGTTCCTGAAGTTGAAACGGGTTGGCGTTTGAGCGATATCCACGACAGAAACCGTCGTGGACGACATTCAAGCCAGGCATGGGCTTACGAGCGCCGTAGCGGCCTTGTCGCACACCCGTATTGGGAATGCACCACTTGCCGGTCGTTTACCGATTACTGCTCGTCTGTGCAGTTCTGTCATAACTCGGCATACATGGATGGGTTTGATAAGCGTGATGCTCATTATCACGCAGGGTCCGCCGACTTGCTTGCACAAAATGCGCTTCTCCGAGAAGAGAACGAGAAGGTACTCGAACCGAACACCAGCAGGAGATAGTGAGAGGTAGGTAGCAGTGCGCACCAGACCATGTATACGATTGCCCAATCGTCGCAGACTTGAGCTTGAAACCCATTCAAAGATTGCCGAGGTTCCATCGCAGAAATACAGAGTGCGTTGTATCGTCTTCAAAGCACCTTTTCAAACGACCGCCTTCGCTTTGCATAATCGTGTATGACTTGCAATCAGACATCTCGTGGTCAAAGCGTCGTGATGAATGACGTACCGGTTGAAGTCGGTGGCATCGAAGGCGATGCAACTCAACAGCTTGCAGCCATTGTTTCGAGTCATAGTCCAGGCCGCCTTCCAGACAATAGCCCTTGCTGCAGGCATAAATACTGCCCTGTACGCTTTGTCTTGCACAACGCCCTCACCCTTAGCGTGGCACAGTCGAGAAAAGAAAAAAACCGTGAGCTTCTGACACTTCGACGAGGGTGGTCAGACTCACCTCGATCTCGCGTTAGCAGCAAATCTGCGTATTCTAGACAAAGTCTCAGTCCAGCATGTCGCAAGCATCATCCAATGGATCTAAAACCCCTGCCGCCGGTCAGCACGATCAGCTTCGACCAATGCCACAGAACGCGTTGTTGACACTGTCTGCAGCAGGAAAGAGCGCTACCGTGAGGAAGCTGAAGCAGTTCGAGAAGACGCCTCCGGATCTCGGAGTGATGTTCAAGGCCGACGTGGAAAACATCCGAAGGCAGCTGAAGGAAGAGAAGGCCATGTCGAGCGAGCGGCGGAGGCAGCTAGAGTCCCAGCTGCAGACGTTGTTGGACTTGATAGCGGCGACGGCCAAGAAGAAGTGAAGACATGAACGAATGCTTCCCGAATGACTGTATGCACTATATGATTAGCAATATTTTCTCGAGTCCCTATCAGGAGTACTGACCTGAGTTGGCAACAGAGAATCACCCCGTGGAATTACAGAATCCTTCGTTCTGAGCTGGACTAGGAACTCGAATAAGTACACTAACTCCGTATTCCTGACTCTCGTCATCGTTCCGTCTATATAATGTACCCCATGGTGATCTCTTGACAACGGAAAGTGTGTGAAAGGTACCACTCAAAAAATTCATCATGCCTCTTCGAATGCTGCTTTCCACTCAAATGTCATGCGCTTTCGCCGTCGTTGGCGATAATGGTGACCGCAGTGGCGACGAGCCTCAAATCAAGCGCCGGACCGAGAGTAAGGCGAAGTGCCTCACTCGGGGTTTTCCGGCTGCGGCCACCTCTTGACAATGGACCTCAAGACTCACGCCCGTTCGCTTTTCTCGGGTGCCACAGGCCCTGCCACGGACAATGAATAGCAGATCAGTTTGAATGAAGGAGCTGCTATAAATATGGGGTGACGGCATACTTTTACAGTGTCATTGACACCCTCCGCCTTCTTGCACCGACGCCTCGAAGAAACCTCCTTCCCGAACCGCCTTCCTCCGATGTCATACTACTCCGGATATCAGCCTCAGAGCTCTAGCACGAGATCTTCTGGCCCATCAGATCGACGCACCGTCGAAACGCTAATGTCGGCAGTATCGCTCTTCGAGCCGCCACTGCGTCCTGTTTCTCTTCGCATCCTACCCAAAGACTCCAAACCCAAATCAAGACGTCGTCGGCCAACTGTGATGACCGGTGGAGGGCCTGTGGACGCAGAGGAGTTTTGGGAAGCTGGTATGCTAATCTCTGTACCAAGTCTATCCAAGACCCCACTGAACTGAGAAATCGCGTCCAGCAATGGAGGCGCTCGAACACGCCAAGGAACAAACGGAGCGTTGGAGATCCTTCTGGAGGAACCAGAAAACTGTAGCTGGGCTCTTGCGCGACCGAACGCGGGAGGAAATGCGAGAATGGTATTTGCGGAGTCAGGAGGAAGCAGCCTTCCAGACTAGGGGACAACTGAACGAGGAACAACAAAGGTCGTACATTAGTCGGTACGCCGCCGAGATGGAGTGGCTAGATCTGTGGCGCTATACTCGAGGCCTCCAGACTGTGTATCTCTCGGAGGAGACGACGAAGAAGTACCTCAAGGATCCGAGACGCCTTCAGACGTTGGAGCTGTAGTCACCGGCGGAGCAATGAAGAGGATGATTTCACTGGATCTTGATTTCTGAACACGACGGCGCGACCACTCTCGAAGAGAACACGATCAACTATTCGTCTTCCCTAGGAGAGAGTAGGCTAGCATCGACATAGCGGTCTCTAGAAGGCGCAATGTTAGTGCAAAATCACTGAAATAGTAATCGTTACTCGTGTCTGGTAGCTCTCGTCTCTGCCACATAACTCTTTAGCGTCTAGGCTTTTCGTGTCAGCGTAAGCTAAGCCTGAGCCATTCGAAGTGGTCTCACCGCGCAGACAATGCGGCGCATCTTTGCATGGGTTTTGGCCTTGAAAGGGATCTTTTGCCACGTTTCACTAAGACACGCCGCATGGCTTGTGCGGTCAAAGCACAGGGGAGACCGGCGCCAGTCACCATTAATCTTCTCTGAACCCTGATGAAGACTTATCAAAAGTTTTCTAGAGGTTGAATTCTTCACTGTGCAATAAGAGTGTAGAAGTCAGCGATCGTTTAGCTCCTAGGACCTTGTTGTCACCGTCAACGACGACGTTGCGGACGGAGGACGCCGCTGGTCGGAATGCCTCCGAGGCACGACGACATAAGGTTAGGGTCCGGCCGGCGTCGCCGGTGGTACAGCCAGTGGAGGGCGCCTAGCGTACAGTGCCATAAGCTTTGGTCTTTCACTCATCTACAATTTGAAGGTGAGCTGTCGCTGCAGATATCGGTTGTACAGCTGGCTCTAAGCTCTAATCCATTCAAAATTATACCACATTGCTTAGGTCTTAATGAGCCGGAATCAGGCTTTGACGATGTGACGGGTGCACAATGCGACAAACACCTGGCCTCGTTCCGAGTCGCCACAACCACCACGGTGTGGAGATCCCCTTCGCGTTCGCACGAGAAATACTACCGTAATATGCGGAGGGAAATTTGACTGCAAAGTGTGGCGCGTGCTCGGCAGGTACGCTCGCGGCTGAGTTGTCAGCTGTAGATTACAGCAGGCCATTCCACAGGCAGCCTCAACCTCCGTGCTTGTACCCTCTCCACAACGGTCTACGCTGCATTCCGCCACATACAGCGCGATGGTCACCGTGACCTGGAGCCTCCTTCAGCTCTATAAATCCTGCTCGAGATGAGCTCGTTCGGCAGGTGTCCGTCGACATCCTTCATCCTCCTCGCAGATCTCCACCGACGAGAAGCCTTTCCTCCAACTTCGCCTGGTCTTGCAGCACTTAGCATATCCGCTTTATCTCTACAATGGCGTCTTTCTCATATCAATACGCTTCGATGGCGGAAATTGAAGAAGCTGCGACCATATCGCCGCCCCTCCCGTACCACCCAGATTTGACCATCTTTCACGCCGCCATTACCGACTGGGTGGTAGAGCAGAGAGGTGCGCTCTTTGCGTCTTTGCCCATATTCTGGCATCACACTGACCATACCATGCGTGTGTCGCTCACCTCTACAGCAACCCAGACGGAATCCTGGGAGGAGTTCCGCTGGCGGCATGTGCACGTGGAGAAGTACACCAGCCAAGCGCGATTCCGGGCAGCGCAGACGGGGGCGATGAAGAGATTCTACTGGGGCTACACGGGGCTCCTCTACAGCCTCGTGTGCGGGCGGTCTCGCGAGCTGCAAAAAGCCATGCAGATACAGATCGACGTGTTCAGCTTGACGGTGCAGGAGGTCGACGTCTGGCGCTTCAGCGAGCATCTGCCCCTGGTTCTTTTGAAGGGGATGAAGGATGTGCAGATGATGATTAACGCGCTGGATCGTCCGGGCTTGCGATTTAAACGCCAGGATGGTGGTCGTAGCACTTCCTCTGCTCGGCGCCAGCCAGTGGCGACGGACTCAAACGCGGACCGGGCTCATAGGACGCGCTCTCACCGACACGACTAGTTCGGAGAAGAACGAGTCGAGCTTGATTTATGTTGATATGCCTTATGCAGCGTCGATTGGCCTCCTTGATCCTATATGCATAAATTATTTTTCTGTATTTTTCATCCAGAGCGTCGTGGTGCACGAGAGAGATTAAACCCACGGGTCATGTTGACGTTGTGATATACTAGCGAAAACATGATTCAGCTCTGCAACAGCCTGGTGTACGTCTTACCGCTCTGCCAACCCTTCTTACAGCGCCCTCTGAGCCCGCGGATGATGTGGGACCTGGAGACTCAGCAGCACGCACATTTCAGAAATCATCCTGATGGGAATACGAGGGGATTCGAAGGGAGGCTGAAGGAGAGCATGTGCAGATGAGATGCTCTTGGCCAATCTCAGCCACTATTGCGAACCTCAAACAATCGGTAACAATACCCTTTCGCTGTCGAACTTGTTGCATGTTTTGTTCGTGATGGTACGCAGCATTCAGGTTGTCGCACGATACAATATCCATTACACTGGGGGAAGGAACCGATTTCCGACCTGGGACATTGGGAGAACATGGCGAGGCCGTGAACAATGTATCTATTATCTGCTACCAAGGAACATAATATGAACATAATCAATTTACAGAGATATTTCTGTGTAATGTAGCCCGGCAGTAAATAGCCTTTGTACCGTGCAAGTACACATAGCGCACACGGATAAGGCCACAGCCAATGGGCACGTTGTGTGACCCCGAAACCATGCTCGAGACATAGCCTATGTCCCGAGTGTGTTCCCTTTGTGTTACGACGATGTACGCCCACATAGGTTATGTGCGGAGCGACCGGGTGTGACATAAAGGGAACATGCTTGGGACATAGGCTATGTTCCGAGCATGGTTTTGGGGTCGCATAATGTGCCCATTGGCTGTGGCCTTATCCGTGTGCGCTATGTGTACTTGCACGGTACAAAGGCTATTTACTGCCAGGCTACATTACACAAAAATATCGCTGTAAATTGATTATGTTCATATTATGTTCCTTGGTAACAGATAATAGATACATTGTTGATGGCGTTGCTATGTTCTCCCAATGTCCCAGGTCGGAAATCGGTTCCTTCCCCCAGTGTTACCCATTCAAGTCTCTGTGCGACTCTACTCTCCGATCTACTGATTCCGTCTCCCCTCACTAATTCTACGGGCCTCTCGCCTGAGGTGACGTTGATGTTCACGATGTGCATTGTCACGCCGCACGATTTCCTTTGCAAATTGTTTACATGTGATTATCGACTGTTGGATTTGATCGATTGCTTGTTCGGTCTCGTCGTTCTGTCGCCTAAGTTCGTCGGTTTGTTTTGATTCAGCCTCCATTATTAGTCCGGTTGCCTTGAGTTGCCGCCCCCACGCGTCTTGATGCTGCTTCGCCTCCTCAAGACATTGTTCAGTCTCAGCATTTGTCTCCTTCAACTTCTCGAGCCCCTGCCTTACGTCGCCAACGACAATATTGTACGCACGATGCTCCTGTTCAATTTCGATATCAAGTTCTTTAACCCTCTGAATGCTGTCTGAAAGACGTTGGTGCCTGCGATCGAATTCTTCGAGCCCTTTCCATATGTCGTGACATTTCCGAAGACAGGAGTCGTACACTTCGTCGTCTTTGCGACGCTGCGGTACTCGATGAGCGCTGTGTGATCCTAGAAAAGCCGAGAATCTGACGCACCTTCAACTCCATTTGTTCATCAAGGTGTTTCTGCAGATCTCGTTGTCGACTGTATGGATGTCTATCAGTCTTGACGCTTCTGCATCTCGAACAAGTCACTGCAATACCTACTCTTTCGCTGACCGAGCTCTTTGATAGACTTTCGGGCGTTCTGCGGTGCCCCTGCCAGTGCGACGCTGAGCAAGACGTTGATCACCTGAGACATGCGGGAGGCCATCGGAAGTGGGTAGAGTGGGCATTGCTGCAATATTTGCAGCTTAGGCGATGCGACTTGATCCTCTAAAACAGCATAGTCAGATACCAGATTGCCTTGAGGGACACGACGTTGCGCAGTTGGCTAGGATGAACGTACCTCAATAGTAGCAGAATCTATGCAGGCTGGCAAGCGCAGAGACATCTATATATGAGTGGAGAGCTCACCTATCAGGGAACAAAGGGAAGATTCGCATGAGTGCGGGATTTCGAGCATGCTGCGGTAAGAGAACAAGGCGCACTTACTACGGACGTGTTCCTCGTGATTCATATTCCTATGAGTGCTAACCTAGATTTCAATAGCGCTTACGGTCTGTTGGATAGAGTAGACAATGGGAAACTTCAGGGCGCGCGAGAGGGAGCCTGAAACCGTTTCATTCGCCCTTGCTCCAGAAGAGGCTGGATTTGTTTCAGCGCGATGATATTCAAACACTTTTATGCAAAGATAGGAGCCCACCTACCACTGAAAGATTGTTCAGGTAAATAGGTGACCTCTGCGATACCCGCGTTCGAGCTCTAGCACAGATAGAATTCGAAGCCGAACCTATATGAAAAATTGCAGCCACTGAATAGTTGTCGTGGTACTGCGTGCCGCCGATGCAGGCAGTGGCGGCCGTTTTGTCGGCGCTCCAATTGAATAGGCGCTCAACTACAGTCCTTTCAATTGAATTACTGTAGTCTTTCCGAGTCTACGTTCACCGAATTACCGACGACTTGTTAGGTCACTCGCTGACGGTTTTCAAGTCTAAGGAACGCAAAAAATTTGGGTCAAGCATGTAACGCTCTGTCTCAGCGCATCGTACTGGTCAGCTTACAGTACTAGTGCCATGTAGGGTATCAGACATCCCGAAACCTGTCCCAACGCCTGGACTCTGTCTCTTATGCTAGCAATCAAAACTACAAGGATGGTGCTTTTCTTCGAGATTCCCTTTTACAAGTGACGAGTAAATCAGTGAGTCATAGGGCGTGGTGATATACCTATGAAAGGACGTCCACGACGACCATAGACCCTCTGCGAGTTTTGGTGCCGTTTCATGTTCCGGCCTGGTTCGCACTACCCTGAGAAACCCCGCTACTTCCGTCTTGAACTATACAGCGATTTCCGTTCGAGAAATCAATCGCGGGTTGTGATGGACCACGTGCACGATTCCTTCGCACGAATAGAGTTTTCGTGCTCAAGACATCCGATAGCGGTCGCCCCTCGCCACATGTTCGAGCTATCCGTGGTCCAGAGATGTGATATAGGCATCAGATCTGGGATCTATGTGCATCGTACGCCTTCCTTTTGTATCCAACAATCTTCAAATTTCCCATGATCCTTGCAGGAATTCCTCTCGCGCGTCTAGTGTACGTAGGGCGCTTCGCCATACTCCGACAGCACCAATAGCCACATCAAGTTGTCTCTACGTAGAAGAAGTGCCTAATCATGGCTTTCAGCGGGCATTGCGTCCGTACTATGGTTCTCTATCGTTCGAAAGGGGACTTCTGCTCTACCTCGAATGGTATCCTTCTTTATCACCGTTCAGGGACGTTGAGCGATGTATAGGGTTTGAGAGGACGTAGGTCGGTACGTCCTCTCACTCACACGAAGTCTTCATCGACCTCATGAATGCCCTTACACCTAACGACTCGTCTACTTAAGATGTTACTAGGATGTCAATCATGCGCGCAGAGCCTCGCGCCTCCATCGCCTTGCCCTCGCATTTCACCCTCGTGCTCGTCATATGCAGCATAGCTCTGACCTGTTTACTGGGCAGGAGGCGCCTCTCGTTCCGGAAGCATCCCAACGTCGAAGGTAAGTTCTATGCTCTCCACCTGAGACTTACTACTTAGCCTGACATGCTGGCAGATCAAGGGCACACTCGAAAGTGTCCGATAACTTGGGCGACCCGTACGCGTTCAGTCGTATAGGCAATCGACTCTTCGGTGCAGGAAGTGCTAGACACTCTTCTGCGTCGCGAATCTCGTACCAAGAGTCTCCTGCACCACTCACGCATTCGGGACAACGGTCTATTCGACCCTCACACCCACCGGCGGCGGCAGCCCTGTCAGTTAAACCTCTTCCAGCTGTCCAGTCTTCGACAACCGCTCCATCTTCTCTTGATTTGACACCTGCCCCTGCTGGGCTTCCGTTTGCTACACCAACTCTTATATCTTCGTTCGGCCGACCTCACGCTCCGTCGTCTTCGCCTTTTCCGACAGCAGATCTTTCCTTCCCGTCGATTCCATCTTCGGCGCCTCTTGATGTTGCGGCTCGGTCGATGTCACGTGCAGCAGTCGGCAACGGAGCGTACCCTTCTAGCCAGGTCAATACTCCCCGCACCGGCAACCAAGTTCCTACCGAAGCAGACGCAGACACCCTGTTCGCGTTTTTCAACGGCGACCGAGGACGGCTGCCACCCCATGTCTCATCCTCCTATTCGTCCTTAGCAGGCGCTTTATCGGAGCCTGCATCTGTTGAGAGCCGGCATATCGGTAGTCTCAGCCGTGCTCAGCTGGCGCCCGACGTCGAACGGCCCAACAACACTGGCCTGCAATTCGGGTCGCGGATGGGGATTGCCGTCGCCGACACTGCCCCGACCCGCGAGGTCTCAGCCCCATCTATCCCAACAGCTCCAGTGCCATATCGTGGATTTTTTGATTCTCTTCTGGAGGCGGGCCCACCATGGACACCGAGCGCATTCGTTCCTCGGAAGCGCAGAGCTACGTCGCCTCCATCTAGCGAAGCAGAGCGCGTCGAGACGCAGGCTGTGTGTGGTGATCATTTGGCGACAGAGATGGTGACGACGGCAGATCCCGAGCCCGAGCCCGAGCATGCAGTCGGCAGTGAGTACGAGGGTGCTGATGAGGATGTTGAAGACCCGGTGGTGGAGTCCAAGGAGGCCTTACGGTCCAGGAGGCGCAGAGGGAAAACGAAGGATCTGATCCGCGCGTTGTACGCAGAGGTGGAGGAGTCCGTCAGAGTCAAGCCATTCGAGACGCTGACCCCCGATGAAGCGGTCCAGTTTAGTACGTTGTCTCTTATCGCGGTATGTGTTCCTGCCTGATGCCTTGATTCTCGTCTCAGCCACCAACTTCATCAAAAGCCGCAGGGATGTTGAGCGGCAGAAGGACGTCCGGATCCAAAGGCTCGAGGCCTTCTCGACAACGGCTCAATCCAAGATTCGCATAAAGAATGGCATGCTGGAGGACAGTGCAGCTGAGCTGAAAGCAACCAAGCAACAAAAAGAAAGCCTTCTGGAACAGCTGCGGATGGAACAGAAAGAGAAGGAGGGGCTCAGATCGGCCTTGAATACTGCACAAGAAGAATTACGGCAGTATGGCGAGCAAGGATGGCGAAATGGCCAGGAATCCCAGAGTCATGGAAGAGAATCGCAACAACATGCCCAGGTAGCTCAGAGAAAGGACGACGATGTCCAACGCGAAAGGTTTCTAGCGCAGCGATACGAATCTGAGGCGCGGCAACTTCAGCTCCAAGTCAATCAATTACAAGCGCTACTGAAAGAGTGTACATGTCAGCCAGGAGCCGAACTGCAGCATTCTGCAGAGCTCCAGAGACGTTAGATCCTCAATTCCAACGACTGCGGCGAACCTCAGAAGATCGGTGATGGTATCGATAATTATGCACTTTTTTCGTCTGGCTTGCAATATTGTAAGTGATGACCGTGGTGTGGGGGATACAGGATATGGACCAAATGTTATTTATTATTTCTACACGACTCTACTCTCCGATTTGGCGATTATGTCTCCCCTCACTTATTCTACGGGCCTCTCGCCTGAGGTGACGTTGATGTTCACGACGTGCATTGTCATGCCGTATGAATTCCTTCGCAACCTGTTGACATTCGCTCACCGACTGTTTGCATTCATTGATTGCTTGTTCAGTCTGCTTGTTCTGCTGCCTAAATTTGTCAATTTGCTTTGATTCGGCCTCGATTGCCAATGCGGTTGCCTTGAGTTGCCGCCCCCATGCGTGTAGATGCTGTGTCTCCTCCTCAACACATCGTTTAGTCTCAGCACTTGTCTCCTTCAACTTCTCGAGCCCCTGCCTGACTTCGCCACTGATTATATTGTACGCACGATGCTCCTGTTCAATTTCGATATCAAGTTGTTTAAGCTCTCGAATGCCGTCCGAAAGATGTTGGTGCCTGCGATCGAATTCTTCGAGCCCTTCCCACACCTTGTCAAAGTTCCGAAGACAGGAGGCGTACACTTCGTCGTCCTTGCGACGCTGCGGGACTTAATGAGCGCTGCATCATCCCAGAGCTTGAGCCAAGAATCTGACGCACCTTCAACTCCATTTGTTCATCAAGGTGTTTCTGCAGATCTCGTTGTCGACTGTATGGATGTCTATCAGTCTTGACGCTTCTGCATCTCGAACAAGTCACTGCAATACCTACTCTTTCGCTGACCGAGCTCTTTGATAGACTTTCGGGCGTTCTGCGGTGCCCCTGCCAGTGCGACGCTGAGCAAGACGTTGATCACCTGAGACATGCGGGAGGCCATCGGAAGTGGGTAGAGTGGGCATTGCTGCAATATGTGCAGCTTAGGCGACTTGATCTTCTGAAAAATGGCATAGTCAGATACCAGTTTGACTTGGAGAACGTGACGCTGCGCAGTTGGCTAGGACGAACGCACCTCAATAGTAGCAAAGTCTATGCACGCCTGCATGCGCAGAGACACCTATATATGAATGGAGGACTCACCCATTAGGGAACAAAGGGATGATTCGGATGAGGACGGGCATCGAGCCAGAGAACAAGGCATACCTACTACAGACGTACTCCTTGTACTGCGTGTTCCCATGGTCGTTACCCAAGATTCTGATTCGTACCGTCAGATGAACGGAGTGAATATCGAAGCGACTGCCAATGACACACGGGAGAGCCTAAGAATATTTCGTTCTCGGGCCCTTGTTCCGGAAGAAGACGGACGTTTGAACGCGACGTGGAGATTCAAACCAGGTAACCCAGAGATGATTCAGCATAATAGTTGACCCCTGCGGTGAGCACCTTTGGTCTTTTGGGAAGTCTTGTGTATAAAAGTTGAATCTGCCATGAAGGCCGTGTTGCCTTAGCGTGAGGGAGTCGGTGTTACGGTGAAGGGAGCGCCATGCCGCCGAGGCGGGCGGTGCCGATCGTGTTTGTCGGCGCTCTAATTGAACACGCGCTCAAGCGCACTTTCAAACTTGTTCTTCGAAGTGTTGTCCAAGTCCACTCGATGTCTATCTAGTGACCCACTTAAAAACAGATTGACGGCATGGAGTAGATTGTCTAATCAAGTATGTTTTCGCTCACCGTCATCCAGAGTATCATATTACGCACAAAAGGTCTTGAGAACAAATGCATGCTCGAAACCGACACGATCGACTCCTCGTCTACTTGTGAGAACGTTCACCGGCACTGCAACCGGTAGATAAGGTAGATTCTTGAAGGTTCAGCGGCACGCAGGAATTACTGGAGCCATTACGACGATACAGAGCGGAGGGAGGAGAGACGGAATTTTTTTTGGGGCCCGTACCGCAATGAAGCGAAGAAGACCTCAGGCTTCGTATATAATTAATATCCGTTTGTGTGGATCTGTCTATGCGAGAAACCCATCAGTGAAACAAAGAGAGCCGAGAACCATTTTGAAAATCCCGCTCGGGTCAAGAGTTTGTACCGTTTCTGAGCCTTGCCTTAGTCTTGTGTAAGATTGCTGGCGTCCCATCATGCACATCATGTTCCTTCCGGTATCTTCGACGGAGAGGCACTATGGAAATCCAGGAAGGATTACGCATGTCCTAATAGGCCGACCTTGCCCAAGTGCGGCCATATTGAAATGTAGCATTCCCTGCCATGAGGTTGCAGCATGGCACGGGTGCCATCGTGGCCGTCCCGGAGCCGTGATACGGCAAGTTTGTGGACAATAGACGGGAGATGCTGAATAAGCACGTCCACAACTCATATAAAAGATCGCATGCCTTGTTCCTCACACCGCGCTCTGCGTACTTTAGTACACACACGAATCCCTGCGCACTGGGATCACGGTCAGTTCTGCATCCCATGCTCAAGGTAGAACCGGACTCATCTCCGATCATCAGTAATTCACGTTCATAACCATGTCGCTTCCACCGATCCACGAGGAAACTACTTCCCAAATTGCCGAGGCCTCTGGTAGCAATAGTATGCCCTCTCCCCCAGAGACCTGCTAATAACCATCACTCTCAGCTTCGGCGCAAGTTCGAGAAGAGAGGAAGTCTGCCAAACCCAAGACCGCGACGCACTTGCGGGGACAGCAGTCGAACATGACCATCCGGATGGAGCAGGAACAACTGAGTCCTGAGATCGAAGGGCTTGTGTCTGAATTGTTCACAAGCATCTGCAAAGCTGATGCAACCATGGAGACTCTCGAGACTCAGCACGTTCTGGAGAGCATGCAGCGATGCTACGGGGTGGAGCTGTAGATGTCATCGATCAGCTTTGTTGTATGTACGATTGAAGAGAGCAGGCGCATACGTTTTGTGTGCTACCTTGATGTAATCGCGCTACGTAGGAACGGCCGAAGCACACGTATGGGATTTGCTTGTAACGTCAACTCCGCTTGGGTGGTCAAAGCGTTGGGAAGCGCCGCCGCTTCGTCGATGTGCACAGCACCAGAACAGCCATACCGCGAGTAGAAAAGGCTCTTCTTGGATACCGCGTGGCGCAGTGGCCCTGCTGTACCCTTTGCCCTCCCCTCATCTCACTGAAGCCAATACCGTAAGCTCCCTGCCACTCCCGACAATGATTGGACTCACGTTCTAATTTCCAGAAAAATCCTATTTACATGGCTCGAGTGACATCCCG
Source organism: Dentipellis sp. KUC8613 (assembly GCA_002286715.1). Lineage (NCBI taxonomy): Eukaryota > Fungi > Basidiomycota > Agaricomycetes > Russulales > Hericiaceae > Dentipellis > Dentipellis sp. KUC8613. Next base: position 106,260 of record NSJX01000049.1, on the reverse strand, counting down.
TCAGGCCCAATGGAGAGATGTGCCAGAGAGACTTGACATTCGCATCAGTGGTAAGTCGCGTCTGAAATCAATGCCACCCGACGAGCAAATGTTCATGTCAGCCTTAGTCGCCGAAAGAACTAGCTCCGAGAGGAAGCGATGCATGAAACGACTAGCAGATTTCCTGGAACAGGCGAAAGAACGGGAGAAAATAAACGAAGAGAGGATGCCAGAGATAAAGGTTGGATTGAGAGAGTCCTGAGAAGCTAGCGCTTTGGGGAGTGCTTTGAAAGCGTGGTAGACTATAGGGCTTTCGTCCGCTCGAGTGATTCCCGGTACAGAAGCATGCATAAGTACATTAGTCTGCAGCATTCTGATAGTGTCTGCCAGTATAAAAAGCACCTGACGGCTACTGGTTAATCAAAAAAGAAATTTAAGATGCTCGACACTTGCCTTTGAGCGACTTACATCCGTTTTCGCACTTCAAGAGTCGGGCAACAAATTTATCAAAGTTGCGAAAACGGGATCGAAACGATGAGAGAACATCGTGCTTGCGCGTCAACTGCTGTACGACGTCACTCAGGCTGCATGGGGTGCGAAGTGTATCTGAGATGCCTGGTTGAGGGAGCAAGCTGTTCCATGGGATAATTTCAACGCCATTCATTATCAGAAAGTCGCAAGACCTCGCGACAGGAAGTTTCGGTCTAAAGTCGCTACTATCGTTTCTTCCTGCCGCTCCTGACTTCTATAGATGGTCGATTAGTGGTTTTACAACATAAGGCAAGGCAAAATCATACTCACCGCGACTTGACAGTGGGCGGAATATCTGAGCGAATGGATGTCTTTCTGAATGCCATGGCCCGCCATCGTCGACGACGACAAGCACCAGCGGTGGCAGGCGCCCAAACTTAGCGATACTGGCAATTGCCGTCGGCATTTTGCGCCCCGGGGCGCGGGCGGTGTCCCCGACGTTTAGTGTGGCGGCGCGTCCTCTGAGTCGTCTTCTCCCTCAGACTTTGACCAGATGGCTCATTGACATGGTATGTCTCGTTCACAAAGTAGCGTTGTGGCTAAACTATCTCCGGAGGATATAGTGACTTGCTAAACGCAATAAGTTGTTGCTTTGTCCTGCATTCGTCATAACTTCAAGACACTAGACTTGAATGCACAAAGTGAGATGTACCTCCGAAGCGATTGAACTATTGTATTTCTACAGGATCAAACCGGGAACTATGCATCTGCTGAATAGTGGCGGAACAATACTGACTGCGTGGGGAGGGCACTTTCGCTTTCTCAGTACGTGCCACTGTCCGGAGCGCTCATTTTTGCCCTCTGAGACAGCTGGCCACAGAAGTCGTGCATAGACCCTCTTCACTATGAGACAGTGCTAATCGACGAAGAGTAGAGACACTGTGGCATCATGACACTCTGTAGCTCTATAAAGTCGACTGCTGGTGAGCCCTTTCGGCACCATCGACTCCTCATTCCCCCGCAGATCGCCCTCGGACATCTCTTCCTAATCACTCATCAGCAGTTTTCCTTCCCTGCACTATGTCATCAACTTCCAGTCGCTCTTCGAGAGTCCACCGCAGGGGTGCAGCAGGAGCAGCGATCGTCCCGCCCTTCGAATTCCCACCATCTTTAGCAGCTCTCCGTCCCGAAATCTGGCGCTACTTGGAATCCCACCACTGTAAGTCCCTGTCTGTCTAATGCAAGGGGCTTCCCAATCTGACCATGCGCATAATTCCAGTCGTCGTGTCCGAGAACTGGAATGACTTCCAAAAGTGGCATAAAAGGGCAGCCGACGCAGCCGCTCAATCCGGCCAACACGCATCCTCGACTGCATCGACCAAGCAGTTCTTCGAAAGCTACGTGCTCGCGCTCACCCGCATTGCGGAGCGTCACAGCGCACAAACGCGGGCCGACATGCAGACCTACGTACAGCGGTATACCGCCGCGATGGAGTTCATGGATCTGTGGCGCTATAGCAAAGCCATGCCGACGGTGCAGCCTCTGGCGCAGGTGGAGAGCAGGGTGGACATCATCCGTGAAGCCTACGAGCGCGTTCTCAGGGAGTCTACTGGGTTTTACACCATCCCCGAGAACGGCATCTTCTCTCAGATGTAAATTGACGCGTTCCTATCTCCCGACGCTGTACGCTATGCTGGTCTTAGAGGTGTTACGATAGTTTATTATTACACGACGCGGCGCAGATTCACTCTTACGATGCCGCTAATTAGACTGTAGAATGTATTTGCACGATGATACCCTTCTAGCATTAGATTCACGTTTTCAGACTGGCCTCCGAACCCACTTCTGTGTAGTAGAAGCGATCAAGCCAATTTCATGACCTGCACTATCTATACGCCAAAACTGTGATACAATTACGTCCGATCTCAAATTCAGGCCTTCTTAGACCGCGATTCTGTCCTTCATCGCATCCAATGCCGACGCCGACACCGAGAGCAACAATGCACGATTCACCATTCAAGATTCACGATAGTCCTTGTACAATTCTATGTATGTAGCGCGTTGCCGATTAGCCTCTACAATCTACAATACCAGACTTCCTTTCCTTTTTCCTTTCCCGCTAGTTTCCTTTCCCGCTAGTTTTTCCTTTTGCTTATTTTCTTCGACTTCTTCTTCCGCTTCTTTTTACAGTTCGTATCTGCTAATCATCTACACTCACCCGCTCTTACTTTTGTTCTGACGTCTTCCGCCGCTCCACTCAGTGCGCCAAGTCGCGCGCAAAGTGGAAGAAGTCGACGCTCGAGCCGCGCACGCCGTACTTGTAGATCTACGCCCACCCAATCCACTCAGTTAAAAAAAAGCCCCACAACAGAAAGAAGCGGGAAAGAAAGGACGCACGAAATGCGACGCGACCCAGCTCGAGAACAGCGCGCGCTGGTACGGCTCGGGCAGCCTCTTCATCAGCGCCTCCAGGCCGACCTTCTGCACGAGCGTCTGCGGGATCGCGCGGCGCAGCACGCCCGCGCGGCTCGGCGCGTCGTCGAACAGGTCCGAGCTCTCGAGCTCCGCCTGGAGCGCGTTGAGCGTGCTGCTGAGCTCGTCCGAGATCGCCGTGCGCGCCTTGGCGCCCTGGCAGTGCTGGAACTCCTTCCAGATGCACGCGAACTCCGCCGCGGCGTTCTCCTTGATCTTCGCCTGGATGTCGCGCACGTAGCTCTGGTAGAACGCGGACGGCTTGCCGTCTTTGAAGATCATCAGGTCGGTGTATTCCTGCGTGTCGAGCGCGAGGCCCGCGAGCACCTCGAGCGACGAGCTCGTCACGCCGCCTGGTGATCGTTATCCCATATTGTCAGCATGAATGTGAAGGCAGAAGGGGCAGGGACACGCACCCTTGTTCGCACTCGAGTCCTTGAACAGCACGACCTTGCGCTTCTCGAGGAACAGCCGCGCCTGCTGCGTCAGGAACAGGTTCGCGCCCTCGACGATGTACTTGAAGTGCGGCTTGCCCTCCGTGTCGACGAGCGCGGCCACGTTCGAGATGTTCACCGCCTCCGGGCTGCGTACCGTGACCCATCAGCTCCGCCTCTCCCATCAAGAGCCGGAAGAAAGAAGAAAATGCTCACCGGCCGCCGCACGGCACGAGCAGGTCCGCCTTGAACCGCAAATGCGCGCCATTCCTAAAGTCCGTCCCGTCCAGCACGACCTCGCCCGCTGCATTCGCCCCACGCACATCAGCACCACACCCACACCCAGCACAGACACAATCGCAAAAGCGACAAACTCACAAGGCAGCTTGACGTCCTGCTCCTCCACCTTGACCAGATACCCGTCCTTGCCGAGCTTCGCGCGGTCAAAGTTCGCGACGGGGATGCGCAGGCGCGCGAGGCGCTGCAGCTCCTCGCGGTTGATGCCCGCCGGGTCCGCCAGCACGCCGCTGCCGTCGATGACCGCGACCGTCTTGTCCGAGCTGAGCAGGATCTCGTCTGTCCGTATCCGTCAGTATACCAGTCTACCCTAACCCGACCCTGCCCACTCCCACTGATGACAACAACGAAAATACTCACTCGAGCCAAGATCGCCGTCTACACCACACCGCACGTCGATTCAGTATGTGGAGTACGGAGGAAGGGAGAGAGGGGGGAAAAGACGCACCAGGCCCGCCGGTCTGCACCTTCGTGATGTCCTTCTCGCGCAGGCCGAGCTGCTTGTATATGCCGAGCACGTACTGCCGGATCGACAGCGACGTCATGCCGTACGTGTCGTGCGGCACGCCGCCGAGCGTCTCCGCGCTCTTGCCCGTCGTGAACGACTTCCACCACGCGTCCGCGCCGCGCGCGCGTGCGTGCACTGTACGCCGGTGCATGAGCTTCCCTCCTGTATGCTAGAAAGGGAGACTTACGAGCGGCCCAGTCCATCATGTCCGCGGTGCCCTCTGCCATGCGCGACGCAGTCAGCACACCGCGCGGACGAGCGGAAGGAGCGGATACGCACCATCAGGGCCGAAGAACAGGATCTCGGGCTTGTTGTACAGATCTACCAGGCGCTCCTTGATCCCGGGGCTCTGTCCGGGGATCAGCAGGTCCAGGACGGACTACGCGCGCGAGCACAGGGGGACATCAACATCCTCAAGGTGAGCATTAAAAGAGAGAAAAGAGAAGGGGGGACGCACGTCGACGTATTTCTCGAAGCACAGGCGCGGGCTCGCGCCGAGCCTGTCATCGCAATTCTATGTGAGTGGGGATCGCAGGATAGACACAAGGAGAAGGCATGCGTACGACGGGAGAATCGTGCCCTTGGCGCCGCCCTCGGGGATATCCTTATTCTTCAACGACTGCGTCGACGCCAAGCCGTAATTCTCGTCGAACCTGCCCCGTCCACACATCAGCCAATCCTTCATCCACACATGAAAGCAGAGCGACTTACAGCTGGCGCTGGTTGATCGAGTAGTTCCTTCACACCCCAGTGTCAACAGAGAGAGAACAGACAGATCAAAGGCAGGAAGGGAAAGACGCACTCCTTGTTCCTCGAACGCACGATGCGGATGCCCCCGCGCGCCACGTCGCGGAAGCGGATGTGGAACCCGCGGAATTCGTTCCCTGAGGAGAAGCACAAGCACCGTCAGCACCTCACAGGCTAATATATTCCAAAAAAACGTCAGCACCACCGCCACCGAATCAGCACCATCGCCACCGAATCAGCACCACCGCCACCGAATCAGCACCACACGCCTCTCTCTTCAGAAAGGCAAAGCCTTTGCGTCAATCCAGAAACGCCTCTCCTTCCAGTCAGGCAAGGTCCTTCCTTCCACAGAGCCGAAGCCTCTCCATCCACAAACGCAAAGCGCGCGCGCTCGCGACAGAGCCAGAACGCTCGCGACAGAGAGCCAGAACGCTCGCTCGCTCGACCCAAAACGCTCGCTCGCTCGACCCAAAACGCTCGCTCGCTCGCTCGACCCAAAGCGCCCACGAGAAGAAAAAAATAGCAGAGCGCGCGAGTGAGGACCAACAGCCCAAACGGCTTGACGGGGTACTCGACCTCGGGGAGGAACTCGGGCGCGAGGCGGAACGAGAGCGCGACTTTGGTCGGCTGGTAGAAGTTCGTCTTGAGGACGTGTCTGTGCGTGCGCGTTAGCGTCAGCATATACTCATATACTCGACACCACCGGTTCGTCGTCGGGTGCGCGCGGGGGGATCGCGTTTTGGAGCAGGCGCGAAGGAAAAAGCCGATGACAGTAGAGAAGCGGAAGTGAAGGATGAAGTGAAGGGAACGGGAAAGGAGCAACAGAAACAGGAAGCCAAAAAGCCAAAAAGCCAAAAAGCCAAAAAGTCACAAGAAGCCCAACCACGCACTTATTAAAGATCAAAAACGCCTCCAACACCTGCATCTCATGCTTATTCGGCACCGTGCGGCGGATGCGGTCGTACAGCTCGTGGTCGGACAGCGGCTGCTCGGTCTGCAGGCGCTGGTACGAGAGCGTCGGCATGAGGCGCTGCGCCTCGTCCGCGGGGTAGTGCACCATCGCGAAGTTCACGTAGAGCATGCGGATCTGCGGGGGTGGGTGGGCGTCAGCGGGTTTTGGGTGGGCGGCGGGGTATGCGGGGATGGGGGAAGGGGAGCAGAGAAGGAGAGAAGGGGAGCAGCGAAGGGAAGAATGGGAGCAGCGAAGGGAAGAAGGGGAGCAGCGAAGGGAAGAAGATAAGCAGGGAGAAGGGAAGACGGGGAGCAGAGAAGGGAAGCAGGGCAGCAGACAGAACAGAGGGGGAAGCAAAGCAAAGCGAAAGCAAGAACAAGAAACAAACAAACGCACGAGCTCCGGATGCGCATGGATCACGCCCTGTATGCTCTCGCGCGTGAACGTCTCCTCGCGGAAGCGGCGCTTGATGTCGTTGAGCACCTCCGCGTGCGCCGGGTTCGCCTCGTCGAGCACGTTCTTCAGCGCGAGGTACGCGGGGCCCAGCCGGTTGCAGAAGTGCTGCGCGAAGACCCAGCCGCAGTCTGCGGCGGTGGTGGTGGTGGTGGTGGTGGTGGTGACGGGATGTCAGGTTATTACAGTGACACGGAGAGTAGAGGGGGAGGGGTGGGGGGGAGGGGTGGGGAGGGGAGGAAGCGAAAGGGGAGGAAGGCGAGGAAGGGAAGGCGAGGGAGAAGGAAACGGGAACGGGAGCGGGAGCGGCGAGAGAAAGAGAAACACGCACAAGCATACGCAGCATCCTGCACCGCATGCCCATTGCCACCACCCGCCGCCGCAGAGAAGAACGGGTTGTCGGGGAGGCAGAAGAGCAGGGAGACCTCCTTCATGACCTGGAAGATCGAGTGCTCGATCGGGGGCGCGTTGGGCGCGACGGACGCGGGGAGCGGGCGGAGGTAGAGCGAGATGATCGTCACGCCGTTCGAGAATTGCTCTGCACGAAATGAAACCCCACACAGCACAACCACGGCGTCAGCACGCGCCCAAAATCGAAGGACACAACCACGTCGAGGGGGACACGGGAGACGGGGGAAGAGCGCAAAAGGGAAACCCACGCACCAACATACTTGCGCGCCGAATACAGCGCATAATAATGGTACAAATTCGACAGCGCGCTAAAAAAGTGCGACGTGCCGCCCATCTTGTACCCAATGACCATCCTGCGCTCGCGCGTGCCCTCGACCTCGAACACCTCGATCACGGGGCCGTAGCGCCGCTCGACGCTGTGCATCACCTGCTGGTAGATCTCGAGCGTGTTCTCGCTCGCCTTCTCGAGGAACACCGGGTCCGAGACCGCGCGGATGTCCGTCGCGCTCTGGGTGGTGGTGGTATTGGAGGGAGAAGAGGGAGGGGGAGGAGGGGGGAATGAGCATTTGGAGACGAAGTAGCACCGCAGCTGCTGCTGCGCGGTGGCCGAGATGGACCCCGTCGAGCGGAACGTCTCGAGGCGGAAGCAGTGGTCCGGCGTCGCCTTGTCGAGGAAGATCTCGTCGATGCTGCACACCACACACCACATCAGCCGACCGGTCGTGCGCGTCAGGCAGCGACAGCACGCACCGGGACTCGCACACGGCGCCGGGGCCCTCGGTGGAGGTGCGCCCGGGGGCACTCGTGTGTATGAACGTCGCGCCGCGGAGCTCGTCGATGCGCTCGAGGTCGATGACGAGCGTCGCGGGGTCGTGCTTCGTGTACGCGAGCACCTTGGCGCCGAAGAGCGCGAGGATGTGGTCCGAGATCGCCGCGGGCGCCTCGTTGCGGAAGTACGTGTCGTCGATCCCCAGGTGCGTGTAGAACCACGTGACCTCGTTCGCGACCAGCTCGCGCGGGATGAAGCCCTACATAAGTGATGGCGGTTAGTGGGGTTGTAAGTGGGGAAGGCGGGGGGAGGGAATGTGGGGTAAAAGTGTCATGTCACGTCGGCCGGGTCATGGCTTTGGGATGCGACGCGCTCGGATCTCGTGATGCGTCGGACCACATCACGAGCCCGAGCTCGAGCGGGGCACAGTCCAGTCCAGCCCAAAGCTCTCGCGCCCCGGCGGCGCCTTCGACGCGAGATCGCCGCAGAGCGCCCGCCGGACCACATTACGAGCTCGAGAGTGCACAGTGCAGTCCGATCCGACGCCCACGAAACGCGCACAGGCATTACAAAAAGTCCCAGGAACACAGCGCGCAGGGCGGATGAGATGCCGGAGTAAGTCACCGAGCGCCGTCTGGATCAAGAATCAAGGGCGGCGGCGGCGGGCAGCGACGACGACGACGTCATGCGCCCATCCGCGCGCGCGCCCCGTGCGTTCGTCCCAGCGGCGCGATGGGCGATCGCGCAGATCGGAGGCGGATGCGAACGGGAATGGGCGGGGCAAGAACAAAAACGACGGCGACAGCGTCGATGCAGCAGAAACGGAAACAACGACGCAGCAGAAGCAAAAACAACGCCTCCTCCAACAACGAGCACGCGCACGCAAACGCTCACCTTAGCAGCCACGATGCTCTGCACCTGCTCCCGCTGCGCCTCCTTGCCCGCAAACACGGGCGTGGTGTACCCGGGGACGTTCTTGACGCGGTGCAGGGACGAGTCGCTGGCGGTGCGCGAGGACGCGGGGGACGCGTACGGGCCGGGGGCGTGCAACAGGTGGCTCTTGGCGGGGTCCGCGAGGGCGCTCGGCGCGCTGCCGTCGGTCGGGGCGGGCTGCATGGCGGTGTGCGTGGGGGTGGTGTGTGCGTAGCAGGTAGAGCGAAAGCAGGAAGTAAAGATGGAAGGAGAGAGGAGGAGGAAGAGGCGGAGGCGGAGGCTATATATGCGGTTGGTCCGAGAGAACCAGTGCGCTCGAGTCGTTTCAGTCGGCGCGATCCCCGCCAGGCGCTAGACTTTTTGCCTGCACCTCTTCACCGTCACCGTCACCGTCACCGTCGCCCGCACATGACCCCCCTACCCGATGCACCTGACCCATTGACAGCACGGCGCCCCCCAATCCCCAGCGATCCCCATCGAAATCTTGTGAAAAAATGCACGACAAATCCCCGGATCTCCCCTTAGACTGGCGGTGGCGGCGGCGTTGCACCCCGGACGCACTGGCAGCGACACAGCACCGGTACTGTTCCTCCCATTCGCCGATCGAGCACGGGCGGGGCGTTCAAGACCGTGCTGTCTACCACAGACAGAGACAGAGACGATCCTCGACCCGCATACCATTGGCCGATTTCGCGACACGTACTGGCGGACGCTGCGTACTTACGGACGTCCAAGTCTGTGCTTGGCGAGCGTTCATCTCCATCTCCATCTCTATCACGATCTACACCCATCTATTCATTCATTCACCCCTTCCGCGTACGCGCTATCTGCCCATGCCGCCCAGTGCTGATCAGGCCGTGGACTGCCGCCCAGACTGTGTATTTAATTCGTACGCGACGAGGGTGTCCGGTATGCACGTTGAGAGCCCGGACTCGAACGTGGTGATGGACATGGACATGCTCATGTACATAGGCGATCACGCACGCAATGCACGCACGATGCACCCACATCGCGTCTTGTCGACGTCTCTTGGCGAATGGCAGCGCGATGTGTAGTGCGCACCTGCCATTCCGACGCGATTGTACGTACGTATTTTGAGATCCACTCAGATTTAGATGTGCGCAGAAGACGCACGGCGGGTCCAGGCCTTGGAGGGTGCGTGGAGAAGGTTCAGGACGCGAAATGCGATGTGCAAGCCGAAGGTTAGATGACAATGTCAACGATGGCGTGGTCCGAGAAGCAAGAAGTTCCCTTCAAATGCGATGGGCAAGCCAAAGGTTAGATGACAAGGGCGATCGCGAGACGGTGCGAGACAGTTAGTAGGAAGAAGTTCTCCTTCCATCCCGGCTCCAAAACGCTGACAGTAGCGCTGCAGCTGATATCCGCAGTCGAAAAGGTCCCAGTGCGCTTGCTGGCTGCATATATGCGTCCAAATTTACTATCTCATGTCTGCGCAGAGATAGCACTGGCAGATAACCTGAAGACGAGATGGCGGAGCAGGAATGCATATGGATAAGGGCCCGTTCTTTCACTCTTTATTCGGTAACTCATCGGTTCAGCAACAGCAGGCACAGGAGCCCAGAGAAGGTTCAGGACGGTGGAATGCGAGATGCGGCGTGGAAGCCGAAGCCTGGATGACAGCGCAGGAGACAAGAATTCGAAGCACCCGTCCGCCGGGGCCGCGTTTGACATTCGTCCGATGTCCTTGCCGCGGCGCACTTGCTAACTGCATATATGCGTACCAAAATGCTTTATTCTCCTACGGTGAGTCGGATTGTACATGTCCTTCGTGGTCGGAAAGCACATCATACATCTTGCGCACGCAGATCTATAATTGTCGTTCAGAGTACTCGTACAAGTATAACCACCGACACAACGCGATGTCCAAGCTGGGAAGATACCGAACACTACCCTGACCTAAAAAACCACTTCCATCTCCATCTCGAAGTCTCGCCTCCACTCCCCCACCGCCACCGCACTCACACCCTAACAACCTCCGGACACACCACCTCCAGCACCTCCACAAACACGCCCAACGTCGCCTCGTCCAGCTCCAGCCCCCCTTCCTCCCCTTCCTCCTCCTCCAGCACGCGCAACAGCGCCTCCACGCGCTCGCGCCCCCGCCGCAGCGCAGCTGCGAACCCGAGACGCGTGCGCGTGCGCGGGGCGGCCGATGGTGCTGATCTGGGCAGCCGTCCGTGAATTGGGGTGGGCGCGTCTACGTCGGGCGCTTGTCCTTCCACCTCGGGCGCCTGTCCTTCTCCGAGCGCCTGTGCATCTCCAAGCGCTTGTCCTCCCCCTCCAAGCGCCCACGCCTCCCCGCCAAGCGCCCACGCTCGCACCTCAACCGCGCGCGGCACCCGCATCTCATCCTCGCGCATCTCCGCCTCCAGCGCCGCCGCCTCCGCCCGCAGCACCTGCGCCTCGCGCACGAGCAGCGCGCCGCGCCGCGCGCGGAGGACGCGCCGGACCGCGCGCGTGCGCTGCGCAAGGAGGGCGTGCTGCAGCTTCGCGTCCGCGCGCGCGGGTGCTGTTGTGGTGTTGCGAATCGTGAGCATGGGGTGGGAATGGAACTCATGCGGAAAGATGGATGGTGGGTGGGAGGATGAGAGGATGGATGGAGCTCGTGTGGGAGGATGGGAGGGTGGAGGAGTGGAAGAGGGTGGATGGAGGGATGACAGGACGTACCGGCGAGCCTCTGTGGGGCGGCGGGCCAGTGCGCGGGCTTGTGCGGGGAGAGGAGGGCCATGCTCAGGCTGGATGAGCTGGGGGGGAGGTCAGTCTGGCGCTGGCTTTTTTCAAATGGATGGTAGCGATACTTGCTGCGTGAGCTTACAGTTTATGACGCTAGTAGGAGAAAAAGAGAGGGTGGGAAGGAATGGCGGTTGGGTTATAGCTTTTATTCTCCAGGTCTAAGTGCAGACTTACTGTCAATGCTGCCGAGAGGACAAAGCGCGTGTCTGAGTCGAGACTGCCTTGACCGTGTGGCTTCGCTCGTCTCCGGCGCGAAGTGTGGCGGCGGTCAATGCGCAGTGCGCGCGGGTATGGTCGCGGGTCAAAGGGCATCGACGGGGTGAGCAAGATTGTGTATTGCGGATTGCAGATTGCGGATTGCGGATTGTGAACTGTGCTAAAGTTCTATCCTCTAGGCTAGACATCACGCACTTAGACTGCGCATAACCCAGCGAATCCTTCCCGGGCGACAATCCGATATAGATCTCTCCGCCGAGCGGACGCTGCCCTCCCCTTCATCTCGCCTAGTTCACCCCTCCAAAATCATTAAGTATGCCTCAGGTCCAAGCAGCGTCTTACCGTCAATGCCGCGCCGCGTAGATGTGAGATCGCTTTGCCTGTTGGCTTTGGCTGTTCGCAGCGTAGAGTGTGAAATGCAGCGGCGGCGGACGATGCGCGAGCTGTGCTCGTGGTTGCGGATATGGGTCAAAGCGCGTCGACGGGGTGGGCATGATTGTGTATTGTGTATTGCGCATTGCGCATTGTGGATTGCGCTCAAGGTCTGTGAATCCATTTTCCAGCTCGCATATCATGCACTTCGACTGCGCATGATCAATCCAGCGAACCCAGCGAATCCAGTAGATTGATCATGGTTTATTCCCGGACGACGATACAATACAGCATAGATCTTTCTTTCCTCCCGCCGAGCGAACGCCCCGCTCCCCTTCATAGATCTCGTCTAATCTATTCCTCCTCGTCGAGCTCACACCTCCGCCTCTCGCCTCCCATTCCTCCCCAGCAGCCGCACATTCCTCGCCTCACGACACCAACAACGTAAACAGAAGGTGCCGTGAGAGGGGAGGCAGAGGGAGAAGCAGTCAATTTCCTGTCTTTATACGCATACGTTCTATTGGCCAGGTCCAAGCGCACCTTTGCTGCCGCCCGAAACGCCGCGTGGATGTGAGACCGCTTTGGCTGTTCGCAGTTTGGAGTGCGAAATGTGGCGGCGGACGATGCGCGGGCTGTGGTTGTAGGTCAAAGCGCGTTGACGGGGTGAGCAAGAGTGTGGATTGCGCTCAAGCTCTGAATCCATTTTCCAGCTCGGACGTCGCGCACTTAGACTGCGCATGATGCAACAAATCCAGCGCCTCGCGCCAGAGTAATAGATTCTCAAGGAACAATACAGTATCCCCCACCTTCCTCACGCCTCCTCCTCGAGCTCATCCCGCAGCATGGATCCATCTCACGCCTCTCCCCATCGCCCGCTCCCTCTCCGCCTCACGCCTCCCTATATCCACCTCACGCCTCCCGCCCCAGCATCACGCGCTCCCTCTCCGCCTCGAGCCTCGCAATCCGCCTCGCCAGCCGCGCGTTCTTCCGCGTCAGCGTCTGGATCTGGAAGAGGTAGTGCCGCGCGAGGGTGGTGGGGTCGGGGCGCTGCGGGCCGTCTTCGGCGGGGTTGGGGTGGTGGGGGTTGGTCAGCGTTTCGTCTTCGACGTCCTGGTTGGATCGGTTGGAATTGGATGCTGGGAGGTCTGGGGATGAGGGGTGAGTGGGTTAGTGGGGGTCTAGGCGGGTGAGAGGGAAGGGGTAAGGGGAAGGGAAGGGGGTGTACCTGTGGTTAGAGGTTGGGGTTGGGGTTGGGTTTGGGTTCGGGTCTCGTGCGACGGAGACATCGGAGACTGCGATTCTGTAGACCGCATACGAAACGAAGGTCAGCCAGATCCTCTTCCTTCAATAATGAAGAGTAACGCTCACTGTGTGATGTCTACTGGTGAACGCTGTTTGTCGTATGGGTTCAGCAAACCGCAGGTGTCGCTGTACTCTGCGTCTGCGCGGAGGTGGGTGTAGAAAGACGGATACTTAGAAGGGACTGGCATGGTGAGCGGCCCAGTATATATACCCACCCGAGCGCCACTCCTCGCCAACCTCGTCGTACGCATTGTCCGCCGTCCACAATGTACCTCACATGCTGAACTCCGAGTCGCAGTCGTGGTTGTAATTGTGGTCGTGGTCGTAATTGTGGTCGTGGTCGTGGCGCACCCCGAGTGTCAGATCTCAGACCCGAGTCAAAGCGTGGCGCTTAGTAGCCGGTGCCGGGGCCGTTCATGTTGCTGTGGCCCTCGACGCCATTGTCGATGAATTTGTAGCTTGCAGCTTGTGGTGATGTTGACTTTGTCTAGGTCGCGCGACCGTTCGCAGCAGCTGCACGGCTGTCGTGCATATGATGGTCCGAGACCGCAATGCGGGCTCTGGTACTACGACCGCAGCGTACGGAGGCGGACTCAGGCTATGCATATGCAGTATGCGCCCGAGGAAGGCCTTGGAGTCGGTGATACTAGTATACCCGCGCGGTGCGCGTCAGTTGTACGAGTACGCGATAGGTAGCAATATCGAAGAAGAGCAGTGTTAGTGTTATCGATTGCAAATATCGTCGTCGTGAATCCGTAAAGAGGATCTTCCCGACTGTAACCGCATGTACATAGCATTTAGATTATTGAAGCCTGTTGGAGACGAAGCGCGGTTCGAGAGTCTCCGGTCACAGTTGCTAGCGGCTTGCTGAAGCGTGCAAGCTAGGTTGGTGTGGGGTGGCCAGGACCATCCTGCCATAGCCATCGACAGAGGACTGGCTGTCAGAAGAATTCTCGGCGGGTACGTGCTGTTCAAGTTGCATAGCGGCCCACCGGTACCCCCTGCCTCTTTGCGCGTCGGGTCCTGTTCGTGTCTATTGCCCGCCAGTCACCGCCATCCCGCTTGAACTGAGAGGTCAAGGCGAGCCAGGGAAGTAGCTGGTATCTCTTCCGATACTGCCTGAAGGATGAGAGAATAGCATGGGCTGCCTCATCAACGGAAGAGGTCGCCGCGGCAAGTACGGTATACTTACGCCAGAAACTAAAACTAAAGTCGACACGGAGGACATGGGTGGATCAAAGTCAGATACGCTCACCACCGCCTATCTTCACGAGACAGCCTTCAATATGCCTATGGTTCCATGTGTGAGTCCGAATCCGGGTGTGGTTGAGTATCATCGTGAGAGTGAGCATATGGCCACACTGGCAGAGGAACGATTTGACGCCAGCCAGGTGGCCTGACTAAGCGCCCAAATCCTAGCCACGGCTTTCACGACACGTTCAGCTTCTATACCGTTGAGACCGAAGGTGACTACTGCAGAAGTCGTCTATTCTCCTGAATAGTCGTCAGTATGACCTGTGATAAATATGGACCAGGATAACAACCATGAGAATGCGAAGTACAAGGAATACGTCCATAGTAAGTGCACCTTGTTCTGTTTCTCTTACTGCGGCGTGCTCGAGATCCCGTACTCATCCGAACACTCCCTTTGTTCCCTGATAGGTAAGCTCTCCATTCATATGTGGATGTCTCTGTGTTGGCAGGCATGCATAGACTCTGTTACTACCGAGGGACGCTTATTCTAGCTGACCGCTTCGCAAGATCACGTCTCTCAAAAGTTCAGTCTCGGATTTGACATCGACTGTTTTCAGAGGATTGGATAGAATCGCTTGAGCTGCAGATACCGCAGCAATGCCGACTCTACCCACCCCCAATGGCCTCCCGCATATCTCAGGCGATCAGCGCCTTGCTCAGCGTCCCAGGGGCACCGCGGAACGTCCGAAGGTCTATCAAAGAGCTCGATCAGCGAAAGGGTGAGTGCTACAGAGTCCTATCCAAAATGCAGAGGCACCAGGACTGATAGATGTTCGTACAGTCGACCGAAACTAGATCTACAGAAACACCTTGATGAACAAATAGAGCTGCAGGCGCGCTGAGTTCTCTCCTCTTCTAGGACGCAGTGCTCACTCACCGCCGCAGCGTCGCAAGAACGACGAAGTGTACGCCTCCTGCCTTCGGGAAGCTGTCAAGTTGTGGGAACAAATTGAAGACAGCAAGCGCGAGCGGCAGCATATTTCGGACGGCGTCCAGGAGGCTAAATGGAATATGCAGGCAAACTTACAGCATATGTCTGCATGGGAAGCGGAGCAAGTCGCCGAATTTAGGCAACAAAACAACAAGATTGAACAAGAAATCAATAAATGCCAACAGCTGACAGGTATATGCAGAGCAGCTGCCAAGGAGTTAACGCGGCATACCAATGCATATGATGAACGTTGTCGCCTTCTCAGACGAGAGGCCCGTAGAGTGAGGGATGAAGCACAGAGTCACCATTCTGGAGATCAGGATCAAACAGGGGTTTAATGAATAGTAGACGATAGCAATGACTCCAATGCTGCATACCATTATAGAAAAGTGCATGCATGCTATCGCCGGTCTTCTGAGGCACGTGGTAGTGGCTGTGATTAGGGTGTAAATAAGCACCGAAAAGACGTATCTCTGGCCGAACTTATGGCCTCCGCTCTGGATGCACGTACCCTTGTCCTTTATCCGCTACGTGCCCTAGGTTAGTGTCAACTCGATACAGTCGTAGCGCGCCGAAGAAGGCGGCTGCGGGAATGCGCAGACATATTGCTAGTAGATCCTTCGTGATGAGTTGTATGCAGACGCACCTTATACGCGCAGGTGAGCCGCTTTGTATGGATGGGACGCGTGCGGTAGTGATGTCGTGTCAGAGGATGGATATCAGCAAAGACATATGAAGGATACGACAATGCACCATCATACACGAGCCACCGCACAAAGCTCGGCTTGTCCTTCCGTGACACAAAATCCGCACCGCAAGACCATCTCGCACTGACTCAAGGCTGGGGCACGCCACCGCCCGCCGCAGCGCCAACACTTACACTGGCACGAGACAGCCTAGACGACGCGCCATTCCACCCGGGCCTCCGCCTCGCCCTCACGCCATCATACGCATGGCGCAGCACATCCACCCGGCTCTCGACCTGCTCCAGCGTCAGCACCGCCAGCGGCATGTCCTCGCCGTAGCGCCACATATCCAGCGCATGCATCTCGCCCGTGTACCGGTCGACGAACGGCTGCACGTCGTCCTGCGCCGCGCCGCCCAGGCCCATCGCCAGCTCAGACAGCGCGCACACGTAGCGCTCGTAGAACTCGTTCGCAGCGGCCGCGAGCGGCTCGTGCCGCTCCGTGCGCATCGCGCGCGCGGCGGTCTGGTGCCGCGCGCGGAAGTCGGGCCAGTCTGTGGACTGCGCGAACGCTGGGCCCGCGCGCGTGCGCTTGGGTGAGCGGAGTGCTGGGGTGGGACGGATGGACTCACGTTTGCGGGATGCCAGATATTGCTTGATGCCACCGACTAAGGGCGCGAGAGACGGCGGGAAGTCGAGCGGCGGAGCGATTGCGGCGGCTTTTCGGCATTCTTTCGACGGCGGGCGGCGCGCCTGGGCTGGTTGCATGACGGACGGGAACTCAGGACGAAAGAGGCTGTAGCGGGGTCGGAGGCGGTCTCTAGGTGGTGTTCGAGGCGTCTGCGGGCCTCTGGAGGGAGTGAATGCGTCGACGGTAAAGAACGAGCTCACCGGAGGTCAGCGATGTTAGGGCGCCGGTCCCGGCACTGGTGCTTTGTTCTCCGAGCAATCAGCTTTGTTCCGGGCTGCGGGGGTCCGTATGTGGTTCCCACGCCGCTGATCGTCGCAGAAGAAATAACAAAGATTAGGTGGTATGCATATAGCTAGTCAGTGCGACTGCCTCTTGGACCCTGCCTTACGATTCCGTTACAAGAGCAGAACAGACTGTCATCTCGTTAGGTTCTAGCAGTCGCTATGGTGATAGGAGCCTCGCGCACGATATATTTGGAGGATTTCCTTCGATGAAAAAGACGAACGTGACCAGGGAAGGAGCCGGTATCTCTTCCGATATTGCCTGAATGACGAGAGAACAGCATGGGCTGCTTGATCAAGGGAAGAGGTCGCCGCGTCAAGTATGCCAGGAACTAAAACTAAAGTCATTCGACACGGAGGACGCGGGTGATTCAAAGTCAGATACGCTCACTATCCTCAATCTTTTTAAGACAGCCTTCAATATGCCTATGTTTCCATGCGTGAAGACAAACACGAGTCTGGTTGAGTATCATGAGTGAGCATACAGAGGAGCGATTCGACGCCAGCCGCCTTGTAAGTGCGTATGTAGCCTGACTAAGCGCTCAAACCCTAGCTACTTACGGAAGGAAGGAAGGAAGCCTTCACGACAGGTTCAGTGCTCAGCTTCTATACCGTTGAGACCGAAGGTGACCACTACTGGAGTCGTCTGGTCTCCTCAATAATCGTCAGTATGACCTGTGATAAACATTAGCCAGGATAACAACCGTGGGATTCCAGAACGCGAAGTACTAGGAATACGTCCATAGTAAGTGCGCCTTGTTCTGTTTCTCTTACTGCGGCGTGCTCGAGATCCCGTACTCATCCGAACACTCCCTTTGTTCCCTGATAGGTAAGCTCTCCATTCATATATGGATGTCTCTGTAGTGGCAGTCATGCATAGACTCTGCTGCTATCGAGGTGTGTTCATTCTAGCCAACCACTTCGCAATATTACATCCCTCAATTCAGTCTCGGATTTGACATCGACTGTTTTCAGAGGATCCGGATAGAATCGCCTGAGCTGCAGATACTGCAGCAATGCCGACTCCACCCACTCCCGATGGCCCCCCGCATGTCTCAGGTGATCAGCACCTTGCTCAGCGTCGCAGGGGCACCGCGGAACGTCCGAAGGTCTATCAAAGAGCTCGATCAGCGAAAGGGTAAGTGCTGCATCTTGTTGGAGATTCAGAAGCGTCAAGACTGATAGACGTTTGTACAGTCGACAACGAGATCTGCAGAAAGACCTTGATGACCAAATGGAGTTGAAGGTGCGTCGGATGCTCGGCGCTGCTGGGATGACGCAGGGCTCATCGAGTACCGCAGCGTCGCAAGGACGACGAAGTGTATGCCTCCTGTCTTCGGAACTTTGACAAGATATGGGAAGGGCTCGAAGAATTCGATCGCAAGCACCAACGTCTTTCGGACGGCATTCAGGAGCTCAACCGAAATCAGGACAAAGCTGAACAGATGCTGTGCGCGCACAATACCGCTATCGGCGACGTCAGGCAAGGGCTCGAGGAGCTCGAGGAGACAAATGCTCGGAATAGACGATATGCTGAGGAGCAGGAGCACGCATGGGAGCGGCAACCGAAGGCGACCGCACTGGCGTTCGAGGCCGCATCGAGTCAAATCGGCAAACTTAGGCAACAAAACGAGAAGACTGGACAAGCAATCGACGAATGCAAGCAGTCGATAGCCGATTGTAAACAAGTTGCCAAGGAATTCGTGCGGCGTGACAATGTAAATAGCGAGCATCAGCGTCTCGTCAGAAGAGAGGCCCGTAGAATGAGTGAGAGCAGACGGGATCAGCAAATCGGAGAGTAGAGTCGCACAGCAATGATCAATATAGTATTTTATGCATGTCCTTCACGCCAATGCCGTCGCATATACTATTGCAAGCTGGATGGAACAAAAAGGTAGCTCTCAATACTATCACGAATTTTCCGAGGTTTGTGGCAGTTGTTGGAATTGAGGACTACTGCAGAAGTCGTCCATTCTCCTGAATAGTCGTCAGTATGACCTGTGATAAATATGGACCAGGATAGCAACCATGGGAACGCAAAGTACAAGGAATATGTCCGTAGTAAGTACGCCTTGTTCTCCGAGTCCTGCTCGAAATGCCGTCCTCATCCGACTCACCCCTTTGTTCCCTAATGGGTGAGTGCTCTACTCTTATAAAGATGTCTCTATGTTTGCAGGCATGCATAGACTCTGTTACCACCGAGGTACGCTCATTCTAGCCGACCGCTTCGCAAGATCACGTCTCTCAAAAGTTCAGTCTCGGATTTGACATCGACTCTTTTCAGAGGATCCGGATAGAATCGCCTGAGCTCCAGATACCGCAGCAATGCCGACTCTACCCACCCCCAATGGCCTCCCGCATGTCTCAGGTGATCAGCGCCTTGCTCAGCGTCGCAGGGGCACCGCGGAACGTCCGAAGGTCTATCAAAGAGCTCGATCAGCGAAAGGGTGAGTGCTACAGAGTCCTATCCAAAATGCAGAGGCACCAGGACTAATAGATGTTCGTACAGTCGACCGAAACTAGATCTGCAGAAACACCTTGATGAACAAATAGAGCTGCAGGCGCGCTGAGTTCTCTCCTCTTCTAGGACGCAGTGCTCACTCACCGTCGCAGCGTCGCAAGAACGACGAAGTGTATGCCTCCTGCCTTCGGGAAGCTAGCAAGTTGTGGGAACAAATCGAAGACAGCAAGCGCGAGCGGCAGCATATTTCGGACGGCGTCCAGGAGGCCAAACGAGATCACGTCAAAGTTGTGCAAAAGCAGGATACGTACGAGAGGACGCTTCATGTGCTGGCGCAAGAAGTCGAAGACATGGGGGCAAATACACTGCATACGCCTGCGTTGCGGCAACAATTCAAGGCAACCGCACTAGCTATCAAGAGCGAAGCGGTGCAAGTCGCTGAGCTTAGGCAACAATACGACAAGACTGAGCAAGCGATCAATCAATGCAAACGGTCAGTAGGCGAGTGTAGACAAGTTGCAAAGGATTGCACGCAGCGTACCAATGCACATAATGAACGTCGCCGACTTCTCAGACGAGAGGCCCGTAGAGTAAGGGATGAAGCACAGAGTCAGCATTCCGGAGATCAGGGTCATACAGGGAGTAATAATGAATAGTAGCTGATAACTTGTGCAATGATGCCAATGCTGCATGTCGTCGCAGAAAAGTGCATGCATACTATCGCTGGTCTTCTAAAGTTTGTGGTAGTGACTGGAATTGGGGATTAAACTTCAGATTCTCCGGAAAACGCAGCAGTTCGGCTCCGGTACTTACTGACTCATTTCCGCTCTGTGTTGCCTGGTCTGCGCTCTGTGTCAGTCTTGCTTGCAATCGATGGACTTCGAGTTCGAGTTGTTGTGCCTTAGCTTCGAGTTGCTGTGCTCGAATTTGGGCTTCCATTGCATGTCGTTGCGACTCTTCCGTTTTCACGCCCAACATGGATCGTAGCCTCTCCACCTCTTCCTCTGCAGCCTTCGTTCGCATCAATAGAGCGTCTCGCTCATGCTTTACTGCGCTCAGACCAGATGCGCTGGCCCCTATCTCGGATTGAGCTACCGTCAATATGGCCTGCAGGCCTTGAATCTGTGCATCCTTTTGCCGCTCAAGATCCCTGCGGCTTTGGAGAAAGTTGGTGGCTGAGACAAGAATCAAGGCGTCAGGCGTGAGCACATACCGCGACAAGAGACCACGTACTGAACTGGACTGCTTCGTCGAGGGTCAGCATCTCGAACGGCTTGACTGCGGTGGATTTCTCCACCTCTTTGTACAACGCGCGGATCAGATCCTTCCTTTTCCCTCTGCGCCTCCTAGACCGTAAGGCCTCTTTGGACTCCACCGCTGGGTCTTCAGTATCCTCATCAGGACCCTCGAGCTCACCATTGACTTCCGGCTCGGGCTCGGGCTCTGCCGTCGTCCCCGTCTCTGTCGCCAGACAATTATGCAACGCAGCCTGCATCTCCACGTGCTCTGCCTCGCCAGGCGGAGGTGACGTGGCTTTGCGCTTCTGAGGCTGCGAAAGCCCGCAAGAAACAGGAACGAGTGCGCTCGACATCTGCGGTGTGTCCGCCTCCGGAAAAGAATCGAACGGTCCATAGAACGGAGCCAGAGCTGGGGGCGCAGGTGGGGGCGAGACCTCGCGTGTCGGTGCGTTGCCCGAGACAGCGATCCCCATCGGCAACGTGAATTGCAGGCCTGGGTTATCGCGCTGCTCGCCATCCGTTGCGAGCGGAATAAGGGTGCAAGCGACTTTATCATGGGTCCCGACAGGCAATCCAGATGAATGTATATTGCGAGAAGCCGGAGGACCAGTTTCAGAGAGGGCGCCCGCTAAGGACGAGTATGAGGATCTGATGCAAGGCAGTAGTCGCCTCGGAGGAAGGAAAGACAGTGGAGCACGCAATTGCGCAAATGGCGATGTAAGACTTGATGGAGCAAACGAAGGCTCAGGATGCGTCCAGTCAAGAAAAGATGGAACAGTCGCCGAAGACTGCACGGTCGAAAGAGGTTTCACTGACAGGGCTGCCGCCGCCGGTGGGGTCGAGGGCCGAGAAAACCATTGTCCCGAATCTGTGAATGGCGCGGGAGACTCTTGGTACGAGATTTGCGATGCAGAACAGTGTCTTGCACTTTCTGCATCGAAGAATCGATTGCCCACACGACTGAATGCGTAGGGGTCGCGTAAATTATCGGGCACTTTCGAGTGTCCTCTTGATCTGCGAGCACGTCAGGCTAGGTATTATGTCTCAGCTGGAAAGCGTAGAACTAACCTTCGACGCTGAGATGTATCGGGAGCGAGGGGCGCCGCAGACTCAGCAGATGGGTCAGAGATATGCTGCATACCACAAGCACGAGGGCGAAACGCGAGGGGAAGGCGATTGAAGCGCAAGGATCTGCGCACACGATTGGCATCCCGAGAGACATCTTAAGTAGATGAGTTCTTAGCTGTAGGAGCATTCATGAGGCAAAGGAAGACAGGATGTCAATGAGAGGACGTACCGACCTACGTCCTCTCAAACTCTGTACATCGTGCGACTCGTCGTCGAGCGCGGGAAGGGCAATGAGCGAGCTACCAATGAAGATCCGCAATTCAAGGTAGAATAGAAGCTTCCTAACGACATGCCTGAGACCGAATGGTCCTGGTACGAACGCAACATGGTGTCGAACGACAAAATATGGCTTGAATCCTACGTAGACACATCTTGATGCGGCTATTTGCACTGTCGGAGCACAGCGAAGCGCCCTACGTACACTAGACGCGCAAGATAAGTTTGTGTAAGCATCGTGAGGAATTTGGCGACAGCCTAATGTAGAAAAAGGTGTACGTTGCCTAGAAATACTGATCCGCAGAGTAGATAAGATATCTGTGGTATCCAGAGAGTTCAAATATGTGGCGAGAGACGTACGGATGTTATCGGATGAGTTGTGCATGAAACTCTATTCGTGCGAAGAACGTGTACACGTGGCCCATCATACTCACGATGGACCGCTTCAGCCCAAAGTTCTGGGGTTATGAGACTAAAGACGACGACGTACGTGGAGAGGACAACATACTCACGAATTCAAAATGGCGCAAGCCGTGCCAAGGCGCAAGGAGTTACCAAAGAGAGGGTCTGTGCTCTACTCGTTTCCGCACGGCACAGGCCACCCGCAATTCTTCAATGTGCTCGTTGCTTGAAAAGGGGCTAGAATTCTAGCAGAGAATTGGCTAGGTTATCTGAACAGCTCCCACCACATGAATCTATATTGTTCATGTTACCTTCAAATCGAGACTCGTGCGATGTGTTGTGACTCACTTTCTCAATCTCAGTGTGCCCTATCGCTAGTACACAAGCTTGTGATAATTCTGATTTCATAGTTTCCGTATACACTACAGTCGTTGCAGAGTGTAGTAGAATTGAAAAGTGACATCGAAGACCATACGAGCGCTCGAGCGAATCGGGCAGCACGCGCGTTTCAGTTGGTCGTCGAGTGTGAGCGCTGTTCCAAAATTTGAGCGCCGACACAACGCGGTCGGGCAAGCGCTTTCGGTAGCAACGCTGTCTTCACGTCCTTCGCGCTGCAAGAGAGCTGGTAGTGATCCGCACTGTCGAAGTACCCTATTTCTCTCAGATTTACCTCAATTGATCTTTTACAAACTACATATGCAGTTACAGCGAGGTAAGTCTTCTATCTCCTATAACTAGGCAAATAAATGGGTCAGTGCCTCCTTCATGGTGTGGCTCTGGCCCAATATCAGCATGTCCTGAACGCTGTTTTCTCTTCATCTCACCCGGAAGAAACCGATCTAGAAATTTAGTGCGTCCCAAGGCGCGGCCAGGAACACCGCCGCCGGCACACACACACTGGCAGAAGAATTTTACCGTGATGCGTTCGTAAGTACAAGAGGTGACCACTGTTAGACTTCGATCCGACACGTTGAATGATCATGGATAGATTGACGCTGTCAAAGCGCCCGAGCAATGATTACAAGCCGCATTAAAGACAGAATCTACGAGGACTGGGCCGACTTGGACTCTGCCCCCCGTTTCAAGCATTGGTCCAGGCGCTGCCTTAAGTCCTGCGACCAATCTAAGAGCTCTCTCATCCTCGCATTCCTTTTTTGTTCTTCGTCAATCTTCTTGTAGAGGTATGCCAAATTCAGTTGTTTTCGTTTCAACTCGTCGACTTGGGCCGATCTGATCACTTTAGGCCTACGTCCTGTTGGAGTGCGACTCGGAGTCTGACTGCTGGTGGAGGCTTCGAGCTTCCTGGACTCGGCATTCCACTGGGAAGGTGACGACCGTGCTCGAGCCATAGGAAGGAGATACTGCAGACCGGCGGGAAAGGTAAGTAGAATTACTTTTCTGAACAGAAATTAACTCACGGTTCGGTTGAGGAGAGGCGAAAAGGGAGCGGAAGGTGATACGAGGACGCGGAATGCAAGAAGCACACATCCTATGCGCGTTATATAAAGAGGGCCTTCGCCACACCGCCGTAATGGGTACGCAGCCGCTTTGACCATCTGCGAAACTGGCGGCGCATGTTCCTTTTGGATCACACGATTTGCGGTGTGCTTTATTGAGACGTGGCGTAGGTGCTTTCGGATGCTAAAGCGCACCTCACTGATTCAACATGTTTCCTAAATCCCTGTGGTTGCTACGCAGACGGAGGGAGGCCCTTCATAGGTATTGTAAGTATGCGAGAGGCACCTCGGTGTAAGGACTCGATCAAGCGTCCATCGGCTGCACGGCCAGCGACGCCGGCCGGACCCTAACCTCGCTGTCGTGCCTGCCTCCTGGCGACGCGGAGGCAAAGTTCAACGGCTTATTTTTGGGATGGTATTACATGGAGAAGTCGCGGTACAACGATTCTTGTCCCACTTACACTATGAGCACTTCAACAGCCGTACGCGTTTACCGTCTCCACGTGGGGCTGCGAAACATATAAATCAATCTATCGAGCTCGTATCTACCATGCATGAATACGAGATCCATGTTCCAACAAATCCATCCTTGTGGGTATAATACATACAGAAAAACAACTCTGCCAACGCAGTAGAGCCCGAGACCAGGAGAAGTAGTAGATCATCTTCGTGAACATCACCGCTCTGGCCCAATAAACGGGGGACGACCATGAGATCTCCTCAGCTCATCCATACGTTCCATCCCCTCGATGTAACTATCCCAAGAATCCTGCAACTCCTGTTTCTTCTGCGGGTCCTTCTCCTTCTCAAGCATCCGTGCTAACTCCTTCACGCGCTGGCGATGGCGCTTCCGGTACTTGGCCGCGATCTTGGCGTCGATTTCCTCCAGCTCGCGTCGGGACAGGTTGGCGTATCTGGCCGTATGGGGATCTTGGAATGCTATGGGATTTTGAGTATATGAATACTGAAGCTACGAGATTGAATAGACGCACAGTCGCTTGACTCTATCTCGACCGCTTCGGCCTCCGGGGACGAATCGCTGGACGACGACTGCATGCACTGAAGGAAACGAGCCACTCCATCCCTCGTGACAGATGAATAAGGGTTCGGGTTGCTTTCAGACCGAGGTCTACTTGCAGACGTCGACGTTGACGCCGACGGGGAGGCAGTGTCGTGCAGATCCTTCCGATGGGAGGAGGCGCGTGGCGCGCGTGCGGACGCACGCCGAGCTTGATCCACCTTGGGCCCCTTCGGTAAAGCCTTCTTGTCTGCGTTCTGGCGAGAAGGCTGGGGTGTGTAGTCTATCGGTCCGAACTGAACAAAGGAATCGGAATTTCGCGAGCGGGAGGGCCCTGGCGGTACTGATGGCGGGGGCCCCATGTTTACGAACCGGTACATGCCGGAATTAGAGTCTGGGAGCGACATTTCAGTAGGATCTAGAGATATCGAAGGTCAGATTGTCGTGAAGTATGCGTATCCTTCACACTACGCACCGTCGAGGTGATGGCCAGAAGTCGTGGTGGAGGTTCTGGTGAGAGCGAGGAGAGCTGTATGAGGCGAGCTAACAAGGAATACTATTACAGGAACTGCCTTGCCTAATGCAGCACAATGGCCATCAAGATCGATTAGGTCCTGTTCGATAACAGATAATCAAATGCCGTGATTTTATACCTGAGATATTTTTATTGTACATAGCATACTTAAGGCCTATCTAACAGGGCGCGAAATTACACGAAGATAACTCTACAGCGATCATACAGGCAGCCTGACGGTGAGCTTGGAAATAAACGGCAAGAATATGATTGTCTGAGGGAATTGATCATGAGCCACGATTAATGTCATACAACCGTAGGGATTTGACGCCGCTGGCCTCGGAGCGGGACCCTTGTCCAACGCCTCCTGAAGCTGGATCATGTTCCGCAGCGACAGTGCGACCAGACGCGCAGACTCGGCCGAGAAGTACTTGAACGGATGGACATGCTCTTCGCTCAAACGTCTTTGTTCTTCGCTACGCTGCACTTGAGTCCCTGAGCGCCGGGTTTGCTCTTCGTTCCCTCGTGCTCGCTCCTTTGTCTGGTCCAGCTTGTCTAGCGTCCTCGCCCATTCACTCCGTACCGTTTCCATCTTGGACATTGCATTGGCATATTGAGCCTCAAACTCGTCCGCCGACTTCAAGACACCGAGCTTCAGTATCCCGGATTCCGCGTGCGCAATCATGGAGCATAAACCCAAGTTTTCGATGTGCAACATCTGCTCCAGTATGATTCGCCGTAAGCTTTCGATGCAGACAATTCCTGATAGGAGGAGGTTAGACTCGTGACGGCAGCTCTGAAAAAAAAATAGCAGGCGACGACGCACGTCCTCGCAACACATCATTCTCGGTCGGGTTCTTGAACGGGTCCTCCTCCATGTATCCCCCGGCCAAGTCTTGCAAGCATGCTATCAACCTCTTTCTCTCTATCCGGCGCCTCCTAGCCCTAATGCAATCTGTTGTCTCCTTCTGCGCTGCTAGCCCCTCGGATAGAGCCCTCGCCCTGCCTTTGTGCTTCTAAAAAGATGCTTTAACCGTATATTCTTCTACGAAGAAGAAGAAATGAGGTGAATGAAGAGTAGTGCGGGTGGGCATTAGAGAGAGAAGTTCTGACGACGACAAACTAGAGTCGTGTGAGCCGCCGAGCCGGGCCGCTCGAGCCGGTCCACTCAAGCCTCAATGAAAGTCGGCGACCAACTTGTCTCTTGACTCTGGAGTCACAACGGGGCTTATTCCCAGCATGCTGATTACCTAGACAGCGTCCATGATCTACGAGGCATCTGCAGCCAGAGCAGGTATGTTTGATCCTCAATATGTTGTCATGCAGCCAGCGCTGCTCGCGTTTGTCCCAACACCCGTAACGTGCGCCGTTTTCTAGCGTCTGTCAAAGCTTTTGCTTCATACCATATCAATCACTCTGGATAGATGAAATGTTGAAGCGTGCAATCTACGCCGCGGACGGTTCATTGAGGTCCGTTGAACTCATACTCTGTTTGACACAAAACATTGACGGGATCACCCCCATCTGAATTAGTATAAGTTGGCACCAGCCATGCGGGCAATAATTGCATGTCCCACCCACGTCCTGCCATGAATCTTGGCTTTACGTCCTCCGAGTCCGGACTGCGTAATAAGCCAACACGTCCGCCGAGTCCTTAACTTCACGACATCAATTCGGGCACACCACGGCACCCAATGCGCTAGCTGGTGTCATATGGCGACTAGAAGCGACGCCCAAGCCACAAATCCTAGCGGAACTCTCCAGCAGTCCTTACGGTAAGACCCTGCGCCATTGCCCCCTCAGCATGTCTGATTCGATCAGCGCGGCTCTGACGCACAACAGTAATGCATCGACGACGCTTGAATCTGAAACGTTCGCCGCCCAACAAGCCACATCCCCAGGCTCAGGGCCGTATGTTCTGAATGAGCCCCACAACCGTTCGCCCCTCTCAACACAATCACTCGTGCATCTCCGATTCGTCCGCGTCCGCGTCCGCGAACATGTCTGGATATGGCCGCATCAACCCTGTCGCACCTCTTCGCTTCTGTCTGCTATGCCACTAATGGCACGCCTGCGTCTGTGTGTATGCAGTCCGAGGTAACGTTATGCAGGACGTCAGGTGCGGATGTACCCAAGCTTCATTCCGCTGATTAGCGCTGTCGCTCACCTGTATCTTATGACATTGGCCGTGTGGGCTGCAGTAAGCACAGTACACTCATGAGCGAGAGCAGTGGAACACCATGCCCGATATGCCCCGCCCCGCCGAAATACGCCCTCCCCCCTTCTTTGCCCACCACGACTGTGACGAACGAGTCAGTCTAAGCATTAACGTCATCCGCTATGGCGGATCAACGCATTCTACACTACACTATACTTGCAATAGCAATCCGTCACCCAACGCTTCCCGCCCCTGACGCGATGGCCAGGTCCCGCCTTAGGCCAGCGCTTCTACAGGCTTCTCTTCTCGTCGCATCGCATCGCAGCCCTTCTCTTCTTTCATCCAACGTGCAGCCCTAGTACGTCGACGGGAATATGGCCATCCGGCCCCCGTCGAGCATATGCACGGTCCCGTTCACGTACGCCCCCGCGCGGCTCGCGAGGTACAGAATCATGCCCGCCATGTCGTCCGCGCCGCCCGCGCGCTGCAGCGGCACGTCCTGCGCGACGTCCTTGTCGGGCACCACGCCCGCCGTCATATCTGCACAACGACCTCAGCATGCGCGCGCCTGGGAACAAAGCAAAAAACACGCGCGCGACGCACCAGAGGGGAAGATGCCCGGCGCGAGCACGTTGCTGCGGATCTTGTACTCCTTGAGCAGGTTCACGAGCATCTTGCCGAGGTGCGTCGTCGCGGCCTTGCTCAGCGCGTACGGCACGCTGTACACGCGCTCGTCGCGGCGGAAGCCCGCGACGCTCGACACCGTCAGCACCTGGCTCGTCACGCCCCCCTTCCCGCGCCGCGCGTTCGCCGCGTGCAGCAAATCGAGGAACGCGACGGTGCAGTCGTACGCGCCCGCGACGTTCACCGCGAACGACGTGCGGAAGTCGTCCGGGCTCGCCTCGTCCCACAGCGCGCGCTGCAGCGCGCGCACGCCCGCCGCGTCTTCCGAGGCGCTGCGCGGAGATGGGGGAGGTGGGGGCTGGATGTGCCGTGAGAGCGCGACGCCCGCGTTGTTGACGAGCAGGTCGACGTACCCGTGCGCGCTGCGCACGGTCTCGGCGGCGGTGAGGAGGGAGGGGCGCGAGGTGATGTCGGCTTCGAGGGGGATGAGGCGGCCGTGTTTCTGTGGTTCGCGAGGTCCACAGGGATCGTTGCAATAAGCAGGATCGGGGGGAGCGAAGGCGCGAGTGGTTTCGCGTGGGTTGGGTTCGAGGTTGGGTTCGCGTCAGAGTCGGGTTGATGTGGTGTGGAGACGTGGTCGGACGGGGGTAAGCGGGGGGTGAAAATGAGAAGGGGAGCTCTTACGCTGTGTTCGCATGCCGCGCGCTCGAGCACGTCTTTGCGCCGCCCGAGGATGTATACCGTCGCGCCGTTGCTTTCGAGAGCGGTGGCCATCTGCAAGCCGATGCCTGCACGTGAGGTCCACATGAATTCCTATCATGTCGCGCGACAGGGGTAAGTACGCACCGCTGCCCCCGCCAGTGATGACTGCTACGAGCCCCTCAACACTGAAGATATCCGACATGTCTAAGGTTCGTCTAGCTTTGAAAGGTCTGTCTGCAATTAGTCGTGTAAGGATCTAGTGCGGAGTCGAGGAGAGGGGCCGAGCGACGGAGGGGGGAGGGGAGCAAAAGTGAAACAGACCTCCGAGGTAGCGACCATGGAATATAACCGCCCGCCCGCCCATCCGCCAATAACCCATACGTCAACATCTCCCCTGTCTTAGCCGCAGATCTCATCACCGCGCCCTCGTGTCAGGCCCGCGCCTGCAGCTGCTCTCGGGGCCCCTGCGCTCGCCCCCAAGCCAGAGCGCAAGCGCGAGCGTGCTTAATCACCTTCCTTCCGGCATTATGCGAGCTAATCAGTGTTGAATATGATGAGTTGTCAGTGCTGGTGATACTTGCGCTGGGCAATGCATTATGCAATGCGGGGTAGGTATAAAGCGTCAGACGCTGGCGAACTTATCTCCCTGCGCACCGTAGTACACACTGACTAAGGCAGCCGCCTTGCGCAGTACGTAGCCGTCGTGGCTATGCGACCCGGCCGCATACGTATCCACTGGCGTCCGAGCCTGCGGAACAGGACTCGGGGGGAGGTGCGATGATTGGGCGCGCTGCAGAATCAAAGATGACCCACACAAGGGTGGAAGGCGCGTGACGGCATTGTTCGACCAAACCCATCGGGCTCCGGGGACAAGACACATGGGGCTAAGCCTTAATGGAAGACAACTGGTGGCGGCGAGCGTTTATCGCGGCCTTCGACCGGGTACATACTATGTATGGACCCGCACAGACACTTGCAACATGTAAGGCTTGTATGGTCTTATAGCGCTGTGCATCGTAGTAAAAACTAGGCGTCGGAGAGTGCTGACAATGGCCATAGGAGTTTCGTCGTCGTCGCGGTAGTTAGAAAGACGAGGGACATGCGCCGGAGTCGCGGCGCGGTGCGGTGCGACCACTGCCGACGCGCCGTGGCTCAGGTAGGAAGGTCGTTTGTTCTCGCCATGCTCGTCCTACGTATCCGCTTACACCAGCTGCACCAGCACCAGCCAGAGCAAAATCCAGTCAGCATCAAACCCAGCAGAGAAGCCATCGTTCCGTCAAATTTTTAAATGAAAGCATCATCGGCATCGTCCCGTTGTGCTGTCAATCAATCTTGTCTGTGGTATCAACGAAAAAGGACAGTGGCAAGTATGTACCTTTCATACACATATGCCGGCCTGGCGTGCTCCATTCCTCCTGCTACTCAAGCTCACCCGCTATACTAGCCGGAGTAACCGTCAGGGAATTAATCTCCGGAGCTCAAGAACCAAGACCCAAGAACTGAGAATCAAGAACCCAAAGCTATCGCAAACTTCCTCTCCCTTCCATCCGCTCGTTTCCGCACTGCCCCTTGGGCTTACGGTCTGCACACTCGAATTCCTTCGAAAAAGGATCGACGTCCCGCGGCGTTGATGCACGCTAGCATGAGCTATGTAATCCCCTACACCGACCGGACAAGATCGTCGATTTACAAATTCACGATACTGAGCGCTGCCGGCGGGGTGTGCACTGTGCCCGCGACCGACGGGCAGACGTACGCCCATTCACTGACGGGCCAGACCGGACACGCATAGCAGAAGTACTGCTCGATCCGAGGGAGCCCACCCCGATTGATCTGCAGCTGCCAGCACTCGGAACCTGAGCGCACTTCGCGTTGACATTCGGATGATGGACGTGCTCGGGGCCTTCTAAAGTCCTTTACAAAATTACATACCAGGCAGGCAAACAGTATGCATATATCTATATATATGTCAATCTTCGAGGCTGTCCCGGAAGCAATAGCAATGGAACCAGGCACGCCACACACTGACAAGCCTCCGGCCGGTGTATTGCCAGCAGTGCGCATGTACGCGCTCAGCATGAAAGTGAACGCACTTCCCGGTTGCAGCTACGATGTCGACGACGCGCGGTCAGTAGATACCCCACTCCTCCATTTGAAAGTCGAATCATGTTTCAGCCTGCACCCAGCGTTCACGCCCAGCGTCCGCCTCGAGCATCGCGACGTTCAGCAGCCAATTGCGGCCGACAGCTGCAAAGGCAGCTCTAGCCGCGCGCGTTCCTCGCTGGTGGAAAGCCGAGGACTTACCTTCGTGGTTCCATCTGCACATGTGCATCGTGTGCATCGTGTATTGTGCATTGAATGATCCCAGCATCCCGCCAGCGCCAGCGCCCTCCACGTGCACGGAACGTCGAGTCCACATCCAGTCCACATTGCATTCTGAATCAATATCAATGGTATCAGTAAGTATCATCCAGGTCCAGGTCCAGGCCTCAGGCCGAGTCGAGTAAATCTAAGCACTGTAATCTACACAAATCATGATGCACCTCCTTCATCTTGTCCGGGAGTGCACAACTAAGGCATTTTCATTCACAATCCTGAAATACGGCCCTCACAGTACCGCCATCAGGCCCACTACCGCCGCGCCCACAAGCGCGAGCGAAGCAGATGTGGAGCCGACCCGCGCCGCGCCGTTGCCGTTGGGCTTGACGTCGACGGAGGACGAGGTGCCGTACACGCGGACGGATGCGACCTCGAAGTACGCGTTATCGTAGTTCGAGGGCGAGCCGATGACAAAGTCGTTGTAGCAGACGCCTGTGCATGTTTGTGTGAACGTCGCCGGGTTGCCCGCTGTGCGTGCACGTGTTATGTCAGCCTTGATGACCATGAAGAGGACGGGTGAGGGACTCTGGACTGGGTAGTGGACGTACCGAAGTCTATGAGGGAGAGACCATGGACGATTTGCAGGACGGGTGAGGGAGCGTTGCGCATACACAAAGGGAAGTAGGTTGTACAATTCGGGAAGCGGCGGTCCAGTCAGCGGTCCGGCAGTCCTCGAAGCAGCAAAACGCAAGACGCACCTCCACAGAGCGTGATGTCGAAGATGAGGTTCTGCGCAGAGAAGAACTT
The DNA here is from genome assembly GCA_002286715.1 of Dentipellis sp. KUC8613. Classification (NCBI taxonomy): domain Eukaryota; kingdom Fungi; phylum Basidiomycota; class Agaricomycetes; order Russulales; family Hericiaceae; genus Dentipellis; species Dentipellis sp. KUC8613. The sequence continues at coordinate 74,304 of NSJX01000049.1, read as the reverse complement.
GTCGATGTTGCAGTTCGTCGGGGGGTAGTTCGCGACGGGCGTGCCGAGCGTCGACGTATCAAGCGAGCTGGCATTGTTCTTGAGCGAGTCTGGGACGTTGGCGCGCTGCAGCATCATACAAGTAATGAGAATCGGAGTCAAGCACACGTGGAAATGCCCAGCGGGTGGTCCGCGGCACGCACCGAGAAGAACCAGATGCTGAAGGCGGCAGGTGAGTTTCTGGATGCGCAGACGAAGGGGGACAGAGTAAGAAACTCACGAAATGCCCTTCTCCGCGAACTCGGTGGCCCAGACGCCTCCGCCGGCGTCGGCGAACGGCTGGCCGTACGAGTTGGTTGCGGGGTTGGTCGTCACGCAGCCCTCGTTGCTGTTTGCCTGGAACGAGCAGTCCGTGGCGTTCACGAGCGTGCTGCTCTGCTGCGGGTTCGTCACCGTGCAGCCCTGGTAACGATTGCCCATTAGCACCGCGGGTGACGATTCAAGGTCAAGGCGGGACTTACAGGTTCAGTGTGCAACGCCATCTGCGGCCGAGGGGCAAGGTTCACCGCCTCGAACGTATCGATCTCACCACCCGCGGGCCATCCGGGCGCTTGCGACCACCACGCCGGCCACACCGAGCACTAACGCCGCGTCCATTTAGCAACGAAAAAAATATAACCAGAAACAAAAAAGGCGAACGTACGCCGAACGGCACATGGAGCATATCCGCGACCCAGACGCTGCCGACGGAGAAGCGGTCTTTGGACGCGATGCGCACGGTGTTGCGCTTCTGGTTGAACGCGACCTGCGACGTGTTGTCCACCTTCATGATCGCGTGGCCCGCGCTGTTCACGAACGCGAGCTTGTCCTGTGCGGCCTGCTGAGCGCTCACGAAGCTGCGATTTTCCCAGGAACATATTAGCATGTGCATCCCGCCGGCATTTCTCCACGCAAAGCTCAGCACGTACATGGCGTCGCCGTTCGTCAGATTGTCGACTGCCAAACCAGATGCGGTGAGTACAACGGAGATAAAGATGGAGCATAGGAACGCACAGTTGTTGTAGAAGTCCCAGTCATCGAAGAAGTTCGAGCCCTCGTACGACTTGACGAGGTTATACTGTGCTTGCGCGAGCACCGGCAGCATCAGCGCCAGCGCGCAGCCCGTCTTCATCTTCATCGTCTTTGCGACCATCTCTCTACGATCTGTAATCTATACCTGTAGTTCCGAGAACGAGCTCGTCTTGGTGTCAACTGACTGGCACAGGCAAATCCGGGTCCGGTATCAAACGCGGCAAGAGGGAGGCTGAAAGAGCTGAAAGGCGGGAAAGCGGAAGGGCAAAGAAGTCTAAGGGGGTCCTTATAACCAGAAGGACAGTGCGAATAGCGCGCTCGGGCGTCGAGTCGATTCGAGTCAAGGGACGGCGCAGGAATACCGGGGCAGCTGGTATTATGCTAGGCACGCGCGGGTGAGCAAGCGCGGCGAATCAGTGAGAACAGGCAGCCTATCTAACCGCGCGACAGGGACACCGGGCAGGCGGGGCAGCAATGAATCAGTGATGGCGAGGCAGAAACGGCAGAAAAGGAGAAAAGGGCTAAAGAAAGACGGGGGCAGGGGGGAAGGGAGGAGGAAGGAGGCAGCGCGGCTGGGAGTCTGAATCTTAGGAACTGAGCTGGGGTTCTAAGTATACACCCGGGGCTGTGCGATGATTTATGCCCGCGTCGGGGCCACCGTTTGTGGAGTCGGCACTCGGGAGGCGGCTTCATTTGGAGCGTATCTGACGACGAGGGTGTCGTTGCATCGCGTTGCACCGTGCGTCGTGGCGTAGTCGCCCGTTCACGCTTAACCCAAATGCTTCCATATATGGGTAGATGTTGATCTAAATACCGAAGATCCTGACCAAAATAGATGAGCATCTGATTTGTCCGCCAAAATAGGTTGGGCGCCTAATCACGTACTACCTATATATCATACTTTCATGCTTTGCGAACATGGCCACTCGGTCTGCCCTCAGATCGTCAATCGACCCAGTAAAAAATGCACTCTACGGTACTCACTGCGACACAAGAATGGTCCACGCAAGTGCACACGTCTGGTCCATCTCCCCGACCCAGTTCCGGTCTCATTGCAACAAGACTTCTTCACTGACGTCTTGCTCAGACAATAGCCACGGCACGTTTACGAAGACCCCCGGAGCGTCTCAGACCCATGACGATGATTTCCGGTGCAAATGAGACACCCACATGCATATATTCCAGTGCGTGTACCCAGCGCGGACATTTCTCCCCGCTCGCATGGCGCCTCGCGTCTCGGGCTCCTCGGAAGCCCAAGAGAAGTAGAAATAGAGCATCTGCATGGATGTCTCTTTCGAGTGAGTATACGTAGCAGGATGGTGGACCAAGTCGTATTGGAAATTTTGGAGTGCTCTTCAACCTAAGCCAAACGAATCTCAGTCCAGGCCAAACACAAGCACCATGGCTCGTCAGGCTCGTCGTAAGCCAAGGAAAAGAAGCAAAAATAGTCAGCGTGTCTTCGAACTCTGCAGGAGAGACGCCTGCATGACTAACAGCTGCTCATGTTCGTCTCCGGCGTCGCGATCGGCTCTCCCTTCGCTCCGTCGAACACCTCTGTCGGAAATTTTGAAACAGCCTTATCATAGATGATAATGCTATTTTGAGAATCCTCCATTATCATAGAAGAGTCGCTTATGATAATGACGCGTGCACTGCATTACCATACCCATGATCATGGATATGACCATGGCACTTATCATGACTTCACAATAAGTTATCCCCATGCCGTTCCTCACCGGCCCGGGTCGTTCTCACTTCACGCTCTTACGAAGGCATTGTTGTTGTACTTCAGTCTAACCTTACTATCTGAGGCTTACTATCTATAGCTTTCGTTACTTCGTTATGCTTCGCCTTTCATGGTTCATTTTATTGTTCTGCCCTCTGTGAGATTTGAACTCGCGACCTCTCATATGTACAACTGTATACTATTGTGTTTCTACGGAGCATAATTACCACTAGGCCAGCTAGCTGTATAAGACACAGAAAGTAACATGGCCATATGACGCTTTTTCGCACTTACGGAATACTTTTCAGTCTCGCCCGAAAGGCTCTCGAACAGTACAGCATAACGGAGCGGGCTGCATCACAACTGTGTGTCCACATCCTGTGTTCCTGGGACAATATGAAGCAGATCTCAGCTGAAATATTGTACACGAGATTGGAGTGGTGGGTACATACGAGAAATGAGACCTGATAGGTGCGCGAGAGGCGCGCCACTTAGCGGAATCTCTTCGAGCGCGAGAAAGACAGCGGCTAATCTCAGCCCGAACGAGGGATACTGAGCGCGCCCTGGGTGGCGGCTATGTCGTTCCTTCATTCGTTACATACGCGTCAATGAGGATCATGCTACGCGAGCCGAACATTTTGCGTGTCGTGCGCAAGCTCCCGATTCTTTGCTAAATCTGACCATCTAAAAGCTCTTTGGCAGCTATACTCGTGCATTGCAATGCTTGCGCCCAAAGTACACTCAGCGGGGCGGATACCGAAGGTTCGCAATCGACTTCAACCTTGATGCTGTGCGGGAGAAGCTGAGGTGGAGGAGAAAAATGCGCTGGGCTTTGGCGCGGGGCAGATTGGTGCGGGGTATCTTATCTAATCTCATGATCATACGTTACCATTAAGCGATTACATTGCCATAGGCCATTATCATTTCGATTGCATGGTCATGTAATGGTAATGATCCGAGGCCTCTTATCATGTCATTATCATATCTATGATTATGGGTTTCTATGATAATGCTAATTTAAGTTTTCCGACATCAGAGCTCTTACAATTGAATCGTCCCCCCTCTCATCGAAACATCCCAGTCTTACCGATACAGCCTCGGGGTACAATCAACTGCAAGACACGCGCCACAAACCCACACAAAAGAGAGAGATAGCAAAGAAAGCCCTGTACATTTTTTCCACAGCCCCGTCCTAGTCAAAGGCGCCCAAGTAGCTACGTAGCTGCGGTCTGCTCGGTCTAACTAGTATACATACATACTACATAGCACCACACCTCAAACATGGATATGGTGCCGGCAGCCGCGGTCGACGAGGGTGCACGCAAGGACTGGACGAGTCTGAAAAACTGAAAATCTGAGACGAATTCGAAGAAGGGGATGCATAGATGTAACCAGACCACGGACCACGGACCACGACCACTCTGCGCGCGTTGTAAATAGGGGGATCGCGTCGCGCGCAGAGGGGGCGGGGTGCTTGGAGGGGAGAGGGAGTGAAGATGGAATAGAGAAGAGGAAGAAAGAAGAAGAAAAATATATGCATGTAGTGCGTCCGCACGAGATCCAAACTGTATCGGCGTATCGAGAACCTAGATGTCTCGTCTCCAGCGCTCAAACCAAACTAAACCGCGGACGACCCGCCGCGCTCGTCCTTCGCCGCCCGCCCGCGTGCGCATGCGCGTGCGTCCTACGCCGTCTGCGGCGGCGCGCCCTCGGGGCCGTCGATGTTCATCTTCTTCCGCACGATCTCGAACGTCTTGAGCATCTTGCGGCGCGCGCCGAGCGCCGCGACGCCCTTCGCCTCGAGCGCCGCCTCGTCCATGACGACCATGTCGCGCCAGTTCATCGTCTCGAAGTTCGGCGTGTACTTGTGCAGGCGCAGCGAGCGCAGCCACGCAGGGATGTCCGTGAGCAGCGCCGGGTCGAACTCCTCCTCGTCGCCGCGCTTGCTCCCGTCGCCGCGCCCGCTCTGGCTCTTCGCCGGCGAGCGCCCGCTGTACCCGCTGCGCGTGCTCCTCGGCCCCGAGTGCTGCGGCGGCTGCATGCCCATGAACATGCCCGGCTGGCCGAACCCGCCCGCGGCCATCTGCGCGGCGAGCAGCTGCGCCTCGGGCGAGATGCCCATCGCGCTCAGGTTCGCCATGTTCAGCATGTTCATGTTCATGTTGAACGGGCTCAGCTGGCCCATCCCCGCGAGCCCCATGCCCAGCCCGGGCGAGCCCATCCCCATGTTGAACCCGGCCATGCCCTGCAGCCCCGCCATCGCATCCTGCTCGCTCCCGAACCGGTTCGACGACACGTTCGACAGCGCCGGGCTCCGCGCCCCGTTCCAGTTCCCGCCTGCGCCGCCGCCGCCGAACCCGCCGTTCTGCCGGCGCTGCTGCTGTTGCTGGTGCCCGCCGTTGTTGTTATTGTTGTTGTTCTGCTGCTGCGACTTGGAGTCGTCGCCGCGCCCGGCGTCGCTGCCTCCCGTGCCCTTCGACACGCGGCGGAACTTCTTGGGGTCGTCCATCAGCGGCACGCGGCTGCCGCTCCACTCAGTGAGCTTCGCGGCCGCCGCGTCGAGGTTCTGGCCGCTGTTGTTCCCGTTCGCGTTGTTCTTGAACATCGGGATGAGCGGCGTGTTGACCATGCTCGCCCAGCTGTCGCCGACGACGGGCGAGAGCCCGTCCATGCCCTCCGCGCGGGGCGAGCGCAGCGCCGCGCTCGCGGCCATGCCGGTGAAGTCGGTGCTCTGCGGGCGCGAGCCCTTGACGTCGGGCACGGTGACCTCCTGCGTGGGCGAGCCCGAGCGCTCCGCGACCTGGCCGAGCGAGCTCGACGCGCTGCCCCACACGCCGCGCGCGTCACCGCCGGTGGCGAGCGCGGGCGCGGAGATGCGGTGCGCGGCGTTGTTCGCCTTGAGCTTCGCGCGCTGCTGCGCGAGCGTGTGCGCCGCGTCGGGGTTCGCGCCGACGCTGTTCGCCGTGTCGGGCGAGAGGAAGCCCGCGCCGGACGACTCGAACGCGAGCGACTGCCGGTTCGGCGCGCCGCCGCTGAAGTTGCGCGCGGAGGGCGAGCTCGGCATGGGCGACTTGAGCCCGGGGGACTTGAGGCTCATGCTCGCGAGCTTGGCGTCCATCTGCGCCTGCATCGAGCCCCCCGCGGCGGGGCTCAGCAGGGCCGTCATCGGGTCCGACCTGGCCATCTGTTGCAGGACGGTGATGAAGAACCGGATTTGCACCTGCGTCGAGTGCTGCAAAAGACTGTAGAGAGCGGCTGTGCGCTCTGCTTCGGAGAGGACTTTGAACCCTGTGGCGCGATTCGTGGTCAGTACGTGCGCGGAAGACGCTGAATGGGTGTCTTACATTGCTCGATGGCGCTCAGTTCCTCTTTGAAATTAACGTCGAGAGACGCTGCGGCCATCTCTTCCTGCGGGGGTCGTCAGCGTCGTGCGCGGTGGAAAGGTGGCGGAGGCAAAACCAGCGTACCAGCGTGACTTCGTAATTTTGAAGGTTCTCGAACCACTGGTCGATAGCGTCCGCTGCGCAAGACAAAAGAGCATATCAGCATCGGGGGCGCGCGGACACACGGGACGGAGGCCACAACAAAAGAGAGCTGGGCTGAAGTGGCATGGAAGTTGCCGGGCGCGATCACGTACGCCGCTGATTGACAGCGCCGTAAAAATAGCGCATGACAACCAGCGGGCGGGGCGGCGCAGACGACACAGGAAGGCCAAAGACACAGAGACACAAAGACACAAAGGACGAGAGTAGGGGTGCGGGAGAGGGCGAGAAAGCGCGCGTACCTTCGGGCGTCTGGAACATGCCGGCGCTGCCGAGGAGCTCGCTGGTGGGCCTGCCGCCGCCGGGCCTGGGGGACGCGAGGTTGAAGGCCTGCGCGCCGGCACCGGCGGAGGGCCGTGCGGCGGGGCCCATGGACGCACGGGCGTTGGCGGACTTGCCGGTGCCGTTGCCGGGCGTGCTGTTGGCGCCAGCGGGGGCGGGCGACGGGCTCGGGCTCGGGCTGGAGGGCGGGCGGAGGGTGGCCATTGCTGCTGCGGTATACGAGAGAGAAAGGGGAATAGAAATGGGTGCTGTAGAGCCTGCTAGGACTGCTGCGTTACAGAGGGCGTGGGCCGACGTCGAGTCGGGTTGCTGGCTAGAATGAGGAGCCCGTTCGGGGAAGGGGCTGCTGCGTCTAGACAAGACCAGCGGAGCCTGCCGGTCTAGGAGAAGACAAACGGTGGGCGGGCGCGACGAGGCGGGATGCGACGGCGGCGACGACGACAACGACGACGACGGCGAAGACGAAGAGGAGATGGGAAGAGGACGACGGGCGAGGACCGCCTTTACTTGACCACAAAAGCTCGCTGACAAAGCACGCCACGCATCAAAACATGATGAACATGATAGGGGCCACATTTCTATCAAGTACGAGTACTGCCTCGCCTACAACAGTATTTCTACACAGCGCAACAATTCCAACACTATACTCATACACCATCTTTCCTTTCGTGTTTCCGCCTAGTCGATCTGCGCGAGCCCCTCCTTCATGTACTCCTCGTACAGGCTCTTGTAGTTCGGGTGCCAGCGGCTCAGCGCAGGCCGGCCCTCCGCGACGTCGCCCGCCGCCCACAGGATGCGCAGCTGGTCGACCTCGCGCCGCGTCTCGTTGTCGGGCACGACGATGTAAAAGTCGCCGTTGCGCACGCGGTCGAGCATGTACAGCACCGTCTCCTCCGCCGTCCACGCCCCCGCCGGCTTCTGCGCAGCCAGCCCGCTCGCGCCCGTCATCCCTGTCCACGTCCACCCGGGGCTGCCCCGTCGTGCGTCGTGTCGGGGGTCAGGTAAACCACTGAGAAACGGACGGGACGTACATGAACAGGTGTGCGGTCACGTTGCCCACCGGCCGCTCGCGCAGCTCGTACGAGAGCCCTTCTGTGAGGCTCTTCACGGCAGCTTTGGAGGCGTTGTAGGCCGCGTTGCCGCTACACATGTACGTCAGTAAGCGCACTATGGCATGTCGCTCGTGCACCCGAACAAGGGGACTGTGAAAGTAGCACTCACGGGGGATTGGTGATTCCCTGCTTGGACCCAGTGTTGATGATCACAGACGGGTTCTCCTGCGGAAGCATCGACTAGCGCAGACAAGCGGTGATAGCGATAAGCCTGCTGTGGGCACCGACGATCTGCCACGGGCCTGCTCACCGGCACAAACGTATGCTGCACATTGACGATCCTGTTAAAAACGGTAAGGCGCGGTGAACGGAGCGCGCGCACGAGGCGGCACAGAGTGCGGAACGGGCGCTGGCACCTCCCGCCGATCCACCGATGATACGCACCCGAACAGATTCACGTCGAGCACCTTGCGCCAGTTGTCGAGCCCCTCCCAGGACGTGCCCTTGAGCCCGATGCCCGCATTGTTCATCAGCACCGCGACCTGTCGCGCGCGCACACACACAGACACGAAAACGGTCAGACCCAGCGAAAAAGGACACAGAGCAGCGCCCGCGCACCTCGCCCCAGACCTCGTACACCCGGTTGTGCAGGCGCTGCACCTCCTCGATCTTGCTCACGTCCGTCGGGACCGCAATCACATTCGCCTCGCCGACGATCGCCGCGACCTCCTTCGCGGCCGCCTCGAGCGCGGCCGCGTCCACGTCCGCGATGGCGAGCTTCAGCCCGAGCCTGCGCGCGCGTTAGCAGATCCACGCCCATCTCGACATCTCTCATGGCAAGAAGAACGCACTTGGCGAGCTCGCGCGCGGCGGCGCGCCCGATGCCGCTCGCGGCGCCGGTCACGACCGCGACGCGGCCGCGGTGGAAGACGGGGTGGAGGTCCTTGTCGATCGGCGACATCTGCGAGTCGAGCCGGAACGGCGTCGTCGGCGGGCGCAGGGGCGAGGGGCCACGGTCGGATATCGGCATGGTTCCTGGTGGTGTAAGTAAATGGAGGCGGGAGAGTCGCAGTGTGGTGCGGGCGCGACGTTTGGGGTCGCTTTATATACGGACGAGTCACCGAACCGACCGAGGGACGCAAATTCTTTAGCTTTAGCTTATGTAGGGGGTGCACTTTTGTTAGATCGTACGCTTGCTCGCTCGGTGCTCCCTCAGGTGTCTGCCTAGAACGCAGCTTCATAGCGTCATCCGCCGCCTTTTGTGGGTGCGATTTTCTGATCTCGCAGCAGCCCATGGGACTCGCAGGCGGCATTATTTTCGGGGTGCCCACGATTTCAGCCTATGACGACCTCCCTGGTCCGCTGGGACCTCCGTGGGAACCCCTGTGTTCCTGGACGCTCCTCCTCTCTTCATGCCAAGTGCAAACCGAAAAAATCACCGGCACACACAGGGCTGCAGCTGATGTACATGTACGTTGGTTTTAGGTATTTGGCCCGCCAGGATTTTGCATCGTGCTCGTTCACGCGCACGCGGGGAAAAAGCCAGTGGGTATCGAGGCGCTCGACCGCCTCAAAGTAGATTCGGGTGGTTCCCAGGCGGATGGTATGCTGCGCACGGTACTTCATACAGATGATGTCCCCCGAAGGTAAACGCCACGAGGAGATCCGCGAATAAACGTTCTCCGAGGTCCTTCGGTCCGACCGTGACACCCAGGGAATCGCGCTAGAGCACAACGTTCGTCGATGCCCACCCACTGTGGTCATCCTTTTCTCTACCTTGAACAACATCGAGATCGATGGGGACGGGTGGACCGTCTACACTAGGTACGAACTAGCAACCCCCTTGCCAGGTCCCCATGACGTTGTTCACGCTCATAATCGCTCAAGCTTCTTCTGAAATTTCTACAGCACGTTTGCCGCCACGAAACAACCAAATGCGTTCGGCAACAACTTTCGTGCGAACGCATGACGCTTCCTTCACAGACATTTGGCCCCCATATTTCGCAGCTAGGCGCTATTTCCGGTTGTGTGGCACCATGTCCATGTGCCCTCCCGGACCCCAGGCCGCAGTTAATGTGCCGCTGACACGAGTCCTGTCCTCGATTGACTATGCGGGGAAATAGCCAGCGGTCTGAACAGTGCCTGTGACAGCCTGAAACTTCTCCGAAATGACCATCGGGCCTGTAGCGGTGGGAGAGGACTTCCTGACTTCCATTTTATGGCGCCACGAAGGCTTGCTCTCACCGTTACAAACGTGCTCCTATAGTTCTGCACAAGTGGACTTTTGTACCTTGTAGACTAGAGCAGAACGCGTGTTACTTGGCCTTCGTGGCCTTGGGGCTCGGGTTTCGTTGTTACAAGTTGTTGTTGTTCCAGATGCTGCGCGAGATCTGTGCATATGATTTGTCTATGACGTCGTTACTACAAGTCGTGGTGTACCTCCTTTCAAAATTTGTATTGAAACCTTCACTTCATTCAAACCGGGTAAGCTCAATACATAGAGACACCACCCACAAGCAACCTTCCTCTCCTCCCCCTCGCCCATTTTTTTTCTGTTCGTGGTGTTGTCCTCAAACGCTGCCGCACGCACGGCGTTAGTCGCAAGCGCCCCAGGCCGAAAAAACAGAACGTGCGCCGCTGACAAAGACCGCCGGCGCCGCCCCATCGCACCGACACAGAACGTCCTCATCGACAAACAACACCACCACCACCAACCCCGCCGCCGCCGCCGCCTCGTCTTTCCACCAGTGACCGACGCTCCAACGAGCCAGTGCGTCCTCTAATGGAAGATGCACACCGTCTGGCTCCCCGCCCATTTCCCCATCCTCTTGCGTCGCGTCGTCAACGTCCTCTCCACCTTCTCGATCGCGCACCACTACTTCCGCCCGCTCCGCGCGCCCTCGGAGCGAGAGAAAGAGAACACCAGTACAATTGTAGAGCAGCTGTCCTTCCCATGGCGAGCTGAGAATTACCTCGTACCGCAACTCGCGGACATACCGCGCGAATATCACGCGGGCTTGTACGAGCGCGAGCACGAGCGAGAGCCCAAGGGGACATATATTCTACAAGGTGCCCTCCTCCTTCCCTTTGTACTACAATCTAATCTAACCCACCCCTCCACCGAAAGCATCAGGCTTCAGCATCCCCTGGCCGCGCCTGCGCTGGCCCTCGCGCATCTCGCTCTTCGGCTCCACCACCACCGACTCGCACAAGCCCGCTTCCGACGACACCGACACCGACGCCGACTCGAGCCCGTCACCCGCATCCACGCCGCCGAAGCCCGCGAAGCCGCGCCCCCCGCCCGACGCGCTGCACCAGCTCCTGCAGAGCCCCGTACTGTACGACCCCCTGCGCGCGCCGCGCAATCCGATCGTCCTCTGCCACGGTATGTCCTTCGTCCGTGCGTGTGTGCGGGGACTGATGGTGGCGCAGGGCTCTATGGGTTCGACGTGCGCGGCCCGTCGGTGTTTCCGAGTCTCAAGATGCACTATTGGTCCTCGATCCTCGGCATCCTGCGCAAGACCGTCGGCGCCGAGGTCATCGTCACCTCCGTCCCAGGGTATGCCCCGCCCCTCTGCTCTCTACTCTACGCCCGCTGACGTTTGCACGCAGCACGGGCTCCATCGCGTCGCGCGCGGAAGAGCTGCACCGCTTCCTCGAGAAGCGCGCGCCGGGCCGCGGCCTGAACCTGCTCGCGCACTCGATGGGCGGGCTCGACTGCCGCCAGCTGATCACGCACATCCGCCCGGAGACATATACCCCGCTGTCGCTCACGACCGTCGCGACGCCGCACCGCGGGAGTGCGTTCATGGACTGGTGTACTGTGCGTCTCTCCTCCCCACCCCCGCCTCTCTCACCCCAACCTATCCTTACTCACTCGACCCATCCGACGACCTACTCACATCGACGCCCGCAGGAATACCTCGGCCTCGGGCGCGCCCAATCGCCCCCGGCCCCCGCCGTAACGCTCTCGCTCGCGTCGCTCCCGTCCTCCTTCACGACGATGCTGCTCTCGCTCTTCGACTCGCCCGCATACGCGAACCTCACGACGGCCTTCCTGACGGAGCACTTCAACCCGCGCACGCCGGACGACCCGCGCGTGCGCTACTTCAGCGTCGCCGCGCGCGCGCGCCCGCTCAACGTGTGGCACCCGCTGTGGCTGCCGAAGCTCGTGCTCGACGGCGCGGAGGAGCGCGCGCTCGCTCTCGAGCGGGAACATGGGAGCGGGAGTGCGAGCGGATTGGGGGGAACAGGCGAGGACGAGACGATGCGCGGGAACGACGGCCTGGTGAGCGTGCGCAGCGCGCGCTGGGGCGAGTTCCTGGGCACGATGGAGGGCTGTGACCACTGGGAGCTGCGCGGCGCGAGCGGGCTCGAGTTCGGCGCGGAGGCGGGCGAGGGCGAGGGCGAAAGGAAGATGGAGAGGGGCAAGGGCGCGCGCGTGGAGCGCGAGGCGCAGGAGCGCTGGGGGCTCGGCGACTGGGGCCGCTTCGTGCGCGCGCTCGGGCGCGCGGAGCGGCGCAGCCTGAGTGCGAGTCTCGAGAGCGAGAAGGAGCGGGAGCGGGCGCGCGGCGGGCGGGATTTGGGGAGGCGGCGGGGTGGGGAGAAGGAGAGGGAGATGGTGCGGGAGAGAGAGAGGGAGAGGGAGAGGGAGGATGTGTTGCGCTCGTCGACGGACCGGCTGTCGGCGGTGTTTGATTGGATTGTGGAGCAGGTGCCGGTGGAGGCGTTGGCGCTGCGGTTGGGGTCGGATAAGGACAAGGAGAAGGCGAAGGATGGGGATAAGGTGAAGGTGGAGAAGAAGGAGAAGGCGGCGAAGGAGAAGGAGCGCAAGAGCGATTTGGAGACGGGGGAGGATCTGGAGCGCTTCTATGTCGCTCTGAGTCGCAAGTTGTATGATGAGGGGCTGTAGGGCACGGGCTGGCTCGGCCATGGTGAATAATCGGGGTGGGCAGGCTGGGATACAGTAATACGTGAAGCCGCTGTATTTTATGGAGGTAGAGTATGGGTGTGAATTATAATTATATAGCTGGCCATGGGTTGGGTTTGTCGAAGGTTCGATGCGGCTCACGAATTATATGCTGGGCGCGTTCAAAACAAGATCTCGTAGGTGCTGCCCACATTCAAGACTGAAGGTGACCAGCCATATAGGACGACCCTGCACGGGATTAAATAATGGAAGTTGGCTGTGAGATTCGGAGGAGATGCCACCCCTTGGTCAGAGTCAGGTAGAGTCTGTTTGACCTGGACTGATCAAGTTGACAAAGGGACTCGAACTGAAAGGGAGCCCCGGGGAGAGTAGTACGTAGTCACATGACTGCTCCTATCAACCCCGCTTCCTTTGTTCGAGCGAGGCTCCGCCAGGTCTCTGGGTCACAGTTGACCACATCTGTTGAATCCACTTTGTTGAATCTACTTTGGCCTGCAACAATAGCACCGTCCACGATGAACGGCCGAACAGACTTATATAAAGGGCGAGCGAACAGCCCAGGTCAGTATCATCCTCTTCGCTTCCTCGCTCGCTGAACGGCTGACCATGGCCTCCCTGCAGGCCGAGCTCATTAGCCCTCATACACCCCCCGTCAGGGTCAGAGTCTTCCCGGTCTCATCATCAGTAAGGATCATCCCCGCTCAGCGGCGCGTGCTGTACTCACCGTTTACCCCTCACTGGCAGGAGGCCAATCCACACCCGTCGATCCCAACCGCCTGAGCGCGCACGGGTTCAATTCTAACGCCAAGTACACAGTCCTAGCGATCAACGGAAGATTGAAGAACGGCCTCATGGACAATTTGCAAGAGGGCGTCTTTATCCAGGACTTCGTACAGCATGTCTTGGGCTTCAATCGCGCCAGTCTTCAGCTGGGAAACTGGACGTACTCTCGCAGGAGAGATCTCATGGAGGAGTATCTTGACTGTGCCTCGGAGCCTGGCCGCTACAAACCTTTCTGCAGCCTGTTTGAGGACGCTTACAGTCAGTTACTAGAACATGTAGACCTCCCGAAGCATTTCAACTTGAAGCTATGTCCGCTGGGCTCGACGCGTGCTCATGGCGATTACAACTACCGGAAGCCAGACATCATCGTGGTCGGAGAAGGTGTTGAAAAGTACGAGTCTGACGGCAAGCTACTGTTCAAGGAGATTCCGCTCTGCATGGAGTTCAAGAAAAACTTTAAACCGTCCCAGAAGCAGCGCGAAGAGACGAAGAGGCTACGCGCTGGCAGTTTCAGTAGCGAACTGGTCAATTCTCTGCAATCGAAGAGGAAAATGGACTCGGGTATCGAAGACAGGGGGAAGCAGGCGAGGGTGACAACGCAAACGGACGACGAAGCTCAGGTCAAGGGAAAGCAGCTCACGGCAGACAAGCAGCAGCTCGCTCACTACGCTCTTGAAAGCCTGTATAACATCGGTAATCGCCGCTTCATCATAGGGATCTTCGTCAAAGACTTGACGCTTTCGCTGTGGTATTTCGACCGCATTGGAGTCATCAAGTCTGAGGAGTTATACTTCCTCTTGGAGCCAGAGCTGTTTATGTTCATCGTAGCCGCTGTTTATTCATGCGACTCGGAGCATCTGGGATACGAGCCGCTCCCTCAACCCCCGGATCGCGACGGCTGGCCATTCTCCTCCATCAAAGACTCCACCCTCACTCTCCCATGTTATTCGACTTCCGACTTACAGGACGTAGACGCTCCGGTGACCTTCATCGTATCTGGCGAGGCCTTGCATACCCAATATGGGATCGTTGGCCGCGGGACAGTTGTTCTTCCTATCCGTCTTTCTCCCGGCTCCAGTTGCGAGGGTCTCAATGTGGACAGGCATTATACGGCGAAGTTCAGCTGGCCAGTGCATACTCGTGTCGCGGAGGACGATCTCATTCGACGCATTAGGACAGCTGCTGGGCCTCGATGGCAGCGCCATATCCCAGACCTCAAGTTGTCGCTGACTATTGAACGAGCCAGCAACAAGTTGGCATTTCTTCCGCGGGCATACTTGAAGAGCCTGACTGGCCCAGCACCGGAGACACGCTTCTTGCGCATTCTGATCACGCCGCGTTACAGACGCCTACGCGATGTGCAGTCTCTCGAACACTTCAAGAAGGTCTTCGTGGATGTCGTGCGGGGTGAGTGATGTGATATTGGCTATGGACTGCCAGTGGCCTTACGCTCACGTGTTATTTCCCTCAGTGCACCGTGTCGTCTTTCTGAAAGCTAATGTACTCTATCGGGACTTGAGTTTAGCCAATATCATGTTCCGTCGCGACAAGAAGAAGCATGCTTCCGGAGTTCTCAATGACTGGGACCTCGGAGAAGTGGTTCCTGCGAACCAAGAAGACCACATCGCCACCTCTCGACACCGCACAGGGACTCTTCCGTTTATGGTCATGGAGCTTCTCTCCGAAGATCCTCCCGTTCACATTTACCGCCACGACCTCGAATCGTTCTTCTGGATTCTGATGTGGGCTGCGCTTCACCTGGAATTGGATGGCAAAGAAAGGCCGATCAACCCATTGGTCGATCCGTGGACGCAAGGATCTTGGGATATGATGGCCTCCGCCAAGCAGCAGGTCATTGGGTCGAAATTCCTTGAGTACATTTCTGCTATCACACCTGCATTCCAGCCTCTCGTAGACGAATGGATCTGGCCGTTACGAAGGCTGTTTTCTAGCTATGACGAGGCCCGTCAAGCGCGTGAGCGTCGGGCCCTCGAAGTCCTCGATCCGAGTCTGTCGGGTACCACGAACAGAAAGATAACGGAGATAATGGAGGGAGATGACTACGACGGAGGCTTCACAGACGATGAAGATGAAGATTTCTCGTTCGAAGATGAAGACAGCGGTTCACGAGAGGATCAGGCGCGAAAGAGCCGTACCCCGAAGGACTTGAACGGCCCCCAAAATGCGGGAAAGCTAAAACTTGACCTTCCGCCCTGGAACCAGCCTGATACCGCTGATGGGACAGTCACATATGAAAAGTTTATGGACGCATTGGGAGTCTAAGTGTCCTCGAAGCGAGGATGGACAGGAACCCGAGCGACGACGAGGTGCTGAGATCGGGTACGCCAGATCTTTTTTTTAATGTGGAAGTGCTGGCATATAACTGAGGTGCTTCGATTGGTAGCCAAGAACGTGGTTCATGGATTGAAGGAGGCAAATGGCGAATTGAAACAGAGCAAGCGGATACTCCAATCTGAGCTGCAGATGGCCTCTGCTGACTCGGAAGGTTTGCGGCGGGCCCTGGGCAATGCGAAACGATCCAAAGAAAGCGCTCTCCGCAGCCTCGGGGAAATGAGCTCTGAATAAGAGCAGACGAAAGAGGAGCTGAAAAAGTCTAGGGCAGAGAAGGGCGGCCTAGCGGACGAGTTGCAGGATCCGGAAATGCGCGGTGAGTTGCGAAGAACTCAAAACATGTTGAACACCAGAACACAAGAGAAAGAAGAAAGCGATGCTCGAGTGCGGTGGATGGAGGACGAAATCCAACACGTCACTGCCGAGAAGCTGCAGCTAGAGCGCGAGCTTCGATCCGTGAAGGCTGAGTTGCAATGGTACCAGACTCGTAATTTTACATGAATTTATAAAGTACTTGTATAGATAATGCGTATGCAGCTTGAAATCTACTATGCCGTTCAATAGGATGCAGGACGTGGACCATCATCTAAGGCCGGCACGTCGACCCTCCCGTCGAAACTCACGGTACTCCGTTCGTGCTTGATGGCGTTGCTGATCCTGGGCTTTCCTAATGCGTCGGGTTTCAATGGCCTTCCGCTCGCTATCTTCACGCTCTTCGGCAATCTTTTTTCTGATCTGGTCGGCTTTTCTTCTCATTACTTCTTGAAATTCTTCGCGTTCTTTGGCTGCGTCTTCCCTGGCGTCCTTCATCTCTTGTCGCAAATGGCTGGCACCTTGCATACCCATGTCAGTACCCTTGAGAATGCTATATACATCAGACATACGTTCCGGGAAGTCTCCCCATAAATCGAGGATGTCCTGAGCACCTTCGCGCAATTCGTGGCGCAAGGCCTTTGACCGGTTCAGCAGTTCTGTGTCGTCCTCATCATCGGACTGGTCTGTTGACTGAGTTCCGTCTCCAAAAAGAATGATACACAAGACATACGTGGCGTTTCAGCAAACCCTCAGTGCCCTGGCCGCAAGTTTTACCTTTCACCGGATAGGTGGTCGGAACGGCACGCTTAGATTTAGGCCGCCTATACGCCCCCGGCCTTGAATATATCGGTAGAGAGCCATTCGGACGCTCCTTCGGGCGTCGGCGAACAAGAACAGAAGATGCAGCTGTAGAGCCAGCTGTGGGACCTGGAGAAGAATTGGGAGTAGCCATTGGCACGGCAGAACACCGATCAGCGACTTTCACTGTATGAAGCGAACGTCAGATTTCGACTGTCCGGTGGGCGCAGGCTGGATGAGGACTGCATACCTTCGATACCAGGAGAAGCGCGGGGCCTGTAACTGCATGCAAAAGGGCTTCAAATATGTAACAAGTTTCCTGTTGGAAGACAAGGGGATACCAGGAAGCCTGCAACGGAACAAAGTAACTTACAGCATGAAATTGGGCAATTCCTTAGATGCGCATGGTTGCTAGGTAGATACGGAAGTGTCTTCTTAAGATCCTTTGACGACGATGAGGGTAGGAGAGGCCCCTTGTTCCAAAACTGGACGTGGGTGTCGTCTTGACTCTTCTAGGGCCCTCGACATGCATATGGCACTTGGATGAGTTGTCGTACTCACCGTGAAAGCGCTCGGAGAATCCCGATTGGGGCGCTAAATGAAATCACTCCCAGCAATTGCACCAAACGATGACCTGTACAACACCTTCATAGCGACGTTACAATCATTTCAAAGCTAATTTTTGAGCGACTCATACCTCGTGATATTCCTGAAGACATTGCAGAAGACGGTTCTGCGAACTCTACACCTTTATCACCGTCATCTAGCATCTACTCGACCCTCTTCTTCTCCAGCGCAGACCTCTATTCGTGTCTTGGTGTCTTGGGGTACGTGTTCTATACATCTGTCACATTAGCTGGATAAAGCATACCAAATACATGAACCGTGTCTCTCCAGATATGCATCCCAGGTGCGAAAGTTTGAACAGGTATCAACGTGAATTACAGGCCACCCGTCATCCGCGCCCGCATATCTCTGTGGTTTTGCTCTTGAACAGGACTGGGGAAAAAAGCACTATCGTAGCAGACAAGTGATCCCACAAGGAACCTCCGTGTTTGCAAGGTCGACCTACTTTGTCTGACGACCGTATGCGTACTCGCGAGTCCCTGTCCAATAAGTTCTCTCCCTCGCACGCCGACTGGGGCATATTCAAATAGAACTGAGTACGTCCTCAGCGACGCCCCCTGCCCTTTCACTACGTACCATAGACGCTCAATCGAAGGCGACTCATCAATGTGCGTGGCTCACGTGCATTTCGTCTTCTCACGAATAGAGTTTCGGGGTGTATGTAGACTCTACCTGCTGGCCGTCCACTCTCGCCATATGTTCTGCAGGTCTGTGCCTCGAAGATAACATATCGATGCTTCAAGGCAGTGGCAATCGTGCGTCGTCGTTTCCTTCAGCTAGCTTTGAGTAGTCTTCTCACAAACCTTATGCTGATTTCTCGCGCGTCTAGTGTACGCTCACTACTTCGCCCGACTCCGACATGCCAGCACATGGCGCGCGCATATATAGCAGCTACGTAGCGCTACGTACAGCGTCCAATCATTCGATGTCTGCCCATACAGATCAGGAATATGCAGTATGTTGTCCGATGATACCATCGTGGCGAAAGAAGCTCGATGGTTAGCAGGTAAGCAGCTCCTGAACCTTCTCTTCCCAGAACGCTAACTTCGTCTGCTGGTTATTAGCTTTCTGCAGCGGTCGACCTGCCCAAGCCTCTAAGGGTGTCGCACGCGCACGGGGCTCGTGCTCTGGTCGCTCGGTATCGGCCTGGGGGCGTCTTCCCACAAGGACCAGGACACTTTCGTATAAGATGGCACGAAAGCGACTTCAGATGCTGAGTCTCGTTTTTCGTCCTCGCCCTCTCGCTTTTCAACTCTCGCTCTTCAAGGTTAGTTTTCGCCGATGTCAAATAATCGTTCACTTACTGACGAGCCTCCAGGTTTCTCTGACAATGCAGACGCCTTCTGATCCTAGCCATCAACATGACCCAGCTTCTGCGCGCAGCGCGCCTCAGTCTCGGCCGTGAGTACACATCGTCTTCTCTGTGGGCGCGCCATCTGGTAACCGGTGCGACCCATCCTGTAGCCAAGACCCTCGTCCGTCGACGGGCCCTTATGCAATCCGTCAAACCGAATATGCACAGCCGACGGGAGAGATACGCTATTCTGTGCCGCAGGGCGGCTACCAGCAATATCCTGGCCCTCGCACGCTTTCTGTTACTCCGAACACCCCTGCTCTGCCTTCGCACCTTCAAGGGGTGGCCGAGCCATCTGTAGGAGAGGATGCTCTACCGAACTCAGGTGTGCTTCAGAATCCAAGTCAGCTGTAAGTCTTGATGATTCATGTTTCGAGGCTTTAATCTGACTGACATCGGTGTAGACCGGCATTTTGTTCAGGCTCATCATACGACCCTACTCTGAACGAGGCCTATCTTCGATTTTTCAAGAACGATGGAGCAGATGTCCCACTCCCGGAAGACCAGCCTCCAGAAGGACCCGTGCAGCATGTGCCGATAGGTGCTTCTACAGCAATGGCTCCGCCCTCACGTCCTCCCTCTCTTCGGCGGCCTTCGCGCTCTGCTTCAAGATCTCGTCCAGCATCTTCTGCATCGTCGATAATTTCCCTACGGCTCGCGTCGAAGGCTAACCCTGCGCCTTCAATCACCTCACCAGTACATGCGACGCCGACGTTCTCTCCGCCAACACAGAAGGTCAGCGACACGTCCTCTTCGTCAACCGGTGGTGCACTCTGGGACCTAGCATCGGCATTCATCGTACCCTCGTCTACATCGTCTGACGCTCCAGGCCTTGAGCGGACATCTTCGCTACCTCGTCCCATTCCTGCAACACCCCGCGTGGATGGTCCCCGTGGCCTGTACCATGGGAACTTGGCTACCGATCATCAACTCCCCTTTCAGCCTGCAGGAACAGCTCTGCAGCCACCATCGTCATACTATCAGCCGCCTCCGCCGTCAACCGCCGTGGTAAACTTTCCTGCATGGCGCGGCTTGTCTCAGGTGCCTGCGATGCCTATGCCAGGCTATAGCGACAATACCAGAAGCCAAACTCCGTACTACGCTTCTGCAGACAGCTGGTCTAGCTACCCCCAACAGAGTCCCGACGCTTCGTCTGTGTTTCGCTTTTCTGTAGACGACGTAGCACCGCCAACAGCTCCGCCGCCCGCAGTGGCCTCCGCTGATGCAACGCCGGCCCAGGGCGCTATTCTGCCAGACAATCAGAACCAGAATCGGTCCCAGTCCGCGACGAACGCAGAACCACCGCACCAGGAGATGCTTCCTCCGCCCGTGGAAGGCGCGCTCTCATACTCTCCTTTTGGGTCCTTTCCGCAGACGGGTCTATTGATACCCGCGGGAGGCAGTCTTCATACAAGAAGCCGGGTCCCGCAATACCATTCTGTAGCGTTCACCGTCCGTCCGGATTCCCTTACGCCGCAGTCCTCGCGAGTCGCCGCAAACACCACAGCATCGCTTCCTGGGTCGTCACAACTACCTTCTCGCACGTCCAGTCGTCAGGCGGCGGTAACGAACGCGGTTGTTCGGATCCCTGCTGCACCTCCGAAGCTGGAGAAGCGCAAAGCCTCCGCATCCCCTCCTAGTGACGCTACGCAAGCCAAAGTGCTGACCAAACGCGCGAGCAAGCGCACGGACACGGGCAAGGACGAGGCGGCGGAGCCCAGCGCTGTTCCAGAAGACCCCATTCAGGAGGCTCCTTCCTTGCCAGTCGAGTCGCTGGCGAACGCGCATGTCAGGGGACTGCGAGAAGCACGTAGGGCGCGGCGCTTTCGGGAGTTGTATGCTGAGGTCGTCACAGAGTTGTCATCGCCGAGGATGGACAGGAACCCGAGCGACGACGAGGTGCTGAGATCGGGTACGCCAGATCTTTCTTTATGTGGAAGTGCTGATATATAACTGAGGTGCTTCGGTTCATAGCTAAGAACGTGGTACATGAACTGAAGGAGGCAAATGACGAACTGAACAAGGCGAATGGCGAACTGAAGCAGAGCCGGCGGGACCTCCGATCTGAGTTGCAGATGGCGTCTGCTAACTTGGAGCGTCTGCGGCAGGCCCTGGGCAATGCGGAACGACGGAAAGAAAACGCTTGCCGCGCCCTCAAGACAATGAGCTCTGATTTGGAGCAGACGAAAGAGAAGCTGCAGAAGTCTGAGGTGGACAAGGGCGGCCTGGCGGCCGATTTGCAGGTGGCGCGCGATGAGTGGGGAAGAACTGAAGTCAGGTTACAGACCGAAATGCAAGAGAAGGAAGAAAGCAAAGCTCAAGCATCGGAGAACAAGGACAAAGCCTTACGACTCGCGGCCGAGAAGAAGCAGCTAGACGACGAAATTGGCTCCATGAAGGCTGAGTTGCAATGGTACCGGAGTCATAATCCCACATAATGTTATAGAATTTTTGTACGAAGAATATATATATACAACTTCAATTTCACTACGCCGTTCAATAAGATGTAGGACATGTATCATCTCAGGCCGGCGCGTCGATTCGCTCGTCGAGCCTCACGGTACTCTACCTGGGCTTCATGGAGCTGTTGATCCTGGGCTTTGCTAAGCCGTCGGTATTCAATGGCCTTCCGGTCGCTTTCTTCATACATTTCGGCAAGCCGTTTTTTGATCTTGTCTATTTTACCGAGTTCTTCCCTCACGATTCCTTGAACTCTTTCACTGTCTTTGTCTGCATTTTCCATGACGTCCTTCAACTCTTGTTGCAATTGGTTGGCACCTTTCATACACACGTCAGTACCCTTAAGCATGCTATATAGATCAGGCATACCTTCCTCGAAGTCTCTCCAGTCGAGGATGCGCTGGGCACCTTCACACAATTCGTGGCGTAAGGCCTTAGACCGGTTCAGCAGTTCAGTGTCGTCCTCATCATCAGACTGGTATGCTGAATGAGTTCCGTCTCCAAAAAGAATGATACATATGACGTACCTGGCACGAAAGCAAACCCTCAGCGCCCTTGCTGCGAGTTTTACCTTTCACCGGATAGGTGGTCGGAACGGCACGCTTAGGGTTCGGCCGCCTATACGCCCCCGGCCTTGAATATATCGGTAGAGAACCTTTCGGACGCTCCTTCGGGCGTCGGCGAACAACAACAGGCGATGCATCTGTAGAGCTTGTTGTAGGACCGGGAGAGGAATTGGGAGTAGCCATCGGCACGGTAGAACGCCGATCAACGACTTTCACTGTATGAAGCGAGCGTCAGATTTCGGCTGTCCGGTGGGTGCGCAGGCTGCATACCTTCGAGACCAGGAGAAGCGTGAGGTCTGTAGCTGCATGGAAAGGGGCTTCATCATATATGTAAAAAGTTTCCTGTTGGAGGACAAGGGGATGCCAGGATGCCTGCAGCGGAACAAAGTAACTTGCATCATAAGTTTTAGCAATCCCTTAGATCCCTATGGTTGCTAGGTAGATATAGAAGTGTCTTGTTGAGATCCTTTGACGAATGAGGGTAGGAGAGGTCCCTTGTTCCAAAACTGGACGTGGGTGTCGTCTTCTAGGGCCCTCGACATCTTATACTGCATCATAATAGGCATGTCGGACACCCTAAAGGCAGATTTTTCTCAATAGTAGTCGATTTTTATCCGACCGACAAGCTCAGCACCTCATGGTACCACGTCGCGTCAAGGAACTTTCAACTCACAAATCATCGCCCGCAGTTCTCCACCACGCGTTTGCCGCTGTCCAGCACAAGTATTTCGCGAAGGGCGATTGATTCAGGTTGGCAGTAACTGAGAGTGAGTATGTCGGAGAAGAAAGTATAAACATAAAGCGGTCGTTGATGAAGACGTTGTAGTCAGAGGGCTTGGATGTGTTCACGACTTGCCGGAACAGACGGGCGGGCCGATGTCCTCCGGAGGGCGCTGGTATTGACAAAGGCGCTAACATAACCAAACTAGAAACACTAATTCAGACGAGCAACTTTGAACCGGACCCTCTAGTCCTCCACGATTGTTAGCTCGAACGTCGGCCATTGGAAATTGCCACTTCCTTTTCGTCGACGAGTGGTGCGCTCTCGAACCCATCATCGGTGTTGCCCTCTGCGCATCGCCCGATTCCGTCAGTACCGGATGTCGAACGTCCCCATGGTACACTCGCGCAAAGCTATGCTCCTCCCGGTCACCGGCCGCTACTCCAGCCTGCAGGAACAGCTTGGCAGCCATACCCGCCATACTGGCAGCTGCCTCCGCCAGCGACAAGGGCCTTCCCCGGGTTCCGTCCCGCATGGGTTTCGTCTCACGTGCCCGCGATGCCTGTTCCGGGCTACATTGAGCATCCTGAATATCAGACTCCAAGCTACCCCGCTGGCGACAATCGGTCTGGTTACCACCAACAGAGGTCAGATGCCTCTCCTGTCTTCCATTTTTCTGTAGACGATACGTCGCAGCCACCACCTCCGACAACCCAGATGGACCCGTCCGCTCAAGGCGCTGTCCCGTCAGGCAACCAAGACCAGGCTCAGCCCATCGCGAACGCAGATTTGCCGTATCAGGGGATGCCTCCGCCTCCGCCACCCTTCGATGCGGCCGTCTCGTACTCTTCCTTTGGGTCCTTGCCGCAGACGGACTTGTTGACGTCTTGGGGAGACGGTGACCATACAGGGAGCGATGCCCCGCACCCGTGCGCCCAGACTGCAGCATCCATTTCGCAGTCCTATTCCCGTACGTCGCGATTTTCGCAGGAGGCTGCAGCACCACTGCTCGTTCCTGCTACGCCACAAGCAGGCCCACCCCAAGTCTCATCTTCAAGTATTCGTGCTGACGTCGTTCCAGAACCTGCAACGAACTCAGCTGCTCACAACACTTCCGCACCTCTGCGGCCCGAGAAGCGCAAAGCCTCTGCGTCCCCTCCTAGCGAGGCCACGCAGGTCAAACCGCAGACGAAACACCAAGTCAAGCGGACGAAGAAGGGCAAGGGCAAGGCGACGGAGCCGAGCGCCGGACCTGGAGATACAGCTGAGGAGGTCCGGACCTTACCAGGGGAGTCGCCGGCGGCCGCGCATGCCAGGAGACTGCGAGACGCACGGAGGGCCAGGCGGTTCCGGGAGCTGTACGAAGAAATGGTCCCGGAGCTATCGTCGCCGAGGATGGATAGGAATCCAAGCGATGGCGACGTGCTGAGATTAGGTATGTTTGTTTCCATCCTGTGGATGCGCTAGCATATAGCTGAAGTGCTTCCATTTGTAGCAAAGATTGCGGTTCAAGGGTTGAAGGAGACGAAAGACGAACTAAAGCAGGCTGAGCAGATATCCCGATCCGAGTTGCAGATGATGGCTGGCGAGTTGCAAAGATCCAGGGCCCAGTGGAAGATGAGTGTAGAAGAGAAGCAGAAAATTCAAGTTCAAGCACGACAGGCAAGTGATCAGATCAACCAGCTTACGCGCGAGAAACAAGAGTTGCACTACGAGCTTCAATCCATGAAGGCTGAATTGCAGCGTACTCATTTTCATTGCCCATAGTGGATAGATGTACAGTGCGTACACAGAGGATTCACACGGCCCATTACTAATTCATACTGCACTACGCTATACAGAACGACGGACGCGGTAGATCATCGTAGGCCAGCCTGTCGATCTTCTCGTCGACGCTCCCGAAATGCAGTCTGCATTTCATGGAGCTCTTGCTCCCTTTCTTTAATATAGCTGCGAGTTTCAAGGGTACTTTGGTGAGAATCATGTTGTATCTTCTTGAGCTCTTCAATATCATGATGTATTTGATTTATGAACGATTGTCTCTCTTGAGCCGTGTTTTGTACGAGTTTCTCTCCTTTTTGGTGTGATTGCCCGGAATCTTTCAAAGCTACATCAGTAATGTACGCAGACCCTCACACATGCCATGGCTCACACACCTTCCGCCAAGTCTCCATAGAGATCGAGGATGTCCTGGCTGTCTTCGTGTAATCCGTGGCGTAAGTCCTCACACCGTTTCAGTACTTGTTTTGTTTCGTCGTCGACACCCCGCTGGTATGTTAGATGAGGATCGGGCCTAGAAATAATGATACACACGACGTACCTGTCGTGAAAGCACCCCCTCAGCGCCCTTGCCACGAGGTTTACCTTTCAATGGATAGCGGGTCCGCAGAGCATACGGAGGGCTCGGCAGCCCATACAGCCGCGGCCTTGAATATATCTGCAGAGAACCCTTCGGACGCTCCTTCGGGCGTCGGCGGACAGCAGACGACGTGTCTGTAGAGCGAAGTGTAGAACTGGGAAGGGAATTGGGAGTAGCCATTGGTACGGTAGAATACGGACTGGATGACTTTCACTGTATGGGAAGCGAACGTCAAGTTTGGACAGCTCAACGAGGGAGCAGGCTGAACAAGGTCTGCATACCTTCGAGACCAGGGGAAACAAGAATCCTGTGGCTGCATGGCAAAGAGTTGCATGATATATGCAGAAAGTTGCCTGTTGGAGGACAAAGGAAACGGGCAAACAGGTGAGCGATGCTGACATGCCGGGTACAGAACAAGGTAGCTCGCCATAGGAGGCTTTCAAAATTCCTGGATTTTCCATGGTTGCTATGTAGACACAGACCCACCTTGATGAGATACTCGAGGAATACGAAAGTAGAAAATGACTTCCACTTAGACGACGGACCCCTTGTTCCGAAACAGGACAAGTTCAAGAGCACCATCTTCTAAGGCCTTCGTTGTCCGCCTTCATGTTGCCACACGATTATCGTGGTTACGATTCCTGATAAGGTAATCGTCTATTATTGTATACACCTACAGCGAAAAAAACAGGGGTGCCGTCAGATCTATGTGAGTCCGGACCAGAAGTTAAGCGTCAGTGGCTGTGCCAAATGGAGTCAGTGGCTGTGCCAAATGGAGCTCAGGTTCGAACCTCCCGCATACCGAAATATAAGTCTGATAGTTTGGTAGGGCCACGCTACAGCAGAGTCAATGACCACTACAATCCAGTGCTTTTGAGCTGGCAGTAATAATGGCAAAGATGCCAGATAGCTTCTAGTGGTCATAAAGCATTTATTGAGAGATTCTACAAGTCATGCAAAGTGTGAACCTGAGAAATTGGGCAAACCAACGGAGGTATTTGCGGTGCAAGATATGTATGTTACATTACAACAAAATCAATGAAAAAGAGAGGAATCGTATTGCCGTGCGATGCATCGGCCTCTCCCCCCAAGTGGAGACGTTCCGATTAAATTCTACAAAGTTCTACTGAATCGTTGTTACAACGAATAGAGCATAGTCGGAGTCTAGTGCCACGCGTCAAAGACTCAAAGGCAAGGACTCACATATCATTGCCTGCATTCTCCACCACAAACTGCCGCCATGTACAGCGCAAGCGTTTCAAGTAAGCCGCACCAATTTCACAGTATTTGAGAGTAGATATACTGCAGAAGAAGGTGCCAGCATAAAGCGATCGTTGAGGACGACAGGCTTGCGTTCATTAACGGATAGGCGGGCTTGCAACCTCTGTGGGCGCTAATCCTGAAGGCGATGCCATACATAGTACAGGCGCTAGTGACTCCGTCTGAGTTGCGCCGGTACCAGATCCACTATCCCGTGTGATTATACAGAATACTTCACTAAATACATATGCAGTTTATACTCGACCACACAATCCAATGGTCCCGGTTGCGGGTCATCGCAGGCCAGCGCGTCGACCTTCCCGTCGAAGATTCCGGTATGCAACCATGGATTGATGGAGACGCTCCGTCTTGGTTTTCATATCGCGTTTGAACTCACTGGCTATCTGGGGAGCATTGCCAATTTCTTCTCTGTTGTCACGGCGTGATCTGCTGCTACCTCGTCTGACATCTTCGCTTTTTTGTAAACCTCTAGTATCTTCAGTTATGTCCTGCTTGAGTTCCTTGATACGTTGATCTGCATAATGGCCATCTTTCAGATTTGCGTCAATCACGGTATGCCCTGAGACGTATTCTGTATGGCGTACATTCCACCAAAGTGCTGGAGAAGGCTCTACTGTCCCGAACTGCTTCACGCGATTCTTGGCAAACTTCCGCAGACCATGTTAGTACTCGTTTTGTTTCATCGTCAACACCGCACTAGTATGTGGAATGAGGACCGCATCTGACAAGAGAAATATACATGACGTACCCGCCGCAAAAGCACCCCCTCAGCGCCCTTGCCGTGAGGTTTATCTTTCAACAGAGACCTGGTTCGCAGAGCATGCGGAGGTGTTTGCAACCGATACGTCTTCGGCCTTGAATACGTCGGCAGTGAGCCCTTCGGGCACTTGTTCGGGCGCCGGAGATGAAGAGCATGCAGTGGACCGTTGGATGTAGCCATCGACACGGCGGAACAATGATTCAGTGATTCTCACCTTATGAAGCGAACGTCAAGTTTGGACGATTCAACGGGCACGCGGACTGGACAAGAACTGCATACCTTCGGGGTAGGGGTGGGAGGGGCTTCTTGGGCTGCATGGTGGAGGGGGGTATCGTATATATAACGAACCACCTGTTGGAAGATAAGGGAAACGGGGAGACGGGTGAACGGCGCTAAAACACCCGCAACAGAACAAGGTAACTTACCTCAGAAGTCCTCTATGATACTTGAAACTTTCATGGTTGATATGAGGAGACAGAAGCACCTCGCTGAAGTTCTTGAAATTCAAAAGATGTAGGAGAGGTCTTGCGTCAGACCGTGACGAACGTTCCCCTTGTTCCCAAACAGGGCAAAAGAAGGAAGGGTCCAAGGCGTTCGAGGAAATTAGATGCTCTGTCGAGCAACAACGAACGGAAGGCAGACGGACACGCGGTAAGAAACAGCGGCTTACCACGGTAGCTCTGCCAGTTTACTATGCAAAGCACGGTAGCAGCTGAAAGTCAGACTGAATTCAGATGGGCGCAATGTGCAGTGATGCTCTCCCATCCTCCTTCACGACATTGCTCCTCTCGCCCTTCGACTCGTTCGCCTACGCAAGCCCCACGACGTCCTTTCTGACAGAGCACTTCAACCTGACGGGAGAGTACGAGCTGATGCGCACCGGGAACGACGGGTTCATGAGCGTGCGTAGTGCGCAGTGAAGATACTTTCTCGGCATAAAAGAGGTGTGTACCCCTAAGAGCTGAGCGGGGAGAGTGGCACCATCTCAGCGCCGAGGCGGGCGATGCGGCAATCCAAAGGTGCACATGTCAGGCGCGAGGCGCAGGAGTGCTAGGGCCTCGGAGATTGGGGCTGCTGCGTGGAAACGCTCGGGCGCACGAAGCGGCGCAGCATGGGTGCTGGTCTGAAGGGAAAGGAAAAGAAGGAGGAGACAAAGAGGAAGAATGTGAGGGGAATGGTAAGGAGGATATGTTGCGCTTACCGACGGATCGGCCATCCGCAGGGTTGGATTGGATTGTGGAGGAGATCCCGGAGGATCGGTTGGAATTGCGGTTGGGATCGGATAGACAAGGACAAGGCTGCGACAAGGAGGATGTAGAGAGGAAGGAGCGCGAGAGCGATTTAGAGACGAGCAAGGACTTGGAGTGCTTCCGCTAGTATGTCGCTCTGAATTGCAAGTTGTATAATGAGAGACCGTAGAGGATGAATTGGTCATGGTGAAAAGGTAGGCAGGCTAGGATACAGTAACATATGAAGCCACAGTCAGTTCTATTGAGGATTTGAGGTAGAGTATGTGCGCGGAAGATTCAATGGGCCGGGCGGGGCCGGCCGGCGTCCGTCGCGGCGGGAGTCCTGAAGTTCAACCTCAACACTCTCGAGCTTCATGCTGTTATAGGGCATACGCTACGTCCTGACCGACGATGCGACGTCCCTCCAAACTCAATTTTAGCGGCCTTAACTCTATACTTCTTCTGCTTCCAGGCACATCTCACAAATTCCGGGAGTCGGTAAGTATTTTCTCCTCCAAACTCCAGCCGTCGGCCTTCATATCGAACGACTCGTTTAATTAACATGGCTAGCAAGATGCCGACCATGCGTGCGGCGCCCCGTACTGCGCTTGCCTTTCCCTCACGATTGTCCGTAGGGTCGCTCGTCTTCAGTGAGCTCGAATGTGAGTAACGTAGGCACTCAGCCTTTCGCCGAGAGAGAAGAGCGGTACTCTAATCCGGCGCAACCTCAGTATCAGGAGAACCGCGCCCAACTCACCTTTCGGGCATTTTCATCGACTATCACTGATCCATAGTGGCACTCGCTGACTGCTACTACCTTCCCGTCCCTTCCTGTGATTGTCCATCCTTCGCACTCTTCGACGCCTACTTTACCGTTGCACACTTCTTCACGTCTTGCGTGTTCGGTCTCCTCGGCGCACGCTGTACTCCGTTTCCCTTTGACCACGAGTTTTGCTCCTGGGCCACCTTCTACTGCAGCAAAGTCTACCTCGATAGCGCTTGTTCCGCTGGTGGCAACCGCTCTGACCGAATCTAGGGCGATGTAACCTGCAGTCGCTCCGTTCGTGTCATAGGCGGTTCCAGGAGCTGTACGAAGAAATAGTCCCGGAGTTATCGTCGCCGAGGTTGGACAGGAACCCGACCGACGACGACGTGCTGAGATTAGGTGTGTTCTGTTTCGGTTCTGTGGATGTGTTGGCATACAGCTGACGTCCTTCGGTCCGTAGCAAAGAACGCAGTCCAGGGGTTGAAGAAGGACATCAGCGAACTGAAGACGGTGGTCGCTGATGCGGAGCTTTTGCGACGGGCCCTGGGCAACGCGAAGCGACAGGGAGAAGATACTGTCCGCGAGTTTGAAACTACGATGCATAGACTAGGACAGGCCGAAAGAGAGATACAAAGGCTTAAGACGGAGAATGGTGGCCTAGTGGACGAGCTGCAGGGAAAGAATAGTGAGTTGGAAAGAACTAGAATCGCGTTGCAAATTAGAACGGAGCAGAAGAGGCAATGTGAAGTCGAAGGATTGCAGCACGTGGACCTAGCGGCAGAGCTGCAGCGCAAACTTCTTTCTACACGAGCTAAATTGCAACAGTGCCAGAGTTACGGTCACCGACAGCAGTATATACCTGGGATTATCCAATTCAATGACATTTCATTTACACAAGCCACTGCTCGAACACTACTACGCTGTCGAATTCGTGTATTACCGTGGTGCAGCCCGTCGACCCTCCCGCCGGAGATCGCGGTACGCAGTCCGGGACGTGTGGATCTCCTGTGCCTTCGCTTTCTTGAGGCTTTCGAATTCACTGACCATCTGATCATAATCCTGAAATCCTTTTTCGATATTTTTACTGTTCTGGTCCATCTTACCGAGTTCTTCCCTCACGATTCCCTGAAATCTTTCACGCTCCTTGGTTATATCGTCACTGGCTTTCTCCGCCCTTTGTCTTAGATAGATGGAGCCTTTCATAGTCATGTCAGTCCTCGTTAGTATGTTATATACAGCACACGTACGCTCTGCCAAGTTGCTGAAGAAATCGAGGACATCCTGGGTATCTTCGCGTAATCCGTCGCGTACGTCCTCAGGCCGTTTCGGTACTTGTTTGGTTTCGTCGTCAACACCGTGCTGGTATGTTAAATGAGGATCACGTCTAAGAATGGCAATACATATGACGTACCTGCCGTGAAAGTACGTCCTTAGTACCCTTGCTGAGATATCTGCCTGTCAACAGAGAGCTGGTCCGCAGAGCATGTGGAGGGTTTTGTGACCGATATGTCTGCGGCCTTGAATACGTCGGTAGGGAACCCTTTGGGCGCTCGTTTGGGCGTCGGCGAGCAAGAGCAGGCGATGCGACTGTAGACTGAATTGTAGAATCGGGAGGGGAATTGGGAGTGGCCATTGGCACGGTGGAACACCGATCCAATGACTTTCACTGCATGAAGTGAACACCAAGTCTGGACAGTCTGACGGGTGCGCAGACTGAACAAACATTGCATACCTTCGAGATAGAGCCTCTTCAGCTGCATGACAGAGGAAGGTATCGTATATATAACGAACTGCCTGTTGGAAGACAAAGGAAGCCGGCAGATGGGTGAAGGACACGCCCGCAACAGAACAAGGTAACTCACATTAGAAGTCCTCTATGATACTTGAAACTCTCATGGTTGCTATGGAGAGACAGGAGCGCCTTGCTGAAGTTCTTGAAGTTCTCGAAGGAAGTAGGAGATGTCTTGTAATAAGACCGTGGTGAACGGTCCCCTTGTTCCCAAACCGGACAAAGGAAGAAAGGGTTCAAGGTGTTTGAGGAATTAAGCTCGTGTCGGGCAACAACGGACGGAAAATAGACGGACACGTGATAGAAAGCAACAGCTGAGCACGATAGCTCAGCCAGGTTTACATATGGGAAACACGATAGCAGCTGAAAGTGAGACCGTGAATTCAGGTGAGCGTAACGTGCAGTGATGCTCTCCCATGCTCTCTCGGCAGCGCTCCTCTCGCTCTTGGACTCGACCGCCTTCGCAAACCTCACGAAATCCTTTCTGATGAAGCAGTTTAGCCCGCACACGCCGGGCAGCCTGCGCATGCACTACTTCAGCGCTGCAGCCCCCGTGCGCCTGCTGAACGCTGGACACCCACTGTCGCTGTCCAAGCTCGTGTTTGACCGTGCGCAGAAGCATGCGCTTACCCATGAACGTGAAGATGGGGGCAGAGATGGGAATGGGGGCGGGGGAAGGGAGAGTATGACCTAATGCTCACCGGGAACGACGGGCTCGTAAGCGTGCGTGGTGCGCAGTGAGGAGAGTTGCTCGGCACAATGGAGGTGCGCATCTACTAGGAGCTACGCGGGGCGAGCTGGCTCGAATTCAGCGCTGAGGCGGGCGAGTCGGGCGCGAGGGATGGTAACGCTAGGGCCTCGACGACCGGGGCCGCTGCGTGCATGGGCTCGCGCGCACAGAGCGGCAAAAAAAGTCCCAGTATACAGAGCGAGAAGAAACGGGAGTATGCACCTAGAGGGCGGGATTTGAGGAAAGGAGGGGCAGAAAGTGAGCGGGAGCAGGAAAATGTGCTGAACTGATCGACGGATCGATGGTCCGCGGCGTTTGATTGTGTTGTGGAGTAGATCCCGGTGGAGGCGTTGGCATTGTGTTAGGGTCTGATAGAAAAACAAGGCTGGATACAAGGAAAATGTAGAGATGGATGAGAAAGAGAAGGGGGTGAAGAAGATTTGGAGACGGGCTTGAACTTGGAGCGCTTCACTATCGCTCTGAGTCGCAAGTTGCATAATGAGGGGCTGTTACAATCCTTTCCTGGCTCGGTCGTGGTGAACAGGTAGGCTGGCTGGGATGCGGCCGTATGTGGGGTCGCTGT
Organism: Dentipellis sp. KUC8613; assembly: GCA_002286715.1. Lineage (NCBI taxonomy): Eukaryota > Fungi > Basidiomycota > Agaricomycetes > Russulales > Hericiaceae > Dentipellis > Dentipellis sp. KUC8613. The sequence continues at coordinate 42,249 of NSJX01000049.1, read as the reverse complement.
ATTTATTGAGGTAGAGTACGAATCATAACTTCAATGAACGGGTTTGTCAAAGCCCGGGCCGCGCGGGCCGCCGCAATTCGCGTCTTGGGCTTGGAGTCCGTCGCCACTCGCGACGGTGTCCTTTCATGCAAACTTCAACGGTCTCCAGACTCTTTCTATCCAGAAGATTAATCTGCACGGCTTGTATCTGTGGTGGAAGTGTAATTCATCGGAGACAACATTTCAGCATAGCTCGCACGCCTGCAAGCAGCAATAGGTGCGTGTAGGCTTCTTTTGGAATAACGGCAGAAAGACAGTATTACTCGAAGCGTCCTCTATCGCGCGATACAAATGGCTCAGGTATTCGCTCATATTACTACTCGTATGGCCTATCCAGGTGCTGGGTAGTAATGATGGGAAAGTTGTGGAGGGTGTCTACGATAGGTATGTCTTGTTCTCTTACTGCGTCGCATGCCTCATTTGTATCTTCTCTTTGTCCCCCAATAGGTGAGCCTGTCTTTTCATATATAAGCTTCTTTATTTTCTGGTCTACTCGTGCATATTCGACACCTGCCATCACGTTCTCAGGGTACATTCGTCTTCACGACCTATTTCGCAATCTGACACTCTTCGCTTCATTTCGACGTGTAGCTGACCAAGAAAGAATATTGCCTGAGTGCAGACTCATTCGAAGATCGAACCGATGGCGACCTTGGCTCCACCAGCGGCTGTGTGTAAGCGTCCGCCGGTGGACCCGCCCCCTGCTCGTTATCGCAGGCGTGCTTCAAAGGCCCGGAAGAGTTCCCGATCGGCAAGGTACGTACTGCGTAACCAACGACAAAAGTCCAAGGGTGTGTAAATAATGCATGTCCCCACAGCCCACCAAGGAAAAGCCTCATTCCGAGTGTCAAGGAGCAGCTAGAGGAGAAGGTAGGACAATCTTCATGTTTTATATAGATAGCTGCTCACCCGCCATAACAGTATCGCAAAGATGCAGAATTCTGGGCCACTCTCTCTAAAGAGCGCCAAGAACTCGAGCGTTGGACTGAGGAGCGGAGGCGCAACAGAGAAGCTGCGGAAGAGTATGCACGCCTGTGTCGTGTATATGTGGACTCGGTCGATGGACTAGCGCAAGATTTCAAGGAATACGAGGAGTCGATCGCTCGGACTGCCAAGCTGACCGAGAAAGTCGAAGAAATGAACAAGGAAACAGAAGAAATGAACAAGAAAACCAAACAATTGAACGCGAAGACTGCCCAGCAGAATGAGGCGACTGCCCAGCGCATCAAAGCATGGGGGCAGTATCTCGATGCATGGGGACAAGCCAACAGGGATCACAAAGAGTCGAATGACAGATGCGCACGACTGAACCATGAAAACAGCCAGCGACTCGATCAACGCAGACAAGAACTCGACGAGGAAAAGAGGATAACTCACGAGTACACCACTCAAGTCTACAATCTGGGGCACCGTGTCAATGCATACTGCGAGGGAGTTCGCCAAATTCGACGGGATGTCCGTAAACTCGGGGATGATCTACGGCGCAGGCATTCCTGAGATGAGACAAAGAAGCTGCACGTAGAGACAAGGAAGCAATATCATATGATATATGACCATGAATGATTAATACAGCATGCATCGCTCGCTATGAAGAAAACCGTCGTTATCTCATTCAGCCATGGAGAGTTTGCCGAATGTTTCCTGGTAGCGTTGCAGTACAGCTCGGACGGATGCTAGTTCGTGCTCCTTCCGCATCAATAGGTCCGAATAATGTTCGGCCAAGCCCTGGGACTGTTGTGCTTGTATCTTGTATCGCTGTGATTCTGCTTCGAATTGTCGCGCGCGTCTTTCGATTTGTTGCACTTCCTGTGCGCTCTTGCTTGTTCTGTCGGCATTCCTTCGAGTCTCTTCGGCATGTCGTTGAGATTCCTTGGCCTTCCTCTGGGCCTCTTCATCGTTTCTCTGGTCCTTCTCTGCATTGCACCGCGCCTCCTCTGCATTGAAATGTGCATCCTCTCCATTCCGACGTGCCTCCTCCTCAATCCGCCCCACCTTCTCCCCGTTCTGCTGTGACTCCACAGTCTTGGCCCCAAGGGCAGCTCTCAACGTCTCTGATTCTTTCATCTTGATCTTGACCTGTTCCTGTGAACTTGCCCAGTCGAGCGGTATCCTCTCCCTGTGCGTATCGTCAGGTCGTAGTTGCGACCTCGCCTCTCTTAAAGCATCCCGCAGCGCTTGCACCTCCTCATCCCTTTGCAGTTCCATTTCCTTCCGGGACTTGAGAAAATCGACGGCTGAAAGCGAGACGTAAATAAAGGTGAGCGTATCTTAAAAAGCAGGACGACATACTTAGCTGGAGCACGTCGTCAAGGCTTAGTGTCTCGAGCGGATCAAGTTTGATGAACCCCGCAACTCCGTCGTATAGAGCATGAATCATGCCCTTGTTGTGATCCCTGCGCTTCCTGGACCGTATGGCCTCTGCAGACCCAGATTCTGGCTCGGGCTCTACAGCCGTTTCCTTTCCCTTCGTCCTGCGTTTGTTTCGCCGTCTTGCTCGCTTTTCGTCGTGCTCTGTTCCACCGGATGGCGGCGCAGTGGATTTGCGCTTCCTGGACGGCGAAGGTCCAGCGGACATCGGGGTGACGGCGCTCGTCGTCATCTGCAACTGTCCCCGGTCTTGATCGAGGTGGACAGATGAACGGAATGGCAGAGCGACTGGTGTAGAGGGAGGTGGGAGCTTGCGCGATGACGTCTCATGAGTGGTGGCGGCCTGCAAACCGCCGATGGCCTCTTGAAGCGGATGTACAGCGCGAGAAGTTGGAGGGCCAGGTTCGGATAAAGCGCCCGCCAGGGAAGAGTAAGAAGACACGGCATGAGGCGGCAGCCATCCGTGGTCGTTGTAGAAGAACGCATACAGATTATCAACATCCTTGTCTGTGGGGACTAGACCATGCTCGCAGTGTGGACGCTGTCCATCCGAGCCTGAGGGGGGCTCACAATATCCAACGGGCTGGTGTGCATACCCCCATGCTGAAGATCCCTGAGGTGTCGAAGGAACGACCTGTGACGCAAACGGAGTAACTGCAGCGTGTATCGCTTCAGATGACATCCGAACATTCGCTGGGGGCGGGACAGGCAATATGAAATCTGTCGCAGAAGGGGTCCCAGGAGCAGAACCCGTTGACGGAGGGACGATAAGCGCAGTTTGTTCGAAGGCGACTGAAAGCGCATGACGTGAAGAAGAAGTGTATGGTAAGTGAGGCGCCTGTGTAGTCGTTGAAGGCTGTGAGAGAGAATGGGGAAACGGAAAAACTCCTGGCCCTAGTCGCACGAGATTATCCTGGTACTGGGTTTCAAGTTGCGGCGGAGTAGAGGACCGCGCCCCTCCTTCGGCAAGCCGCGAATTGCCTACACGACTGAAAGAATAACGGTCATACGGACGGTCAGAAAGGCTCGAGGCCGCCATTAAGCTACGAGCTTATCAGGCTTTGGGATATGACAAAGGCTTGTCAGAACTTACGCGTGACGCTGCGGCGTTTCGAGCATGGAGGGCTCGCCATTTCCGCTGGGCTGGTCGAAAATATGCTGCATGGTATTGGCGTAAACCTAACAATATGATATATGTTGATCAGCGGGCAAGGCTCGTATAGATGTTATTTCAACATACTAACGAGAATGGATTGAAAGTACGGACCGCGAGTGCAAGGCAAGTGCAGCGCGAGGTAATGCGCACATGGGTGATGTCCAACTGGTCGCCTTATGTAGACGGGTCGTTCGATGTCAAAGATTCCACGAGGCCGACGGAGACTGCGAGCTAGAGGAGCAAGTGCCGACCGATTTCTATAATCTGTGAGATGTCCCTCGAAGTGCGGGAAAGGCAGAGAGGAAAGGAAAGCGAGAAACAGTCAAGGTTACCCAATTCAGACCGAATAGGCTGCTTTCACCGAGCCTCCTTCCGCCGCGATTGAGTTTGAAGGGACGTTGCATCGTCGGTTAGGACGTAGTGTACGCCCTGCGGCAGAACTAGACATCATCTCTATGTAGACTCGAGTTGATGGGGCCATGCGCAGTGTCGGAGTACCGCGAAGCGCCCTACGTACACTTGACGCGCGAGAGAAGCCTGCATAAGGTTCATTTAACGGGAGACTTCGAGACTCCCCGTCGGGAAAGAAGGCATACGTACGCTCACATGAAGGTTGGTTCATTCTGCCTCACGACTGCTGGTGTTGATGAAGAATGTCTGAATCACGATAAGCAGGGACGTACTCGGAAGCAATAATTTGGACGCCTTGCGAATCGAGCTTGGGTGTGACATAGCGGCCGTGAGAGGTCATACGCTCTGCTTTCTCCTTTTGCTAGAGCGCCAACGGTGCGTAGAGATAGGGCAGAGGATGATGAGTGTGATCGGTATGATATACTGTGGACGTACATGGCATTCTTCGAATCAGTTCCGACCACTGTGTACTCGTGGAAGGGTGAGAAATTGCCGAAACGGGACTCGGGTCTACGTAGGTCTTCTATCTGGTCCATCGGCCGCTGATCCCTTTATGATATGCCTATTTCTGCTGAGAAAAGGACTTTGCAGCAGCATACGTCTGCCATGACCACGCGTGCCGATTGCTCTGAAGCAACAATATAATTCCAATTCATGACTTTGAATGTGCATAGGTAGCTTCTAGCCGAGACTTGACATAGTCACCTGCAGTCACGACGTCGTACTTTGGGGGCACATCGGGAGAGACACAGCTCGGCAGCGCCTGCTTCGATTGAGTGGGAATCAATGAAAAGGAAATGCCACACGGACCTCGAGGCGCACGTCGTAGTCCGTGCCAAAGAACAGTGGAATTGAGTACCGGGCGATGCCGGAACGATTCACTGCTCTGTGCACGGTAGACCTGAAGACATCATCTATAAAATTGTTCATCTCTTCACTGGCGAATCCACGAGCTCAGCAAAATAAAACATACTGGTCCAGCGTGCAAATTGGTCGCCTAGACTGCACCGGGTCATAGTCGGTAAGTCAGAACAAGCGACTCGGGGATAGGCTAAGAGAAGACGGACTTGACAACTAATGAGCCAGGGATCGGGACGGCGTCGATCCACTGGCCGCTGGCGTTCAGCGCCTGAAGCGCCTGGATATCGTCCTGTTGCCACAAGATCGTGAAGCACTGCGAATAAACACGTCAATATTCGAGCTCAGGTCTCGACTTGTTGCACCCGTACCTCGTAACTTTAGCGAGTTGTCAGATAGAGCCAATTTGAAGACGGATGATACTCACTCGGTATGTGCGCCTATGCCGATCGTACGATCGTCTACAACCCCGGTTTGCGGAGGGTAGTAAAGGAGGCGCATTATTGCCGCCGGTTTAGTGACCTGCATACGACGTGATTTGGACTCACCCCTTCTATGATGCCTGAACCAATGTACAGACCTTGTCGTCAAAGAAATCCTCCGGCAGATCCAACGCTAGAGCAAACAACGGAAACAGATATTGGCCTAGACGGACAGCCGCATGGCTTTCCTACACTCAGCCTGACCTGAGACACAGAGAGCTTTTTGGGTGCACTCACTAATAGTTCAACGCCGCCTTCCGGAACCCAGGCAGCTCAGCTTCCTTCGGCCAGACGTTCTCTCCCGCCATCGCACCGTCATTCCTCTTCACTGTATTTGCATCGATGGTTTCCCATCCCAGATCGAAGCCTTCATGCAGATCGCCTCGGTTCTCCGGATTCGTGTTCTCGCCGAGGAGGGCGGTATAGCCCTTGAAATTCGGAGTCTGATGAATGTCGAGCTATTGGGTAGCACGCATGCGTGAAAGTATCAGTGTCTACGTAGCGTTTGATGTGGCGGAGGCTGACCTTCGTCTTGGTCTCTAACGGAAGTGCGAAGAAATCCTTCGCGGCGTGTAGAGCACCTGCAGTCGTCGGCTCGGGAATCCCGTGGTTCGTAACTTCGCGCTGATCAGTCAGTCCTGTTCCCTGAAAAGAGTCACAATCGAGCCTACCATAGAAGAACCCGACATTGATACACGCGTCGCGGATCTGATCTGCTAGCTGCCTCCGTACGAGGGGGTCTTGGGCATTCCCGCCTAGCAAGTCTCTACGATCGTCGGTCTGGTACGAGAAAGTACTAGTATGCGATCTCAAGACTCACATACATTACAGGGATTTCATTGAATGTGCTGTCTGTGCGCGCGCCGGCAAGAAGCAGGGGTCGTGTGTCCGTTCGAATTGGCCATTTGCTTTTCTGGCGTGATTGATGGCGAGAACTTGAAAGGATGGTGTTCGATATCGAAGCCAGGCAGACGACATAAGACTGAAGAAGAAACCGTATATTGAAAGTCGCAGAGCAACGAGAGTTCAAGTGAAGAACTAGTAGTACTTACGCTCAGGCGCCCTTGAACGGCCGGACCGCCCGGGCCGGCGCCCTTCCATCTCCGTAGATTCTTTCGCTCCGGAAAATCTGCGCCGCCTGCATTGACCGAGAACTACTTGTCACTGGCGGCACCCAGAATCTAATCGTTTCATCCCACAACTTTCTACAGCACTTGTGTTCGGAAATGAAGGCGCATACTCACGATTACAGGTAAGGAAGGCAGAATCGGTACTCCTACTTATTCCAGAACTTGAACAGGTCCGCGCATTTCGGTCCCCAGAGCTTCACATTCGTTGTCTAGCTTTCGGGTGTAAGTCTTCGAGGGTACAGGGCGGAAACCATGGTTTTCGTGCGATCTGCCAAGGATCTCCATGGTAAGCATCCCTTGTTCTACTGGAAGGAGTCCATACTCATCCATATACACCCTTTGTCCCCATCTAGGAAGTACTTTTGATATAAGTACCGATTCGCCATACAGCGACGCATATCTTTCTAAGCATAACTTCAGAGGTGCGCTAGCTCTTTGTAAAAGCACGCTGATATTGACCTTATCCAGATTGAGTTGATAGGATAAGTATCACGACATTTCTATGAGTCAATTTACCTCGTCTTCGCCTCCTAGCTTGAGGACATCAGCCAACCCATCGCCATACCAGTATGCGCTGAGTCACTCCAATGTCGATAGAGGATCTCCTTCGACATTGGCAGAGGCACTGGGTACTACATCGTATATACGAAAGGAGCAACCGCGGTTCGCCAGTAAAGCCCAGGCAGCATTTGCAAAAAGGGTATGTCGATTACAAGCTCTTACATAGACTGTTCCATTGAGAATCTCATTTATGAAACAGGCTCATGACGAGATGGAAGACATCCACGCCATCTGCGTGCAAGGGAAGCGAGAGATCGAGGATGCCAATCGTGCATTGAGAGCCTTAACCACAACTGCTCAAGAATGCATCGATGTCGAAAGGAAGTCCGCAAAGCATGCGATGGCATTGGAAAGAAGACTCAAAGAGTATGAACAACGTGCGCAAGCCTCTATTGTTCCCTCATGCAACGTCATTAAAATAGATATATGATCAGGTGCTGGTGCGTACACCGTTGAGGTAGCGCACGGCATTCGCAAGCTCAAAAAAGACATCAATGAAGCCCGAAACGACTTGTATGAGGACAAACAAGGTATCGATCACAAAGTTGTATGTCGAAGGTATCAATACTGATGTGACTTTGAGGTCAACTCGAACTCAACAAGAGCTTCGACCAATATATGCAGAGCATTGCTTCATTCTGCGCCGGCGTCGATAAAATAGAGGAAGACTCTCGGACATACGGACGGATAGTCGATGAAGGTAGCCAGCATGTCAACGAACTCGGTCGCCAGGTGAATGCGTACCGCGAAAGTCTACGGAAAGCAAGGCGAGCGCATCGGTCATAAAATATCATTATCACAATCATTTCCTCTTCTTTGAATAGGACATTGAGTGCCGTATATGAGCAAAAACCGTATTAGGAGTTTCATGTTCGATACACCTGCAGTCAAGGTTCATGAGAGGCGAACTCGAGACTGCTTGACCAGCCCTACGTTTCGTCGTACTCTGCCTGCCTGGGAATTCAGTACGGACCTTGTTGTTCCTGAGGATATGTGTCTTCGAATATTGAAGACAGAAACCAATTGTGAGACCTACGAAGGATCTCCATAGTAAGCATCCCTTGTTCTACTCTTAGGAATCTGTACTCATACATGTGCACGCACCCTTTGTACCCATCTAGGAAACACCTTTGATATAAGTATCCGATTTTCCATACAGCGATGCATATCACTCTGATCAAAACTCACGAGGTGCGCCGGCTCTTCTATGAAAATGAGTTGATATTGATCATACCTTGCTCAGATTGAACCGACAGGGTAAGGACCGCGACGTCGCTATGAATAAATTTACCTGGTCTTCGCCTCCTAGCTTTAGTCCAACAGCCAACCTGTCGCCGTACCGGCACGCACTGAGCCACTCTGATGCCAATGAAGGGTATCCTTCGACATCGGCAAAGGTGCTTGGTGCCGCGTCGTATATACGAAAGGAGCAACAGCCGTTTGCCAGTAAAGCCCAGGCAGCATTTGCGCGAAGGGTGCGTCGTTTACGAGTCCTTTGATCAAGTGTTAGAATGAGAATTTTATTTATATCAACAGGCTCACGATGAGATGGAAGAGATCCTCGCTTTCTGTGCGCAAGGGAAGCGAGGGGTTGATGAGGCCAATCTTGCGTTTGGAAGGCTCACCATCGCAGCCAAAGAAAGCATCGATCTCGACAGGAGATACATACAATACACGAAGACATTAGTGGAAGACACCGATGGATTTGGTCAAGGTGTGTCGTACCTTCACCGTGCTTGCTCAGAGCATCAACACATTGATCCTCTGATGCCGCTTTCACCCGAACCACCATCAGCCACGGGCGCTAAACTCACACAAGACGAGATTCACCAACTTTGCGAACTGATAGCAGGCATCTCGT
>NSJX01000049.1:8234-31809 GCA_002286715.1 Dentipellis sp. KUC8613 | reverse complement strand
AAAAAAAAAAAAAAAAAAAAAAAAAACATTGATCCTCTGACCAGGAATAGATGCTTTGATTGGAGATGTCGATAATATAGCACGAGGTTTCCGTGCATACGTGCAAGACATCTCGCAGACCAAACAAGATGTTTATGAAGATAAGAGAGGTACTCACAAAGTTGTAGAAGATGGGACACATGCATTGACATGATGGCTAGATCAACATGAACTCAAGCTAGGCATAGACCAGCTCGCGCAATATAGTGGGCAATATTGTCGACAGGTTGATAGTGCTGTCGCCGGTGTTCGTGAATTCGAGGATGGCGTCAAGGCATATGGAGAAGTCGTGACTGAGGGTGGACGATACGTCAGTGACTATGGGCGACAAGTCAATGCATACCGTGAAAGTCAGCGAGAACTGAGGCGATCCCGTCGATAATACAAATTTCGGAGGACACAGAGAAATTCGATGACACAAATGTATACCCTCCCCCAATTACAACGAATCGTCACTTCGCTTGCTATTTGAAAGGGACAACAACACTTCGACTCATCGTCCCGGTGGCCACATATCTTTCCCACCTTTATGAGGGACTAAATCATCGAATTTCCCGAGATAATTCTGATTGCACCATTAACTCGAAGTTGAGACTGGTGCGGATCGTCGTCGGGGCTCACCTTCTTGCACAGAGAATGACCAGTGCGTAGATGTAAGTTTCTTGCTCTAATCATGGACTCTGATTTGATGGCAGAACACAATGAAAGGGTCGATTGCTAGCCAGTGACTGAGGGAATCATTCCCATCAGCGAAGGACGGCTGGAGACGAACTTGACGTTGAGCGCTTACTCAATTTGAGCGCCGACAAATGCGGCCGGGTTCGCCCGCCTCGGCATGGTCCTCATCCTCGACTACATGATTGAAGACACGTGCACATACGGCCAGCATTCGCTTTCTTCGCTCTGCGAGAAGAGCTCGATTAGAATCGCAAATTTATTCGGGATATCTTTGTGCACGCAGATGTGCCCACCACCAAACAATGCGACGAAGAGCAAGCACAGATGGACCGGGACCGTGTGAATAGCTAGGTGAATACTTAGACTTCTTTCGTGTCGCCTTCATAGAATGCAATTGCTCTCAAGGATAGCACTTAGTATCTCATTCTTAGTCGGCCGACATCGCAAATTTCTGACACGGTACGGTAAGGTCAGCATGTTGACTAGTACAGACAGCCGCAGAGATGATGAGCAGCAAGCGACTCCGTTCAAGGCGGCGTAATAGACTCCGGGCCCCCAAGCACACGCTGCGAGGATAGGACAAGAACATGCCGTCTTGAAGCCATTGATTGAATCTTCCGGTTACTTAATCCCGCATATTGTCTCAAGGTGACCGACCATTGGAGCCGTGGCAAAGGAAGTTCCATACCAGGCATGTCTTGTTCTCGAGCTGCGGCATCGGGGCTCAAGTCTATTTATTTTCTCCCTTTGTTCTCTACTGAGTCATGTTGATTCAGCTATATAAAGCGACTTTCATCACCTAGCTTAAGTGCATCCCGTTACTACAGGTACGCTTGTCCCGTCTGACCAGGATCCTCTTGGAATTGATGCTTCCACTCTCTATAAGATTCATCAAATTATACTATCCCGACAGTCGTTTCATTACCATGTCGATCCCTTTTCCACCTCCTGGTGTTAAAGGCTCTCTGGCGAAATCAACGCCTACCCAGAACTTCGCGGATACTTCAGATAGGTCGAAGGTTCATCACATAACGCGACCATCGAAGGCAAGGGCATCGGAAAGAGAACATTAATGACAGCATTCCTTACTAAATAGTGTCGCAGAATATCACAAGTAAGCCGCCTATTAACCCAAAGATCTATGCTGCAATTGCAAGCAGGGTATGTGTCTACTGTCTGAACCACGAAGGGAACGTCTCATTTGTCCCGATAGAATGCTGCTTCCTTCGCCGCATGCGAACAGTTACGCGAAGGACTTCTACAGGATGTCAAAGAAGTTAAGGATGGGAATCGGGAAATCGTCAAAGTAGCCGAAGAATGTATACAGTTCAACAAGATGATTGCACAACGCGCTAGAGAAGATGTAAAGCACATGGACACACTTGATCAAGGTATCCGATGATTCAAATATCTTCCTCTTGACATATCTGAACCATATTTTTGCAGTCCATCTATGTATGGCACAAGGTATCTACTAACTCGTTCTAAATATTGACTCAAGGAACTAATGAGGTTATGCTGACGCTGTAGACATAGATCAAGGTAGACTCCCTAGCAGCGAAAAGTCTATGGAATACAAACACATACTAGATCGATGTAAACAACAGCTCAAGAAAAACGTAGAGCAGGACCACATCCTTCGGCAAGGTGCTCGTGACTTTCGACGAGAGGCCCGTCAATCTGAAGAGAACATGAGACGGTCGCAGCAGTAAGGTATCGAATTCGAAGTGGGATCGATATCCGTGAGACGTGGCAAGTATAGTCCCACCATCATAGCATGAGCAATACACGCGCCCCAACAATATACATACTTGCTATAGCTATAACATTGTTGCGAGTTCGAGCAGTCTGATTCTCTCCGTCCCACTTCTTCTCCGAGCAGCTCCAGTTTCTCAGCCTTCGAGACACTGTCATTGGCGGGCCACTGGCAGCTCCGCCATCCGCTGCACCTCGGCCGCTTTGCATGGCAGCTTGCGCCTGATCTTGTCTATTTCAGCATTCATGGTCTCCAATTCACCCTCCTTCGCCGCTAGTGCTGCATCTGTTCTTGCTACCTCATTCACTGCATAGATTCGCTCGCGTTGTGTTGCCTGCAGTTCCGACAAGACGACCTTACATCGGCTGTGTACCCAGAGCACGAGATGCCGCCTTGCGTACGGCCGCTGCGTGGCCGAGGAATCAAGGGGATCCTTTGGGGCAAATAATTCGGAGGTTGAAGAGAGGGCATAACGCCAGACGCCTGCGTGAAATTTTGCCAATTGCGCGGGGTATCCTCTCGAGCCGGGAACAGAGACAAATGATTTTCCTGCGGCTTCAAGAGTGATAACATGAGATTTCGTCGTCTACGGACGAAAATGGACGTACGTTGTCGAGTGATGATGTATGCAGGTGGCTGAAGTGATGCGCCGATTGTATGTCGCGCACGCTCGGAATACGAGTTCCGTATTGCGGGCCATAGGCGGCAGCAGGCGTCGTGGGCTGCTGAGGAGCGTCGCTCCACGGAACAACAGTTTCCGTCGACAATACGAATGATGAAGCAGAATTGGTAGATGGCAAATCCCAGAACGTAGTGGCTGCTGACGGAACTGACGAAGGAGGAAGAGCGGGTGTTGACGGAGAGAAAGAGAGAGCGGGTCGTGGTTCCGATGGAAACGAAGCTGCGGCACGAGTACCTAAGGTGTAAAAAGGCGCGCCGGGGAGCGACGCGAAGGGCCGAGGAGGTACCAAAGGAAACAGAGATGTTGGTCGGTAGAGAGAAGAAGACATTGACAGTCGATACGAGGATGCGGCACTTGCGAACGAACAAACCAGAGGCACACCCCGCTTGTGGGGCACTTCACTTAAGCCAACGCTCTGGGAATAGTCAGTGGAGCCTGCAAGCGACTCAACCCTGCCACTGCCTCAGTTCCAAGCTACATAACAACAAGAGTTCGATACTCACGGCTGACTCGGGGCCTCAGATAAATCCGTATCGGATAGCGTAGCATGAATAGCAGACGGAGGAGCCGAAAAATCACTATGTGGTGGCGAAGAGTATCCCGTGGCCTGCGGTTGCATAATGAGCCTGGAGATTGTGCGACAAGAAATGGCGACAAAAGATAGGATGTTGAAGGGATGTTCGATGTCCTATACGCCATCTTAAGGCTCCAGTCCTTGGGTACAACGAACTTCGGTAGGCCTCCACGGAATATAAGGGCGACCACAGATTGTAAGGACGACCAGGATTATGCAGCGGTGGAACAAGTTCTCATCAATGTATCGCGTAGTAAGTTGCCCCTGGGAGCGCAAGGAGCGCAACGGTAAACAGAAGGTGAGTGTCGTACGAAATTTCGTTGATTGAGGAACTCACCCAGTATTCATCGAGCGTCCATTCCGAACGACAAGCCCCGAAGACAGCGCACCGTGCTTGTGCAGCCACAATAATCTGGCCGTGTGTCGCCGCACGTGCACCGTCATAATACACGGTCGTTGGTGAAGCATGCGAGCAGGGTCTGTAAGGTCTGTCAGAATTTGAGAAGAGCATGCGAACATAGACACATACAGCACCGGATCCAGAAAACCGATCAAGTTCATCCCATCTGGGCATTGTTGTAAGGACGTCGGACCAGCCAAGTCCCACTATTACACCCAAACTCTGTTTGTCGCAGCCCTGACATGTCGTGGGCGACTGCTTTCGTGGAAAATAGAAGGCGATGGGCTGGCTTGATCATGATAAGCAAGAGCCGTAATGGGAGGTCCATACCCGGTTTCGACTTGAATTGAGGACTTCTTCATACACAAGCTTCTAGGGACACCAACAGCGGACGACCGACTCGCGATGACCGTTGATGGGAAGAGGCGACTATCGAGTGCTCCGGATTCGGATACTTCTTGTCCAGCTATTGCAACCTCAGATAATGTGAAGCATCTGGATAATTATAGTACCACCTGTGATCTCGCATCTAATAGTGATGGAGGACCTTTATGTGCTCCTCCAAAGAATAGTAGTCGCGAGCCGACGCGAAGCTTTGAAGGACGAGGACAAGACGCAATGGCGGATTAGGCGCCTCAAGCGCTCACGTCAGTAAGCGCCCATCGCAAACCAGTGACTTCACAACTCTCCTCCTATCGTGACGATCATAGCTACGAGCAGTGGCCCGTCGTACCGCAGGAAAACTCTGGTTAAACCGGACGATATAACTAGGCTTCACCCTGGTATGTCAAAGTACTCGTACCATCTTAAATGCCGTTCGTCCGACACAAGTCAGAAGAGTTGGTATTGAAGATTTGGAGGTAAGCACTCGATCCGACTGGGTCTGATACAATTTCATTCATAAATTCCTGTTCTTTGTGCACTGCCCTGCATTATCGACCTACCATCTTACCGTACTTAAATTTGAGGTTAGTCGTGCCGTCTCAGCAGTGGCTCTCTTCGGAATTCAGAAGGGATAGGGTATCGACTTCCCAGTAAGTGCCCTCGCGTGCCAGTACTTGCGACAGCCTGTGAAACTTGACGCGAAACACTGTATTGAAGGAGAATGAAAATCGCCGAGACGGCGAACGACGTCTTTTCTGGGAAGAAGCTTAATTCTCAAGGGGTCTCTTACTCCGGGGCGTTCAACATTCCTCGGAGTTTCTTTCTACTTCGGTATGTGCCCCGTGCGGTAACTTTAATCCACGTAAATGATGAGATATGCAGATGCGGGCTAAAGGGTCAATCGTCACGAGAGCACAACTGGCATGGTGTGGTACAACTGTGGTAAGCGGCTCTTTCCTCCTGCCATCCCTTCTCATAATGATAATTGCTCTATGTTTTAAGTAGCCTGTAATTATTGGCTGAACTTCAATGCCTTATCCTCGGATAGCCTGTATGCTTGGCTCTAGCATTCATCGATCACAATTTTTGTCGTCCGCATCGGAATGGTGTTCCGTGGCCCTTTCAGTTTCTCCAATTGTGCGTAATGCAGGATGGACCGTGAGTGATGGATTCGGAAACTTGGACTCGACATCCTGACAGCATGCATGGCAAGTATTGCCCGGTGAGCTATCACTCCTATGCACCTCATGGACTCGGACCGGTTCAGCGTCCAATACTAAGACTCTACATAAAGCCCCCATCTGCTCATGGGCATCTCCATAATCCTCTACCCTCACCCACGGAACGAACACAGCCATGCCTGTTACCCCCATCATCTCGTTTTCAAGGTACCAAGAAATCGTATGCGTTTCTCCCAGATAGGCTTGAGAAACTCGCTGATGACTGTATGCGAATAGATCAATGGCGACAAGGGCTCCGTATTATTCTTCTGGTCAGCCTTTACATCGGCTTGCAGCAAGATCGAGCCGGTCTTCGAGCAGCTATCGGGACGATATCCTAGCCTAGGATTTCATAAGGTCAACGCCGATATGCACGCTGAAATCATGACAGACGCTGGGATATATTCCGTGCGCATTATGTTCTACTTTGTCGTCGCGGAAGTCGCTTTATACGGGTACTCTGCAGATTCCGACTTTCGCTACATTCTGGAGAGGGGAGAAGGCGGATGAGATCAACGAGCCTAGTCCGGAGGCCCTGGAGGTATGAATTAGTTGCTCGACATTTAGGTGTGATTTTTATATATTCTTATCTATTCTAGGAGTTCATCAAGCGGGCTTTACATCAATAGTCCCCGAAGCTCTGCGGAATATGGACCGTGTTTGTCTAAATTCATCCCATGTGAATCATTGTCACAAACTATGACTAGCGTATGCTGAGGGTTGGAAGCATTATCGGAACCGCGGCGACCTTACGAATTATGGTCTTGTCACCATAAGAGAGACAAGTATATCCCTGAACCTCTCTCACTTGGAAGGACATGTGTGCACGCATGAACATGGTGATCTCATGTGGACACTATGCCGACTGAAAATCATTAGGTGCGAGTCGCGCCGACGAAGTTCAAAACCTACCGTGACGCGCTGATCTATTCCAGGAAGTCAGCATCGCGGTCCGCACGCGTCGTGAGGTTCGTATAAGGCGATTTGAAGCAAGGAATCCTTGATTGCCGTCATGGATGGAAGGTGCATCAAATTTCGAACAATCCATGGGCAATCTCGGGCAGCAGCATGACAAAGGCGCCTTTGAGAGTCTTCCCTCGTAATGTGATCCGCCGATTGCAGGACCCATGCCGATACACGCTATGGCGATGGGAGTGGGCCGCCTCAAGGAGCGGGAGCTGACGATGTTCTTGTAAGAAGCTTTTGGTCAGTTTTTGCCGATGCTCTGGCCAAATGTGCCCGTCTCGGCATGATATTTGTCTCCTGGCTCTGAACATAGAGATCGCCCTCCGATTTGGATTATTCAATCGGTACGTTTTGGGTCCTTTTGGGGGGAGAAAGCATCCACAGGCATCTACACTTGACAGTAATGCCCCGCAGGATTCTACCGGTATGGCTGTGTGGGTGGGGGTAAACAGATGCACGGGCGCTTGTTGCGACCCACTTGGTGAGAACGCGTCTTGAAAGCGTAACAGTTTCTGACATCCACAGTATCATCTTGCTAATATGTGTGGCAATATAAACGTCTTAGGCGCACCGTATAGTGACCACTGAACTCACCATGGGCCACCTGTCTTTCTTCCAATTTCTTCGCAACCAGTTCAAGAGCTTTCCACCACCCGCGAAGTGCGATCTCTCTGGGAAGACTGTCTTGGTCGTTGGTGCGAATGTGGGCATCGGACTGGAAGCTGCGAAGCATTTTGCGCGCATGCAGCCCGGAAGACTTATCGTAACCGCCAGAGACGCAACGAAGGGCCAGGCGACTGTCTCCAGTAAGTGCTTCCCCAACTATGACCACCGTTCGAAATTTGACGAAGCTGTCAAGCCATCCAGAAGGAGACTGGCTTTGGGAACGTTTCTGCGCGTAATCTTGAACTCTCTAGCTTCGCGTCTGTTGCTGCATTCGCAGATGCGTTCGAGAAAGAGGAGGAAAGACTAGATATCTACGTCTACAACGCTGGGATATCGACTCAGCAATATGCGGTCACCGAGGATGGCTGGGAGTCGACGTGAGTCCTATACCTGAATTTATGTTACTTTCTGACCATGTGACAACGACCTTCTGTTTAGTCTACAGGTCAACGACTTGTCTTGCACACTCTTGTCAATGCTCTTGCTCCCGCGCATGCTCGAGTCGGCCAAAACCTCGACGTCCCACCCCCGGATGGTCATCGTTGCAAGCGAAGTGCACTTCTGGGTTACCGTTAATGATGAAGAGCACGCGAGCCCAAGAATTTTGGAAAAGGCAAACAACAGGGAGTACTGTGAGGCCAGGTGCGTGCAACGGCCGTCCGTGTGCAGTGCGTCTGTTGTGCTGATAGCAGCTCGTACTTAGCGCCATGGCCCGACGTTATTTCTTCTCAAAATGTGAAGCTTTTGCTTTCCTTCGTATGACGGTAATCCATTGCCTGACCTCTTTGACGCTCTAGTGCTGAACGTGATGTTCGTGCGCGAGCTCGCCGCCCGCCTGCCCTCAGACTCTCCCGTTACCGCCGACTGCGTCAATCCAGGCCTCTGTTCGAGTGAACTTGGCAGAAACGCATCTCTGATCATCCGTGCTGTCTCCTACCTTCTGCAGTTTGTCATGCGGACGCCTGAACAGGGCAGCCGGCAGCTAATTTGGGCTGCGCTTGGTGGGAGAGACAGAGAAGACGTGTTGAGGGGCGCGTATGTCTCCGACCACGGTGTCGAAGAGCCTAGCGATTTCCTGCTGGGCGAACAAGGAGTGAAAGATCAGAAGCGTATCTTGGTGAGCGGAATCTGCGCATTCTGTTACAAGTTCTAGGACAGCTAATCTGCGGGAAGGATGAGATTATTGAGACACTCAGCAAAGTCAATCCGAAATTCAAGACAGTCGTGGACAAGTACTTGGCCAAATAATGCATGATCATAGTATAGATGGACATGAGACATACATATGTGCATAAGTGTCAGGTCTACGAAGTCGTAAATGCTAGTCGTTACTGCAAAATAAAGGCACATTTAGCCTGACGTCTACGATGATGTCCATGACAGCAGAGTGCTCGGATCGTACCCAAGGTCGTTTGTAAACTGTTTGTACAAGTCCATTTCAGGCTCCCGGGCCGTGCTTGAGAGCACCACACCCTTCTTGTACGCAGTCTGCACACCGACCACGGCTTTGCGTGCCGTCTCCTTCCCGTTGACGTCGGACATCGTCCGCTGTTTCTTGAAGCGTTCGTACGCGTCTTCCTTTTTCCGTGGATCTGTTGGAAATGGCTGCGAGTCCACAGCCTTGCGTTTTGCACCGGCGACTTTGGCTCCTAAAGGCGTCAACTGCCGTAGATGCCGGGACTTCTTAGGATTCGCGCTTGAAATTGAAATTGTCGTGCGCGGGTTCGAACCTTTGTTGGGATACTGTTGGGCCTTCCGTCTTGTGGACGGAGATGCTGACGTCGATGCTGATTTGACAGGAGACACGCAGCTAGGTGCTACTAGTCGCCGGGATATGGGGATGTAGGCAAGGTCTAGTTGATCTTGGCCAAGTAAAATCTTGAACATGGGCCCAGGTCGTGGAGTGGGATCGATTGCGGGTGTGTGGCATGGGGATGGGGCTGGTGGCGAACAGGTGGCGCTTGGCGTATTATGAAGCAGAGCGATCATGTCGAGGTCTGCCGATATGTCGTATGGTTTGGAAAGGTCGTCTTCAGGGTTATACAGGCTGTATATACTGGAGATGGTTGATGGGCTTGTGGCTATCGCGGGTGTTGAAGCACATCTGAAAGGCAGACAAGTCGGATGGATATCGAGACGATCAAGCTGACGAAACTCACGAGGAACTTAGATTATATGTCTCGTTAGGATGTGAATGAGTGACTGAGAGGCATTCCGGGCCAGCCATATGGATATCCGACGATGTGGATGCCTGCATCTCTGTAGACGACAACTGTGGCGTCTGCATTATAGCGTCCTAGAAGCTGTTGGGCGCACGAGAATGTCGTTCGTATGGTAGTTTCGTTAAGATAGAGAATCCCTTCTCGAATTATGGCTGCCAGAGCCGGGTGGATAGGTAAGGACGGCGGGTTCGTGCAACGGGAAGAGGGAAAGGATCGAGCCAGGGATAGTACACAAAGAAACCTTTTGCCCGGGTCTCGGTATTAAGCGTGTGGCATCCCCTCCGCTTGGCCGTCAGACAAATGGGATAGTAGAGGAGGACGCACCTGGGCAAGCCGCAGCTGCCGGGTCTCTGACAATTGGGACCAGAGGGTTAGCGCCCGTACGTCGGTCCCCTTGCTCAAACAATTGCGCCTGGAAACCCGATGTTGTCCAAAGCAGACGTAATTCTTCCGCCGGCGGTTCATGATTGAAGACAGATAGTCCTCCGTATGTGTGATGTATCCGATATCGTGAGAGTAGAAGGCCGACTCACCTTCAAGACAATTCCTCTCGAGCGACACGCATGTCCACAGCCATCTTTCAACCTACGCAGGCATATATCGCGGCACTGCAGCAACAACCTAGATCAGAGCCTCTCGAAAGAACCGATATATAGAAGGCGCACCATAGACAATAGGTTTCCGTGATCATGATCACAAGCTCGATGAGCCCACTCTGCTGATCATTTCGACAATGAGATCATCGTAGAAAACCGAATAGAATGATCTCTAGAGAAGTACGATCAAAAGCAACGATATACCAGTTTTTTTAGCTTCGAAGACGTGAATGAAGGACCATGGTGGTCGAGAGCAACCCGCAGAGCGCAGGCCGAGCGAGCGCTCAAGAGCTTCCCACGAAGTCCACTCGCAGTCCAGCTCACCTCAAGACCGTATCATGTCGGCATCAGACGCTCCTCCATCTTTCAACAAGTCTGGTCATGCTGCTCACTGCAAGAGATGCGCTACAGGTCTTCCGGGAAGTATGGCAGAGATAGATTCCTCACGGTATGTTTTACGACGAGGTACAGCATTCGTCCTCAGGGCTGAAAGTGATATTTGCACTTCAACGAAGGATGGCGCTGTCGTTTTATTGTCTAGGGACGCTTGACGTGCTCGGCTTGATTGCCTCGAAGACCACTGAGACGGACCGTGAGTGCTGGAGGGAATGGATATGGGCGCAACAAGCCAGTGCGTCACTTCGCTCCACCTCCGGTCTCTCTGTTATAGGATTTACTATCCGATGCACGTCCAGGAGGCCGCTATGGGAGCGGATTTAGACCAAGTCCATTCATGAATGGTGAAGATTCTTTTGAATCGGCAGAACTTGTCCGTCCGCGTTTCTCTTGTCGACGGTTACTTGCTCAACCATCTTCGACGATCGCCGGGCATCTGCTGCGTCCGCATGGATCCAGGCAGAATACGACGACTATTCGACGCCAAACATGATCATGACCTACACGGCTATACAGTCCCTTTCCATCCTGCGCGATGATTTTGCGCGACTGGATAGGCCGGGCATTATTCGCTTCATTCGGTCTTGTCAGGAGCAAGACGGCAGGTAAGCCAGCCCGGCATGCATGTCTTATAGTACTACCTAGCGAATAATTACAGTTTCTCTACGACTCCTGGCGCTGGAGATTCTGATTTACGAATGAGCTACTGCGCGTTTGCGATCAGCAGTATGCTGGACGATTGGTCTGGCATAGACCTTCCGCGCGCCCTTACGTTCATCAAGCAGTGCCGGGTGAGTTTTTTGGTATTACACCTTTAGATAAGAAAGAACTGAATTTCTAGTTGGCAGACGTACGAGGGCGGCTATGGCCAAGCTCCACACTGTGAAGCTCAAGGTCGGTCTGGATCCTGACATATTCCGTCCCTTTGGCCAACGTCACTTTGATGATAGGAGGAACCACATATTGCGCTCTTGCTTCTTTTGCGCTCGTTCCACGAGAAACAATGCCCAAACAGTTTCTCCTGTCGTCTCCCGAGCGCGCGAAGACCATCCGGTGGCTTCTTCAGAACCAAGACACAGCAGGTGGGTTCCGTGGACGCACGGGAAAGGAACCGGACGCCTGCTATTGCTTCTGGTGCGGGGCTTCGCTCGAGGTATGTCCTCCCTGGGTTCCCCGAGAGTTTCGTGCCCACTCGCGAATTGCAGATCCTTGGTGTCAAAGCCTTGATCAACACGGACGCCCTCGCCTCTTTCGTCGGGCGCTGTCAATACAAATTTGGCGGTATCGCGAAAGCGCTGGGCGAACATCCAGGTTAGCCTCGTGTTACTCGTGTGCTTTCGCCTCTATTGACGCCTGTTTCAGACCCATACCACACCTACCTCGCATCTGCCGCGATCGCGATCAACCCTCCGAAGAGCGGCGATCAATCGTGGACGCTGCAGCCTCTAGACACTTTGATCAACGCCTCCGTCGCAACTGCGACGTGGGCCAGAGAGCACGTCCCCGCGCGCAAGCCCTAGAAAGAGACCATATTGACATGTGCATGTATTGCCTACGGACTAGAAATGCTACTATACGTTCTACTAAGTATGGGGTGCGGGTATTGTTGTTTAGATGCTATAGGTAAGAGACTCCTTTCGGTTCATGGCAATCGGGGTATCCAGGTTTCGATTCGCTCCCAAGTTTCCTGCACAAAGCTCTTCTTAAGTAAGAAGAATCAAAAATGGTTATGATGGGACTCACCGCCATCCATGTCGCAACCTGCGATTGCCGGAACCGTACTCCCTGCAGACTCGCATTCGCAGGAATCATGGGTGCTTTTTGCGTGAGCGTTTGCGAGCGGGACAGCAGGATGGCTCTATCACGTGGCGTCTCACATAGCCGCACGTCCGCGTGCATGATGATCTCGTGGAATGCGATGATATGTTCGAGGGAGCAGAGGTGGACGAGCAGGATATCCATGCAAGCGAATATGTGCTCCTGCGTAAGCAGCTCGCCGACGAAAAGCTGGCCGATGAAGCGGGAGAGCGCCAAGGCGCTTTCGACGTGCGTCCGCGATGCTGGCCTTTGGCCGACCAGCGAATATGGGCCATTCTATCAATAGCACACATTAGGATCCTGCGCATTCGGATCCACGGGTGACAAGTGACTTACGGGTTCCCACCAACCACGGAACGTCTCCATCGCATAGTCTCTGACGTGCCACGCAAATGCATCTGTGAGCTCGGCGCCGACGTTCTCTCGGAGAAATTCACGCAGCACCATGGCGAACTTCGCGAACTTTGCAGCATCGGGGCTTCCAGTAGCCTCCCATATGAGCATCCACGCGAGGTCCTGGATGCGGATCCTGTTCCAATCGCGCAGACTGACAACGCGCTGAGCGTGGAACGCGCGCTGTCTGTCATTCGCCGCCCTGACGCCGTCGAAGAACGCCTCGGTCCACGGGCGGTAATGTGGCACGACGGGAGGAGGCTGGGCTACAGGTGCGCCATGATAAGGGTTCATTGTTGAGGGAGCATGCACGGTGTAGGAGGTCGATGGTACGTCGGTATAAGAAGTCGCCGGAAAGGTGTGTTGGATAGGGTCGTATGGATAGTGCGACAGTTGCGGGGCGAGAGGGGCGTAGTTCGACATGTGGAGGTTGTAGCTGTATGGGAGCCCGTGCATGGGTTCGGCGATTGATACAGAGTTGCTTGTAAGTGGTTGGGCCACGTATAGGGGGGTTGGCGTAGATGAGTCCAGGTCGAGGTTATGGATCAGTGGCGTAAGACTGTCGATAGAGAACGCGTCTACGGTGGCATCGTGGAAGGATGACCCTTTGACGGGAGAAGCTGTAGGAGACGGCTCAGGCTCTTCAAGAATAGTCGGCAGCGTGTAGCTTGAGCTAGCGGGTGAACACGAGAGACCAGAGTCGGCCGTCAACGTGGGAGAAGAAGAAGATGACGTCGAAGCGCCGCCATCGTTGTCGACAGTTGTCGATTGCTGCCACGTCCCCGCAACGACGCTTGAGTAAGACACCTTTGGCAATGGACCGGGAAGACTAGGGCCACAGGTCGTGGTGGAGATTATTTGACTTTCCAACATGCTGAATCAGAGAAGAAGTAGAGCCTGAGGGTGCTTGGGGAGGAATCGGGTCGTGTGAGGTGCGTACGCCCACAAAACCAGTATAAATACCCTTTGGCGTGTCCAAGGCAGCACAAGAGAGAACAATGAAAAGCACGGCCTCATGACACCTTATAGTTTTCCCCGTGTTGGAAACGTGGTCTGGAAAACAAAAGAACTCTCCCGAAGCAGTCTGCCCTTACCTGGTTACCGCGTGAACGCCTCACCTGTCGTACGCCCAGCGCTCGGAGAATATATGAGTGCTACATGGGTGAGGAGGACGTATAATTGGATTACTTATCGCAATCTTCGTGGGATGGTGGGTCTACGTCGACTTGGTCACCGAAAGGGGAAATGGAGCGTATACAAGGCATACCAAATACGACGGTGTGGGCGCCTCATCTTCATTCGAGGCACCCTCGGGAGCAAAAGAGTCATCACGAAAGTCTCGGGAGGCAAAGCCCTACGTCGCTTGTGCTGCAACAAGCGCAGGACTGAAGTGACTTCAAGTTGGCGGCTGGGATATCGGGTAGCCGTGAGAATAGTTTCGGCCAATGCCGCAAGAGCTCAGGTGGCCGACCACCTTTCCTCGATCCTTCATGATAGTCTGAGTCTTCTATCACCATAGTTTTTCAAGGACGATTCATTCAGCAGAAATTTTCCTCCAGTTTAGCAAAACAAGTATCTCGGTCGCCCTCTTTTTCTGCCGTAAACCAAGGACTCCTATCCTGGGATCTCAATACGCTAGAGGCTTCTGAAGACGACTCTCAAGTTTCAGCTACGTACCCCAGAGTTTCTTAGTTTGGCACCGTCCCCACGACATCGATCGTGTCTTCTGGCCATCTTATGACGAGTATCGCTGAGGTATGCTCTTATGCTCTGGCAGGACCCGCCACGACCGCCGTTCACACGAGTGCTTACTATACTGTTACATAGATGATTACGCCTGAAAGACCAGAATCTGTTCCACTTATTCTGGTTGTCTTGCTCATCGACACCCGATATCAAAGCCACACGTTCACCGTGCTGCCCTTCCACCGATACGTCTTTCGCTTGATCTGACAGGGTCACGCATGGTCCACGAGAACAACTGTATTGACTCTTCATCAGCGCGGCATCTTGTATCGTTCCCCGGTCTTCTTAGGACCTACTCACCCCCTTGTCTCCGCATCTCGCCGTTCGTAAAAACCTGTGACTGTATCACTCCATTTGCTCTCGGGATTCACTAGGATGTCAGTGACTTACAGCATCTACAGCGTGGTCGTGATTGGTCATTGTTCATGTTTTACCTCCTCGCTCTGGCCTTTTGCTGTGTGAAGATGCCGTCCTGCGCCGTCATGCGCGATGCTGGTGTGAAAGCTTCGAAATTCCATGTGGATTTGTGCTGTGAGCAAACTCGTCTCTACCTCCATCATGATTGTTGTCGACAACGGCACGGATATCGTGATGGCACGTCACTGTACACACGCAAGTGTGTTTCGTCCGTTCTTACATGGTCTCCTTGCCGCGGCTTCAAATGTATTCTCGAACCTAAATCAAGGACTTCCTCAAAAGCAACCGGTTGCCAGAGGACACAGAAGTAGCTGGCTAGCGTCATATCTATTGGTGAGTTTTGCAAATGTGAATGAGAGGAGGCACAAGTAATAAGCCTGACGTGACTGTAAGCTATAGCGTTCCATGGAGTTATTCGTTCCGTCCTTCAGGCACCACCAAGTCCTGCCAGTGCTTTGCTCTTGTCGCTTCCGTGCATCTCGAAATGTACTCGAGTACCAAAATTTGCCCTATGTCTGGCCCCGCACGGTAATACAATTCCACCGCTGATAAGCCAAAGAGGAACGAACGTGTCGCAGTGCGGTAAAAATACCAAAACGAGTACTCACGCGGAATCCCCGATACCTCACTGGTTTCGTAGTGGTCTCGCTCGCGGGCACAGGGCCCATCCAGGCACCCGGCGCGTCGTCAAGGAAAGCCGCCGATCCGATAATTGACTGCTTCCCAGTCAGGTCCGAGCGTCTGCCGTCGAGTATAAAAGTTCAGCGTTCAATACTCGAACGTTTCACTCCTTACTCTCGGTTTCTCTTCCTTCCTTTCTCTTGCAGTTCAAGCCCGACTGAGTCGGCAGAATCCTGTCGTTTGGATTACTGCATAGTTCGCCGGCCGTTCACTCATTACCGCTTCAATCCTTATTCTTCAACATCCTTCCATCTTACCAAACCCGCTGGACTTGCACTAACATCCTTTCTCTGTCGCAAAAATGAAGTTTTCTACCAAGCTTTCTTTCGCGGCGTTGCTCGCCACGTCTGTCTCGTCTCGCCCTGTGAAGAGGGAACTCACTGAGGATCAAGTTGCCGCTCTCGCCCCTCCCCTTGGGTGGCAAAGCGGTATCCCCATCGCTGGTGGGAAATCTTTTCGAACATGCCGTCTATCCTCCGCTCATAGCTATAAATAGGCTCGGCTAACTGCCAAGGCCCGCCCGTCAACGGTGTTCCCTCGCAGATCCCTTGTCAGTGCCCTCCGGACCAGGCTGATTACATCAGGGTCGGTTACAATTTGCTCTGCGATACTTGCGCACGTACACGTACTGACGAAGAACAAACCAGAACCTGACCGCGAACGCCAATGCCGGCAAAGCGCTCAACAATCCCTCGGTCACGCTGTCGTTCCCTCTAGGCGATTCCAAGGACGACCAACTCGCCCGCTTGAACGCCGCATCTGACACCCTTCAGAACTTGAACGGTCCTGGAAAGGGTTGTCCCATTGTTTCGACGACTTTCCAGGCACAGAACCAGGCTATCTCGAACGGCCAGCCGATCCCTCCTAGCCTTGCCATCCCGGCTGGCCCTGGGGAGACATCCTCTGCAGAGGCATCGGCGGCATCGACGGCGGCCCCTGCACCGTCTGCCACCACCACTGCTGCTTCCGGATCTAGCAGTGATTCGGATGCCACGTCAACCACCGACTCTGCCGCCCCTTCCGCATCTGCCTCTGATACACCCGGTCAACTTACTGAGGAGCAGGTCGCCGCGCTTGCGCCGCCGCTTGGCTGGCAGAGCGGCATTCCCATTGCCGGTGAGGCCCATTCTCCGGTTGCCTTTGCGCCTTGTCACTAACGGTGAATCAGGCTCTGCCAACTGCCAGGGTCCCCCAGTTAATGGCGTCCCGTCTCAGATTCCGTGCCAGTGCCCCCCTAGCCAGGATGAGTACATCAAGGTCTGTCGAAGCTTGCTATCTTCCAGCTGCTTGGCATCTACTGATGTAAACGAAATTAGAACTTGACTTTGAACGCTAACGCTGGCAAAGCACTCAACAACCCTTCCGTCAAGCTTTCGTTCCCTCTGGGCAATTCGAAGGAAGACCAACTTGCCCGCCTCAACGCCGCATCCGATACTCTTCAGAACCTGAACGGTCCCGGCAAAGGCTGCCCCATCGTGTCAACCACCTTCCAGGCGCAGAACGAGGCCATCTCCAATGGCCAGCCGATCCCCCCTAGCCTTGCGATCCCTGCTGGCCCCGCCGCGACGTCCTCTGGCCAAGCGCTGATCGCTTCCGCCCCCGCCTCCACCGACTCTGCCGCTGCTACTGGTGTCGCTTCGTGTGACGCAGCTCCTACGACGACGGCGACACTGACGGTTACGATCACGGCGACGGCGGCGGATGCTGCTTCGACGGTGGCAGACGCTGCTTCAACGGTGGCGGACGCTGCTTCGACGGTGGCGGACGCTGCTTCGACAGCGGCGGATGCTGCTTCGACGGCGGTGGATACTTCTTCGACAGCGGCTTCTTCTGTGGCGGCTCCTTCGTCCTCTGTTCCTTCATCGTCTGCCTCGTCGTCTGCTCCTTCGGCATCTGCGTCTGGTGCGCCCGGTCAGCTCACCGAGGATCAAGTTGCCGCGCTTGCGCCTCCCCTTGGCTGGAAAAACGGCATTCCTATTGCAGGTGAGGGCGATCTTTCGAACATTCCGTTGACTCCTATTGACGAGAAATAGGTTCGGCCAACTGCCAAGGTCCCCCGGTCAACGGTGTTCCCTCGCAGATCCCTTGCCAGTGCCCACCTAACCAGGATGACTATATTCGGGTACGCCTCATTCTCCACCTTCCCCGCATTAGACGTGCTGATAAAATTCAATTTAATACAGAACTTGACTGCGAACGCCAATGCTGGTAAGGCTCTCAACAACCCGTCGGTCACGCTCTCTTTCCCGCTTGGCAACTCGAAGGAGGATCAGCTTGCTCGTCTCAACGCCGCGTCTGACACGCTCCAGAACTTGAATGGTATTGGCAAGGGCTGCCCCATCGTCTCGACCACCTTTAAGGCGCAGAACGACGCGATTTCCAACGGCCAACCTATCCCGCCCAGCCTGGCTATTCCGAGTGTTCCTGCGGCGACTGGCGCGGCTCGACGCCACTATTGGTGAGTACAAGCTCTGCGTATCGACGTGCCACCGCGTCTGATGTCTCGTCCTTTTGCTGCAGGTTCAACTGAGCCGTAGACGCATGTGTACCCTAAAAGTCTTATCCTTATACTTCATATCTTGTTTGGCGATCATTGGGGTTCGTAAGCCACCCGTTGGCTACGCTGATGCCTTCTCTCTTTGGTGTAACAGCTGCTCTACGCGGATGCTAGACATCCATGCACAATACATTGTACTGTATTCAATCGGGTGCCGTTGTCGACATCTTCAATCGAGTGAACAGTAACGAACGAGGTAATTATATGTTACAAACAATCGTATGCTGATCACGATATGGTGTGCGCGACAGAGGTCAAGTAGTTTCAGAAATTCATTTCGACTTCGTCGCTTGATGGTGGATCTCGTGGCCGCGGAACGGGGTTTGGCTGTCTTGGGAACGATCGGTCGCTAGCAGAGAGGCAAAAGACCAGACTGGGTGAGTTCCGCGTGTACTCGGGTTCGCAATACATACAGATGGTCTTGCTTTGTCGACCGTTTGCACGCCGTCTTCCCTTCTGCTCACGATTACTTCGCCGCCGTGTGTCTAGATCTCTTTGAGCTAACACACCCGATTGCGCCTCGATTCTGCGAGACTTTGAACTTGCTTCGAACGGCGTGCGGCCAGACCGACTGCTACCATATGCTCGAGTCCGTCGATCATGTGGATTTACGCATGGACAAGGCACAATCGAGGCACCGGGAGCGTTGTCAAGGCAGGATACCGACCCCATAATTGCCAGTTCTCGATGCCGCACGTCACGTGTCTCCTATACTGGCTATAAAGTGAGGCGCGTCGTTGGCGACGCGCTCTTTATTCCTCCTTCATCCAAGGTCAAGCCCGACTGAGTCGGCAAATTCTCCGTGTATTTGATCACTGCCCAGTTCGCCGGTCGTTCACTCTTTAAATTCAACTTCAACGCTTCACTGTCCTTTCACCTCACCGACTCGCTCGACTCGCATTGAAATCAATATTCATCGCAAAATGAAGTTCTCTACTGCCTCACTTTCTATCGCTGTGCTCTTCGCCACGTCTGCACTGACCCGGCCTGTCAAGAGGCAGCTTACTGAGGAACAGGTCGCCGCGCTGGCGCCTCCCCTCGGTTTCCAGTCTGGCGTTAACCCTACTGGTAAGTACAATGTATATGATGACGCCATGGCAGTGGTTCAGGGAGACGTTTACCATGTATAAGGCACGGGCGATTGTGATGGTGCTGTGAATGGCGCGGATGGAAAGCCCATCAAGATCCCATGCGCCTGCCCGCCCTCTCAGGATGTGTACATCGAGGTACGTCTTCGCTCAATAGCTATGCACGTATTTGACTCACCATCTCGCGTTAGCAACTCACCAACAACGCCAACGCTGGTGAGGCCATTAACAACCCCACCGTCAAGCTCTCGTTTCCTCTTGGGGATTCGAAGGAAGATCAGCTCGCCCGCCTCAACGCCGCATCCGATACCCTTCAGAACTTGAACGGTCCCGGACAGGGCTGCCCCATCGTCTCGACGACCTTCCAGGCCCAGAACCAAGCGATCTCAAACGGCCAGCCTCTTCCTCCTAGCGCTGCACCAGCAGCACCCGCGGCAACGTCTGTTGCTGCTCCGCCTGCTTCGTCCCCCGCGGCTCCTGCTCCTGCCGCCCCCGCTCAGAGCGGCACGGCCAGCGACGCCCAGATTGCTGCCCTTGCGCCACCCCTCGGTTTCCAGTCTGGCGTTAACCCCACTGGTACGATTTCTGTACCAAAATGTTACTGTGATGGATTCTGACTTGCTTGGGTATTCGGATGTTCATCTCGACGAACAGGCACCGGCGACTGCGACGGTGCTGTGAATGGAGCAGATGGCAAGCCCATCAAGGTTCCTTGCGCGTGCCCTCCCAGCCAGGACGTGTATATCCAGGTGCGTGTCAGCTATGATGACCCCGTGCGTATGCTGACGGAATGTTTCGTTGGTGATTACAGGCATTGACAGCGAACGTACGAGCTGGCAAGGCCGTCAACAACCCTTCTGTGGGTGTTCAGTTCCCCACGGACGACTCAAAGCAGTCGCAGGCTACGCGTATCCAGGCGGCCCTTGTCACGATCCAGAACCTCAACGGTGAAGGTAAGGGCTGCCCGGCGTCCTCGACAACGCTCTCGGTAAGTTCCTTTTGCACTGGTTCCTTCGGCAACTCGTTCATGATCCATATCCTTGCAGGCTCAACTCAAGGCTGCCCAGTCGTGAAAGTTCGCGTGTTGAGAAACATATCATTATCTTCATATTTGCTCCGGAGATCTTCAGGTCCTGCATGCCGGTCGTCGACCGCGCTGATGTCTTCTCTGCTTGGTGTAATCTTTTGGTGGTCGCTAGGTATCCTGGGCAGGCATGGATCTTACCGTATAAATCAAATTGGAACCGGTTGACATCCCATCTTTTGTTGAGCGACCGTCGACATTGACACCAGTTGGAAGGTGGCATGTTTCAGGATGCTCGGCATCACATCCATTAACGAGGCCCTGGAATAATCCGATCGGTTATAGTGCTGACCTTATTTGCAGGACGGAATACTTCAAGTTCGATATTCGAATCTGGCTTGTGTCACTGGTGTCGACAAGATGCAGTCGACGTTCCTTTTGGGTTCGACTCGTAATCCGAGGGCCCGCGGTACTCACCGACGGTTTACCTTTTTGAGCTCCGAGGGCCGTGGAAGGCCGTAGTCAATGGCCACAGGCGCCAACGCTCAGTGATGTCGTGGCATTATACCGTCGTTGCCCGACGTGTGTGTGTCCAGCCCTTTTATATATACCGCAACTGATGCTGTAGCGGGTATTTGTCTCGTCAGGAGAGTCACGGAGCAATTGGTTCACCACGACCTTTACGAAAGTCAACTTGAAACAGGTTTTCGTCCGACGATGATGACCTCCAAAGGGTATCGATGCTCCCTGCAATGCGGCCATCTGATTGTCGACACCCGCTTTACGAAGAGGTGAGCCCTAAAGCATCCGTATTGAAGCATTTGGATTTATGTCCCTCCATCATCACAATCATCTCCTTTAGGCGCGCAATATACGTTATGCAGGACAGCGCTCGCTGCAGCAGGCAATTCGTGGTACAACATCAAGGTTCTTGATTCTGGTAGCTATTGCTGTGCAGCAAACTCATGGCATGTTGTCGACGCTGTCATTCGAGCACTGGATGACTGGGGGAATTACACTGACCCCCATGGTTCCAGATTCTGTCTGCAATATGTGGTCTCTGTTCTGCATCTGCATCTTGATTCATACCCTATGCCGTGCTCTGTCTGGGCTCGGATCAAGCTGTCACACATTTTACTAATTTTCTCTAAGGGTCTGTTCTATTGCCATCTGCTCTGTGGAGCGGGGCGTCGGCCTGGTAACCCCGACGGCAGCTCAAACGTATAAAGGCAGCTCCACCATAACGCTGCTCACCATTCCCTTCTCTCCTGTGATCTTCTTCACCGACTGTGTCGGCCGTCTCTCCTTGCTTTCTAACGCCGGGCGTTTTGCTTCAGCTTCATTACATTCCTTGACGTACTAAGAGAGCTTGCTCCTTATTCACGACATTTCCAACTCATCCAAGCTACCTGAATTCGCCCCCGTTTCAATCATGAAGTACACGACTGCATTCATTGCCGCCGCGGCCGTCCTTGCCGCCTCTGTCTCGTCGGCCCCCCTCAGCAGGAGAGATGTGGATCCCGCCCTTATCCCTCAACTCGGCTTCCATGCCGGTGTCAACCCCACTGGTATGTCTCGCTCCTGAAATGTCCGAGCGTCGAAATGGCCATCCTAACACTTTATCTAGGAACCGGTGACTGTGATGGCGCCGTCAACGGTCCTGATGGGAAGCCCATCAAGATCCCTTGCGCGTGCCCTCCCGACCAGGCCACGTTCAACCAGGTTTGTTGAATTACCTACCAAAAGTTACCCTCGTCATTCTCACTGTTCGTTTAGGCTCTCAACGCCAACGTGGCGGCCGGAAAGGCTGTTAACAACCCGAGTGTTCCCGTGTCTTTCCCCACGGACGGCTCGAAGGCGTCGCAGCTCGCGCGCATCCAGACCGCGCTCGTTACCCTCCAGAACCTGCACGGTCCTGGCCAGGGTTGCCCTGCCGTCTCCTCGACGCTGCAGGCACAGCAAGCCGCCATCAACGCCCAGCCCGGCAAGCGTGCCGCCCTGAGCGCAGCCCAGATCACTGCTGTCGCTCCTCAGCTTGACTTCCATTCCGGTGTGAACCCCACTGGTGCGCTCATCTCACAGAGCATCGGAAGTGGTCGTCCTGACATTCATTCCAGGAACTGGTGACTGTGATGGTGCCGTCAACGGCCCCGACGGCAAGCCCATCAAGATCCCCTGCGCCTGCCCGCCTAGCCAGGCCGACTTCAACAACGCTCTCGTTGCGAACGTCCAGGCTGGCGAGGCCGTCAACAACCCCAGCGTTGCCGTGACCTACCCGACCGACGATTCGAATGCGTCGCAGATCGAGCGTCTCAACGCCGGCCTCATCACCCTCCAGAACCTCCACGGCCCCGGCCAGGGCTGCCCCGCTGTTTCCTCGACATTCCAGGCGCAGCAGAAGGCCCTCCAGTAAACCTCCAGACCGCCGGCTCATTGACAGAGTAAAATTTGGATGGCTTTAATGTATTACTTCAGTTATTGAGTTGTGTCGATACCGATGTAATGAAGCTGAATCAAGTAACCTTTGCACCTTCTTTTTATTGGATCTCGGTAGAACAGTAACTTTTTCGATGACATCGGTGCATCGTCTTATCAAAAGAGTTTCACAATAAACTGCCACGGGCATGAGCGACATACGACTATCTTCCTTATCGAGGTCAGCTACGGAGACTAGAGCGACATGAGCCGCGCCTATGTCTATGCGGGCGCTAATATGCTTGCGCGTCTCGGCCAAGTCACGGTCAACTTGAACTTGAACTTGTCCTTGAACTTGTCATCCGAGTTCTTCACTTGAATTCTCGTTGCTCCGTGACTTTCAATATACGGTTTCCTCTTCAGTCTTATATCGTTTGCCTGACTTCGATATTGAACGCCGGCCTTTCAAGTTCCCACCAGCAACCGCGTCAGAGAAGATAATGGCCAATTCGAATAGTACGGACACACGACCCCTACTTCTTGCCGGCGCGCGCACAGACAGCACATTCAATGAAATCCCTGTAATGTATGTGAGTCTTGACATTGCATACTAGCACTTTCTCGTACCAGACCGACGATCGTAGAGACTTGCTAGGCGGGAATGCCCAAGACCCCGTCGTACGGAGGCAGCTAGCAGATCAGATCCGCGACGCGTGTATCAATGTCGGGTTCTTCTATGGTAGGCTCGATTGTGACTCTTTCCAGGGAACAGGACTGACTGATCAGCGCGAAGTTACGAACCACGGGATTCCCGAGCCGACGACTGCAGGTGCTCTACACGCCGCGAAGGATTTCTT
>NSJX01000048.1:25308-199405 GCA_002286715.1 Dentipellis sp. KUC8613 | reverse complement strand
TAGGTGGCTGGCTCCGGTATTAAACCGGAGCCCGAAACAAGCAAGACGCGTCGTACGAATAGGGAAGGTGATTATATAATATGGAGGCGTTACACCCGCGTCCTGCATGGCAAGGAACCGATGCAGCGCAGGCATTGCTGTCGGGCCATGAGCCATTCATGCTGTCACATCGGTCTAATAGAGGTTTGCTTCTTATATCTTTACTTTAGCCATAAACATAACTTGCATAATATCCAGATATCAACCGTACACTACAAGAGTCCGAGCGGAGCAGCGTCAGATACGCTGAACCTGCAGGCCGCGAAAGCAATGCGGATAGCCCTAGTGGTACGCTTCTACCCTCTGAACTAATAATTATCATATAACAGCCTCTACAATACTCTAGATACCCCTCACTCGTCGGATCTCACAGATTCAGATCAAGATGACGGCAATGCAGCACTTCCTACCCAAGAAGCGCATCGCATCCCCTCCTTCTCCGAGTCAGCAGGAAGAAACTCTCGCATTGCCGTGGCAACAGAACCTGCAAGCACTGCGGCGCCTTCAATCCCTACCGCTTCTGCCCTCGAAAGTGCAAACGATCGTGTCAGAGTATGTGAATGTGCTTATTTTTGTTTCCTTTGTTCCTTATCGGTTCTATCTGTAGGTTGCAACACCATCAACCAATGTATTGCAGCGCCATTGGCAAGTCAATCGCATGCCCAAGACTCCCGACATTCGTGATATGATACGAACACGAACACCCGCTCAGACACGAAAGGTTTCTGGGGCAAGGCACCACTCTCATTCAGCTTCGACACCAATCCTCAGTGATTTTGATGACCATGCTGCCCCCCCTCCCCGAAAGCGCAGGAAGCGCTCTTCGCGTAAGCAATCGTCGAAGCGTCACAAAGGATCATCAGAGTCTGACGCTGATAGCCACAAACTCGATAATTACGATGCAAAATGGAGAGCCGTTCTGCGCCTCGCCAAGGCTCGAGCCCATATCTACCTACTCACTCAAGACGCTTTCCCCTCCACTAAGAAATTCACACAAGAGGTCGTCGAGTGCATCTACGAAGCATGTATGGAGTTATCGGCGTGTGGTAAGATACCCCCGATCCAATTCGAACCACGTAAGTTTGCGATTCCACCCAATATATATCACTGACCCTGGGTTTTTGCAGGTGAGGAGATTCCTGAGATATACGTGAAGAAGGTACGTTTTGCCTGCAGTTTGGTGTTGCTCAGTCTAATGGCTCGAAGGTCTACGAGGACCAGTCAACTTTCCGTGGGGACATCAAGCGTGCAGGAGCCACGATCGCTGAGAACATGCTCATCCGGCCCGCGATCGACAATGTGCCGAGAGCAGAGTACAAGACGAAGATCAAGGCTGCCGTCAAGACTTTACGATCGCACAGTGCATTCTTGCATGCAGTGGACACACGGGTGTGTATACAACTACTTGAATACTGCGGGGTGCTAACCTGGATGAAACTCGGCAGGGTGAACTTGTGAATTTTGCTAGCCCGTGTCTGGAACACTTCATAACATCGTATCTGTTCAAAGATAACAGACGGCTCGGCAATAGATTCCCTGCTGACTTCGAAGAGATACCGATTACGACCATCGCTCTCTTTGGCGCTGTGGTTCGCATGTTTCTTGAAAGCAACCGCTCTGCAGACAATTAACTTACTGGCACTCCTGTAGCTCCGGAACAATATCGACGAGTGGAAGCACGGAAAGTACGCTCTTAGGGAATTCACTACTGCTAGGTACTTGCACGTCTATAAGGAAATCAAGAAGTCTGCCGAAGAGGTCGCTGCAGATCCCGTCCATGGCCACGCCTTCGCTGAGCTGTGTCGATCTTGGGGTGGAGGCTCTGGGTACGTTCATGGTTCATGCAGTGATGATTTCACTATTCTCAATATATCTTTTCATAGGCTCGGCTGGAATTCTTCTGATGACGACTCAGACAACGACTCGATCGGCGTCAACCTCTCGTAGTTCCCATCACGGTAGATCCTCGCGCCCTCGTATCATGTTCGCAATCGCTCGCTCACTTCAATTTACTACTTCATTCAGCTTCATCAGCCAGTCTATCGAGCATGGCACCTGGCCCGCCATCGCACTCCATGTCTCGTCCTCTACAGATACCTGATCCCTACGCTCAAGTTTCAACAATCTAATGAGATTCATGTCGCTATACGCTTACTACCCGCCGCTCGATGTTGGACATTCTCTTCGGGCTAGTACATTCTCTTCTACGCTCGTTTAATGGCCCTTTGTTGCATTTAATGTCCTTGTCCTGGTCCAGGGTCTGTCATGAGTATCCGGATCATCGGGCATATGATTTTGCATTCCGTTTCAGAACACCGTCGTCGCTCATTACAGATACACACTCGTTTATACGAAATTTATTAATACAGTTATCTGTGCACTGAAATTTTGCACCCATTGGCATCGAAAGTGGAAGACAAGGTACCTTGAAAGCCCTCAAAAGCATGACAGAGTGTGCGATCTGAGCTCTTTCGAGGGCTCTCAAGAGCGCTCAAGGACTTTGAGACAAGCACGCGAGCCCCGACGTGCTATGCCCAAAACAGAAAGCACAATTTGAGAGCTCTTGCGAGGGTCGTGAAAATGGCCAAGATCTATCAAATTGGCCACGTCTTAGGGGCCTCTTGAGCCCTTGAACTACTTGCAAGAGCTCGCGAGCACAAGACTGTTTTACTGATGTGCGGCGTCGCGCGGTCACCCTCAGTAAAAACGGTTAGTCAACAAATTTGATGAAATGGACTTTCGATTGCCATTTTGTGGACTTTTACCCTCCTCAGCGACTAGTGACTGACTACGAAATTGACTAAATTTGATTGTCGAATTCATTTCCGAGGGGCTGTGTTGATGAACTATTCGGGATTGCCAAGGCGGCAAAGCAGCGCTTAGAAAAAAAGGCGTGAAGAGCGAGAATCGAACACAGAGCCTCCGAAGTGTAGAACACTGAGTAAGGGAGCAAGAGCCACTAGGCCATATTGCTGATACTACTTCACAAACAAACTTGTATATGTAGTGTAAGTACGCACTTCGTGACCGAATTTTCCTGAGTCAAGTATCCCATAGTGCTGAAGGTACCGTAGTCTTTTCGAACTCCAAGAGATGTCGAAAATATGGATTCATAGAATATATATCTCTCTCACGCTTGAATTCTTCTGTATCGTAGCGCAACGTCGTTCCTTCGGCGCAAAGCTAATACTCGACTTCGAGAAATTTGGTCGTAAGTGCGTACTTACACTGAATATACAGGTTTGCTTATAAATTAGTATCAGCAGTATGGCCTAGTGGCTCTTGCTCCCTTGCTCAGTGCGCTACACTTCAGAGGCTCTGTGTTCGATTCTCGCTCTTCACGCCTTTTTTTCTAAGCGCTGCTTTGCCGCCTCGGCAATCCCGAATAGTTCATCAACACAGCCCCCCGGAAATGAATTCGACAATCAAATTTAGTCAATTTCGTAGTCAGTCACTAGTCGCTGAGGAGGGTAAAAGTCCACAAAATGGCAATCGAAAGTCCATTTCATCAAATTTGTTGACTAACCGTTTTTACTGAGGGTCACCTGCGTCGGATGCTCGTACTCATTGTCCAATCGTCTGCTGCCGTTCTCCTGATCCAACGCATACGCATCAGCATAGTGTCTATCGCATGTGACGAGAACACCCGCAGGCCCATCAACCAGCAGCCCGCGACACAACACGACATGCCGCCTGGGTCTGCCAGCGGATGACGACTCAGACGAAGGTGGGTAGCTTCGAAGGAATATAGTAGATTATAAAAACAGCTAAACAAAGACAGGTATATCACAGGTTTCCGAGTTCCATGTTGAGTAACAGGCAGTGTCCGAATCGAGAGAGTAAAAAAAAAAAACAATGCAGTAACAGCCATACCATACCAATGCCAGAGGAAAAAAAAAATCAAAAATCCACGTCAGGTATCCATTTACGACAGCATCTCCCCGTCAGGCGACCACAACTGCGCAAGCTCCACGCGCTTCGCCCTGACCTTCCTCTCGATGTCGAACCAGGTACCCAAGTCGAACATCTCCGGCATGCCGACCCACATCTTCGCCTGGCCCCTCGACATCTCCTCTTTCATCGCGAACCTGCATGGCGCGCACAGCAAGTCGCGCAGCATGGTGTGCGAGCTCGGGGTGAGCGTCTTCAGCGGGTGCAGGGTGTTGCGCAGGATGTGCCCGTCGCGGTGCCAGTCGCAGCGCAGGCGGGCGATCACCTGCTCGCACGACGGCCCTGCGGGCGGGCGCTTGTACTGGCACTTGTTCCCGCTTGGACCGCACGGCTTCTCGCTGCGCCAGGGCTCCTGCATGAATTTGAAGAGCAGCTGCGAGCGCAGCTCGCGCAGGCCCTCGCGGGCCTCCAGGATCGAGGCGGGGACGCCAGCTGGCAGGCGGATCGGCTCGGCGTCGGGCGTCTCGCGGACGCCGCTGATGATGTTTCCGAATTCGTACTGCGTAAGCCGGTAGCTGATGGCGGGGAGGAACTGGTAGAGGTCGAACTCGATCGCGAGGTTGTACGCCTGGAAGTGCACCGAGTTGGGCAGCGCGCCGTCGATGTACTTCTTGCGCAGGAAGGTGGACATCATGAAGTCCGGGAGCGTCGTCGGGTACAGGAAGCTCATATTGCGGATGGCGAGCTCGCGCATGGGCAGGCTCTCGTACTTGCGGCTCAGCTCGAGCATGGTGCGGATATCGTCCCAGGACACGACCAAGAGGTTTTCCTTACTGTGGACGCAAGATCGTCAGTGCTCGTCGTTGAGGACAATGCCGCAGAGGGGGACTCACATTTTATAGATGACATAGATGAGCAGCTCCCACTCGCGAAGGGAGGTGTGGGCGCCATGGATGAGTGGCATCCCTTCATAATGGTCGTCGTCGTTTTGGCCGTCCGGGCCGCTGCTTCCGACACCAATGTGGCCGTCCTCGAACATGGACCGGAAGAAGTTGCAGGCGACGCTCATCTTGCCCTTGTTGAGCTTGAAGAGCTGGTCCTCGGCGCGGACGACGACGTCGCCGTCGTCGAACCAGAACTCCTCGCGGCGCTGGCAGTCTTTGATCGGGAGTCGATCGGCCGCGGTGGGGGCGCGCATGGCGAAGGCGGCGGCGGTAGCGCGAGGGGGGGAGGTCTGCGTCGCCGCGTTCGTTCGGGGGCGCTTTTGCTGGCGGGGAGGCTGGGGCGCTGGCACTAGGTCAGCGTACGCCGTCGCCGTCGAGTGCAGTGGTACTCACCTGCGTTCAAGCCACGTTCGCTACCAGGGGAGACGATGGCCTGCTGGGGCTCGTCGTCGGCGTCGTCGCGGGCGCGCTTTCGGCCGCTGGAGGCATTGGCGATTGTGGCCGGGCTAGGCATTTCTGGGATCTTGGGTGGGTTGTGGATACGGGGAATGGGGAAATGGGATAGGGAAATGTGGGTAGGTGCGGACTATGTGGTCTGCTGAGCGGGGGAGGGGATTCACGCGCGGGGCAGATGGGGGCAGGAAGCAAGAGGGGTGTGGTGGGAGTCAATAGGTAAGCGTGGCCCTCGAGCGGAGCGGATTGTTTATACGGGGCTCGAAACTTCAGACCGGCACCGCCGGCTCAGTGCAATTATTGTCCCAATATGGCAGGTGAGATATGGACATGGTCGAAGCACCGGCCGTCCTTCGGCTTTCCCCTTGGTTCAACACCTCGTGCTAGTGACTTTGACTCTCTGGGATGCAGAAAAAGCACCCTCGGAGGGCCGTCCTCCGTCGTCCTCATCGCAACATACCATAGTGCGGCTACTTTCCTACAGAATCTCTGGTATCCGGACGCTTTTCTGAGAGCAGTTCGAGGGTGCGCTTTCGGGTCCGCCCCGTTATGGAAAACAATAGTGCTCAATTGTGGACGGACGAGACACAGCCGCAAAGCGCGGTCCCCCCTCCCCTCAAATTGCTCGACCTTGTATTCCCTAAATATCCTCTTACCGAGTGTATCTTGTGTAGCTCGCACCCCCTGCTCATCGACGCATACGATGAGGAGACTGCAGTGAGTCCCCTCACTGTGTACTCCCACGTGTTTTGCGCTTTTAATTTGGTTCCGAATTTGACGGTGAATTTGACTATGACCTTGGCATTGATCAGAGATCTGATTACGCACGTGGCATTACATACAACGAGAATTGTCAAATTGATCTGCCGACCAGACGCGTCCGAGTCGGGGCCAGTCCGCTGCGGATGTCCTCCTCCTCCATCTACCTCGAATGACCTCCTACCCAAAGATACTCTCCACGAACTCTCAGATATGAACTCGACAGATCAACTGCTTTCCGCACAGACCGCGGACGCTCAGGCGGAGCGGAAATACCAAGACTGCGCGGCGTGCCGCATCATCGGAACGGGCACCCTGGGCGTCGTCGGACTCTACGCACTGAACATGTCCCGAGCGCATCAGCCTGGGTCGCTGATTGGGAAACGAATTATGGCGGGAGTTGGCGTTGCGTTCTTAGTGGGAAGCGTTGCGCGTTGGAGAATGTGGTGCGTGTGCTTTGCTACGCTTATGCCACCGATTTTGACCTACGACCGGCTGCCCGGGTGGCTTCTATAGATGAAGAGCGCTTGTCGAGAGTGTTGACGCTTTGTGAAACTGGTGAGCTACTTGCGGCAACTGTAGCGGCTTTGCACGTTCGACTTTGCTTTGGCTGCGGGCGGCCGAAGTCAATGCGACAATTCGCTGACGCACATCTCTTTGCTAGAGCAAAGTAACCATCTCGGGCTCTCATACACAACTCATACAATTTTCCTTCAATTCACCTCTCTTACTACCCTTATAACAGACTCTGATGTTTAATAGAATCCTCCCGCCCATTAATGATAACTGCCAGATCTCCATGCTCCTTGTTGGACAGAATAATACTCCCACTATCTCGTCGGCGGCCCCCATCTATCACCACGCTTCCGCAGACAGCGACCTCATGCTCCCGACATCTCACAGACGCTAATTTTATCGCACACAGCTGAGCTCGTGTCTCGAGATCCCAGCCCCGCACGCACGTGATCCCACCGCGCGAATAACAGTGTCGCCGGCGCAGCGCCATACAGCCTTTCCACATGGACCCAATCTCTTTATCGCGAGAACGTGCTTGGGAAGTCTGCATTCTGTCAACGAAGTCCCACTGCCATATGGCTTGCGTATTGATACCAGAGGGCCGTATATAATGGCCGCCGCTGAGGTGCGTTGAGAGCTGGTAGTGCCGAAGATGAAGTCCGGTCTTCAGCTAGCATGTGTCCTTGCGTCTCTTGCGCTTCCAAAATATGCTTCTGCGTGGGGTAACTTGGGCCACGAAACAATAGGGTGCGTAAATCAATACTGTAGTTTACAATCTTCTCGCCGGACGCCTGATTCGCTGACGACTATGCAGCTATATCGCCATGGAGGTGATACCCCTCGATTAATTCGCATCTCAACATTCTTCTGAATGAAAATGAAAGTTCATAGGCTCCAAGACGCTCTCGTTCGTTCAGTCGTCTCTAGGCTCAACGTACAATTTCTCCCTCGGCCCAGCCGCAACCGTCAGCCCCCTCTCCCTTTCCTCCCCCCTTCGTATCTCTCATATCCAGAGCAGTGGGCCGACAGCGTGCGCTCGGAAGCAGCCTACAAATTCTCCGCACCGTTCCACTTTATCGACGCAGAAGGTACGCACATGCGTCCTCGCGTTCTCGGGTCCTGCATCTCACGCAACTGCACCCGTGGATTCCAGATTCGCCCCCGGATTCGTGCTCGGTCAACCAGGCGCGCGATTGCGGCGATGAGGGGTGCATTCGTGCGTCACTTCCACGCCCTTGGGATGTGCATCTGCTGATGTGTGGGGGTTAGTGACTGCGATTCAGAATTACACTGCGCGTGTGCAGGAGACGTGAGTTTCTCAAGGTGATTATGTCTGTTGGCTGGCTCATGTAACTACGCCCTGTAGGAGCCTCAATGCTCAACAGCGCCAGGAAGCATTGAAATTCATCAGTGAGTATTACGCCATGGTTTGTCCTTGGAGTGATGCTCACAACCGATATAGCTCACGTACGTTCATGGCTGATATCGATACCCCTTCTCCTGATCTGCGCCTGCAGTTCGTGGGTGACATCGGTCAGCCGCTGCACGTTGAGGTAGGATCGCAGCTTGGCTTTTCCGCACCATACTAAGACGTCACGAAGGCATTCGAAGTCGGTGGTAATGACATATCTGCCAAATGCGACGGCAAGTCGACGAACCTTCACGCGGTACGTCGAGTTACTTCTCACAGAAAATATATAATCTGAGCTCGACTTGATAGGCCTGGGGTGAGTGACGATCGTTTGCTGCAGTCCATATACTCGACCTTACGAGTCATCACAGATACCGGCATGCTTGAGAAGAACTTAGACGCAAACTTCAACGGCGATCCCCAAGTTTGGGCTGCCGCGCTCACGAAAGAAATCAAGGTGAGCGCGACTAAGCGTACGCTCTAACAGGCTTCCCTAACTGATCGTGTACTTCGATAGTCCGGTTCGTACGAGTCGCTGTCCGACGGGTGGGTCAGCTGCATCAAGTCTTCTGCCCTTTCGTCTACGTCGTGCCCGCTCGTCTGGGCGAAGGAGTCGAACAGCTTTGACTGCGTGAGCATTGAGTTATGTCTCCTCGTTTATAGTGTCATCTAACAATCATGTTTGGCGCGTAGTCTGACGTGTTTTCGTACACGACGGGTGAGGATCTATGCGATTCGGCGTATTACACTGCAGCTATTCCAATCGTGCGTCTCCCTCTACACGACCGCTCACTGTTGGTTGGAACTG
The DNA here is from genome assembly GCA_002286715.1 of Dentipellis sp. KUC8613. NCBI lineage: Eukaryota > Fungi > Basidiomycota > Agaricomycetes > Russulales > Hericiaceae > Dentipellis > Dentipellis sp. KUC8613. Next base: position 190,584 of record NSJX01000048.1, on the reverse strand, counting down.
ATCCGGGATCTTACAACATGTAGATTGAAGAGCAGATTGCGAAGCAAGGCTTCCGTCTCGCGAAATGGTTGGACACCATCTTCGAGTAAGCTCCGCGACCGGTAGTACACTTCCTGTTCTTCTTTGGGATATTGCTCTAGGTTACAGACATGGCGTAGAACTCTCATAAGACTCGGAATCCTGTATGTAAGATGATCAAGTATCAGTGACCTAGTTATTGCTAGTTCGTCACGTCAGGGTGCAGAGACTGCCACCTCTTCACAACATCAATCCACAAAACAGCCGGCCTAAAATCTCCCGGATTCATCGCACTCTCAAAGAACCCCCTCCTCGCAAGCGCATCCGTAATCGGAATCGCCGCCGTCAAAAGCCACGCCATCGACCACACCCAGCCCAAGAACCCGCCCACCTTCCTCTGCGTATACTTCTCCCACGCCGCCTCGACGAGACAGCCCACGCCCATCATCACAAACCCGAGCGTCATATACATCGGCTCCGCGCCCTGCCCGAGGCCCCACATGCCGAGATCATGCATGAGCCCCGAGACGAGGAACGCGCCAAGCGTGCCCGCCGCGCGCCCGAAGCGCGCCCCGATGGGCTTCGCGCCGCACACGACGAACGAGCGCTTGAACACCTGCTGCCAGCGGCGGGCCCAGAACTCGGAGATGCTCTGCGTGAGCCACGGCTCGTCGAAGAGCGGCGGCCACTGCGCGGGCTGCTGCCCGAAGACGGTTGTGCCGAGCGCGGCGCCGACGCTGTAGCCCGCCTGGAAGTTGCACGAGAGCTGCAGCGTGTAGAGGAAAGTCATGAGCGCGGCCTTGCCGTAGCGCGCGGGCGGGGCGAGCGTGGGGTCGATGATGCTGCCGTAGGGCGCGATGCTGGGGCGCGTGGAGGGCTGCAGGATGAAGCTCTGCTGCGCGAAGACGATGAAGTCGGCGAGGGTGAACATCTGCAGGGCGGTGATGAATGATGTCGCGGCGAATTGGAGCGAGGAGGTCTGGGCGTGTGGGGGCAGGTAGGTGCTCTTGCCCCAGTTCCAGCCGACACCGCGCTCGTTGAAGCATAGGTCGAAGGCATCGATGATTAGACCCCAGGGATCCGCGATTGGGTTTTGCAAGGACTTGGGGTGGCGGGAGGAGTACTCAATGCGGACATACGGCTTCGAGGCGACGCCGAAGTCGACGACCCTCATACCGAGGCAGATCATGCCGGCCTGTCCAGAATATTGTCAATTCCAGTCCCGATCCTATTTGAACCAGCGGCGAACTCACGCAGAAGCCGAAGTTTGTGTACGACATCCTGCCTCCGCCGAGGTTGACGGCAATGTCACATGTCGTTGAGACGTGATATGCTAGTGTGAGGACTACGGACATGATGCCTAGACGCAGTGTTCGTGTGTTCGGTAATTGGACTAGCACAGTGAGGGCGAAAAATCCCAGAAGAACCGGAACGATCTCGGTATAGAAATGGTATGATGAGAATGGTACGCGGTCGGCGGTCGATGGCAGCCATGAAAGAGGCCATGAGCGTGGATGTACGTCGATATAATCTCTGAAGCGACATGATTAGAAGTGCGGTATGTCTCACAGTATACGTTTGACTTACGCAGCGCTCGCATTGTGTCCTAGAAAGCTGGCGAGGGGAGTCGCTAGCAAGATATCGGAGGCACCCATTGCGCCGGGGTGCAGATATGAACGAGGTTGAGACCAGCAAGGGAAGGGAGACAGAGAATATATAGTTGCACGCGATGCATGAAGCATTGGATCGCCGCCGGTTGCTTCAGGCCCGATTAGATGCTTGCACGTCTTCAAACTAGGCATCGGTCAGTCGGAAACGAGCATGATTCACCATACTAGATAACGTTGACATGGCTTCGATTCGGCACCTTCAATCGAAGCCCAGCGCCATCTGCTATCGTGAATCTCAATTGGCAATCTCCACAACATCGTGCCCTGCAGTGTCTCGTTGTAGGAAACGAGTCACCGACACTCACTAAAACACGTTCAAGTTCACTATCTCGCGACATGGCGTGCTCAGCCATGGGGAGGACGTTTACATCCCCGTCGTGAGACCAGGCATGTGTCATTGAGGGTGTGCTGACATGCTTATTTCGGGATTCTATCATTCAGGGAAGGGATTCATATAGCAGGAAAAATAAACATCACCGAAGAACGGCTACATTCCTCAGGCGGCGTTTCATGTTCGCACGGTACCCGGAGTTGACAAGGAGCGTGTATCGTTTCTGTACATGGAAACGGCTTGTCTTGAAGCTGAAAGAATGGTGTAGTGGTACCACGAGGAAAACGAGTGGTCCAAGTCAACGTCGGAGGGTATATTCGTTCGACGCGAGGACTTGGAGGGAGGAAGAAAGCCAGGAACGAAGGCGACGGCTTGTGATCCTAACACAGCCAAACAGGTCGCGTTCATAGACCTCATCATGAGTCAGGCTCATTCGCACGCAGCAGAATATTGCTTCCGGTACAACCACTTGCTGCTACTTAAACAGCCTACGCGCCTTGTCTCATGAACACTGACCACCATGAATGGCACTGAGAATACCCCTCTTCTCCCGGCCAATGGACACCGCACCAGCACCGCCAGGCGCGTCGTGCATGGCGCGCTCTTCGTCGTGTTTATCTTGATGCTAGCTCTCGTCTTGTTCGTTGTCGAGGGCATACAGCATGGAAGGCATGCAGACCGGTCGGATAATGGCTGGCCCTGGCCCGTCGATGGGCTGCCGAAGAACCCGTACGAGGCGGCGCTGAAGATCTTGGACACTGCTCCTGTTATTGTATGTTCGCGTCAATTTGTTGACGTGTGGGTTATGTTGACGCGATGAATTCAGGATGGACATATTGGTTTGGATGGCCTTGCGTTTCACGGTGGTGGGAGTCTGACAAAACGCGTCATCATGCAGACTTGCCTTGGCTCGTGCGCCTCCGGTTCGCCAACAACGGCTCCGCTGTGGACCTCGACCAACCCACAGTTGGACATCTCGACATCCCCCGACTCCGAGAAGGGAAAGTCGGAGGTTTCTTCTGGTAAGCCGATTAATTTCTCCATCATTGAACCGAGAGTGATGTAGTTGGTGTAGGTCAGTATATATCCCTTGCCCTGCCGACAGTGACAAACAGCAAAACGAAGAGTTTGTCCCGCCTACCTGGGCCGTTCGGTATGTATTTAACATTGTCACAAAACTTGCTGCACCTTAGACTGACTTTTGATTTATAGCGATACCCTGGAGCAGATCGACATTGCACACCAATTGATCAATAAATACCCGGACGTCCGTACTCTCACTCTCTTCAAACTTTTTCTCGAAAGCTAAGACGCGTACAGACCTTCTCGCTGAGCTTGACCTCCGAGGATGTCAAGAAGAGCATCTCTGAAGGCAAAGTAGCAAGCTTGCTTGGAGCTGAAGGGCACGCTTTCTTTCCCACTCGATGCAATTGTATCTCACAGCTATCACAGTGCCCACCAACTTGGAAATTCTATCGGCGCCTTGCGCCAGTACTATAGCTTGGGTGTCCGCTACTTGACGCTCACCCACATGTGCCACAATGCGTTCGCTGACTCCGGTGGATTCCTCACGCCCAAGAAGCCTCTCCATGGAGGATTGAGGTAGCTTGACTTCATCTGCGGTTAGGAGTAACAGGGGCTAAACAGTCGACTACCAGCCCTCTTGGTCACAAACTTGTATACGAGATGAACCGTCTCGGCATGCTGGTCGACCTCTCCCACACTTCAGACGACACGGCACTGCAAGCGTTGAACATCTCTCGCGCGCCCGTCATCTGGTCTCACTCTTCCTCCCGCGAGGTGCACGACGTTGCGCGTAACGTGCCGGATCGCGTGCTTGAGAAGATCGGGTTTGGCGAAGGCCAGCGGGATGCTGTCGTCATGGTACCTCTCGTCCCTCCGCACCGGATTTCTCTGGGCTAAATTTGTTCGCTGTAGGTCAACTTCGCGCCTGAATTCGTGGCTAAGGAGGGGAAAGCCAACGTCAAGGCTGTCGCGGATCATGTCGAGCGCATCGCTAAGATCGCTGGCAAGAAACAGTACGTTGCTTGGCGTTCAAGGAGCCTTGTTGTGAGGGTTCACCTATCTCACCTCGTACCTAGTGTCGGCATCGGAAGTGACTACGATGGCATCGTGTCCACGCCCAAAGGCCTCGAAGACGTCTCCAAATACCCTGCCCTGGTATGATACTCTCAGACACAATCCGTCTACACATCAATATTCATTGAGACATCTTTCCAGGTGGCCGAGCTTTACAAGCGCGGCTGGACCAGGCTCGAGCTCGCTGGATTCACAGGGGCGAACTTCCTTCGTATCCTGGCGGGGGCCGAGCAGACCGCGCGTGTGATGGCACTCGAGGGCGCCCAGCCGGTGTACGACCTCTATGACAAGCGGACGGATCTGCCCGTCCATTCCGAGCTGTAGGAAGCGGCGTGCGGCGTCGTGCATTCTGACGTGGTATGCTTTCATATTTATTTTGCGCTTGCATAGTTCGCATTTGCTCTTTGGATAGACTTATCTTATGTTGCTGATCGAATGGAGTTGAGGTGTGGTTGATAAGTTGTCGGTTAGACCTCGCGTGGAGCGTTTGACTTTGGAGTGCTTGACCGTGGTAGCTGAACTGCACTGTTGGTCTTGTTCGTTCTTCTTCTATATCACTTACCCTGGAAAATGTACCTTCGAACCGCTCAATATCGGACACCAGGTACTCGCTCAGAACTGCTTTCAAACATGCTTTCATCTTTTTCGAATTCGGTCCCTATCGGTCAACAGAATAAGGATAATCGACGTTACGCACAGATCCTGCATCTCCTGTATCCTCGCGTCCGCGTGCTCCCTCAGCCGGATCTCCAAGACACTGCGATCCAGATGGTGCGTCTCTCGGCGACGCGTGTCACCCGGTTCGTCGTCTGCGTCGAATGTGAGGTTTGCAATATTTTCCTCGCGTGTCTTGTTCGCTTTGTCTTCGGCTCGCTCTACATTCTCGGCATCCGACTGACGCGTGGCCACCATGCGCCCGTCAGGCATGCATTGGTATGGAAGAGTGCAGCGGAGCATGCTCACTGTCAAAGTGTACCTCCATGTCCCGCCCTGTTCGTCTATGTCCTTCCTTCTCCACGTATATCGCTTCCCCTGGCTGTCTTGGATATTTGCAAGCCTACATAATCCAACGACACGATCGAGCAGTGTACAATTGTAAGAAGGTTCTGCCAATCTACTAGGACGTGCATGAATACTCACCTTTCTGGTCTCCTCCTTCTCCTTAGCCTCCAGCCCGGTCTCTCCTCCGAACCGAGTCGCACTTCCGTGCCTTCGTGTGCATCCGAAGTGACAGCATTGCCCCTACTGCTTTGACTATCCCAGCTAATAGTGGCGACGGCCTTCTTTCCCTCCGTTCGGCTTACAATCGTGCTGCAGTGTTCCTTTCTGAGAAACGGCACGCGTCCACGGCGCTCGCGCCGCGTGGATATCGTATACAGCGAGTCCGCGCCAGGCGCCCGCTCCACGTGCGCAGTGCTCCCCAGCCTGGAGGGCACTGCCGACTGCGGCGGCATCACGCTCTCAGGCCTGGAGCCCGAAACGGAATCCCCAGTACCGCAATTGCTTGTGTTGAAGAAAAGCGACCCAGAAGGCGGGCGTGCGGGGACGAGCGTCGTCTCTGCGGGATCGGGCGTGGTGAATCTGAGGAAGATCGGCTCCGTCCAGGGGAAGACGGGTGTGTTGCCCGTGCGTGCGTGCGTATATGGGTACGTGGGCGTGAGTTGTTGTGGGTGTGCCATGCTGGCGGGCGGGTCGGCGTTGGGCGATGCGGGAGCTAGCACGCGCGCTTTATGCACATGCCCCCCGGCCCATCTTGCAATGCCGGGTGTGTTGCATTTGTTGGGTGATGGGCGCAGCCAGGGGCTCGCTGCGTCTGGCGTGTCCGAGTCTGATGCTCAGCTTTTGACTGGCCGAGGCTGTCGCACCATGGTGCGGCCGTCACGATAGACTGATCACCAAGCGAGGCGCCGGCGCGGCTGTGAGCGTGCAGGACAGGGAGTAGTGCTTCTCACTGTGCCCGGTGCTGACGTCGGCCGGGGCCAGTAGTGGCACTAGAGAGAAACTTGAGGCTTCGCCATAGGCTGATGTGTCGCGGGTGCGAACAGTGAGGCTGATCCCACGCCCGAAATTAGCACTGAAACTGATGGTGGGCCTGCTGCACTTGGTGGTGGGCGGTGAGGTCTCGGTGATGGTGTCTTGTCGTTCTAGAGGTGAAACTGCTGGTTGAAGAGGCTGATATTTGTCGCCTTCATGCGAAGATTTGGATGGGGTCGCTGTACCGCGTCCATCTGATCTGTGACAGGCTTGTCGATCCCCTTTCTTTTTACCGAAAATCAACAAATACGCACCGTTTAAGAACGCGTCGCTTCCGTCTCTTTTTGGCCCTTTGCGAGCGTGTCTGGAGCCTCTTCCACTGCGCATCGCGATCGGATATGGCAGGTGAGTAGGAACGAGCCGCGGCAAGTGCCGCGACTAAGCAACGCCGCATGTTCAACGATGAATCAGAAACGTTGCAACGGGCCGGACAAAGGGAGACTTGTTCATAGACAATAAGCCGGGGGCGCGCAATGCCCTTGTCTTACTCGCAGGACCCCATCCCCATTCTCCATATTGTCCGAGTCTCATGTCCCCGGAGTCGGCACTGAGACTCCTCTTCTCAGTCGGCGTCTTGCACGGACACCTGACGGCGCTCGTCGCCATCGTCGTTGGGACCGCGGGGGCAGTTGCGTGCCTGTTCTTTGCGAGCGAGTACGTGAGCGAGACTAGGAAGGCTTTGGCAAAGCGCAGGTGCGTAGTCAGTGTATCATGCTGTATGCGGCTGCTGATGTGTATACAGAGTCAGGCATCTGTTCAAGGGCGACATAAACGATGGTATGTAGTCCGAGTTCATTTGTACTTCAGTCGCCGTCTGATGGATACGCCACAGAGTCTCGCTCGCCCATAGTCCTCTCCCCGGGCATACGCTGGCCGCCGCCCAACGATCTCCAAGCCGACATACGCTGGACAAGTCCCTCCGCGTCTCAGGACGAATCTTTCGAAGAGTCCAAACATGCGGAGGCGAAAGATACATCTGCATCTGCACCACTATCCGTGCTCTATCCACAGGAATTGCAGGCACTCACTGGAAACCCATGGGCCGCCCCGCAGGTGAATATGCCTGAGGGCAATATCACCGGGACCCCGCATATTGTTATCACGGATGGCAGCACCTTGAGGGTGTCCTTGTCCGCCGATGGCCGTCGTCCTTTATCTGAGCAAGAAGGTTGGAGCGCAGTACACGCTCCTGCTGAAGCCAACAGTGATACTCCTAATACCGCGCCCTCCTCCCCCGTCCTTCGTGAACGCCACACTCCAACACTCGACCTTGCTGCTTCCCTCACGTCCGAATTTCACTTTCCGACGGACCCGACAGGCACCCCGGATGAACAGCAGTCGCTTTCCACGAGTGAAATCGTCCTCGTGCCCACCGCGCCCGCCTCCCCTGTTCTTCGAGGATACAACCTAGAATCAAATTCTTCTGCCGAAGATTTCGACCTGACTGCATCTCTCGCTTCCCAATTCCGCTTTCCCCAGAACATCGGCGAGCGCTTCTTGAATACTGCTACATCTATGCTATCTTCGCAGGGCTCGACTAATCGCAGCCTCAGCGAGCTGTCAGGCGTCATCTCCTCCGCCGCTTCGTCATTCTCATACTCCGATGCCGGGTCTTCGCGTATCAGTGACGCAGGCACAGACCAACTCTCCCCCGCCGACACTCATGATTTCGACACCACTACTATTACTATTGGTCATCCTTGGAACAACCTTCCCGAGCTTGTGCTCGTCCGCATCTTTGTCCTTGGCCCCGCCAAGGAGGGTTGGACGTACGTCGTCGGCGCGTCCCATGTCTGTCGCTCCTGGCGCGCCGCCGCCCTGCGCGAATGCAGTCTCTGGACCGTGATCCCGTTCCGCTCAACCCATGCGTCCTCTGCATTCCTCGCACGTACACATGCCGCAGACGCCACGCTCAGGTCACCCTTGACGCGATCCGTGGACTCATACTTTGCGAGTCTGCGTCCATACCTATCACGGCTGCGCGCCTTAACACTCGAGCTCGCAGAGCCGGATATGCGCGCGTTCTGCGACATGTGGCGCTCGTGGGGCACGGACCCCGGCGCAGTTCCACAGCTCACGACACTCGAGCTGTTACTCAAACACCAATGCGCGCTCGCAGTGCCCGTAGACGTGCTCCGCGGGCAGGACACCCTTGGCACGCTCCAGCTGCACAACTTCACCTTTGCCTACCTCCCCGCGCCGCTGCCCGCCCTGCACAAGCTCACCTACTCTGCCGACGCCTCCACCGACGACAGCGCGCCGCCCGTCTCGAGCGACCTTTTCCTCACCTTCCTATGCCGCTTTCCCGCGCTCGAGGAGCTGCACGTCCACCACATCGCCTTCGACATGCCCTCGGGCGCAATCAGCGGGCGGTACCCGTGCCTGCGGCGCGTGCACGCGATTGGGAGCCCCGCCAACGCGCTCGTGTCGCAGCTCGCGTTCCACAAGCCGGACCTCGCGCTGCACGTGTGGTGCGAGGCGGGCCCCGCAGACGACATGGCGAGCCTCGGGTGCGTGCTGGCGTGTGGGCTGGTGCTGAGCGCTGTGGAGGTCAGCGTGGGCGCGGATGCGGACGCGGATGGGGCTGTGCTGTGCAAGTTGCTTGGGAGCAACGATGCCGCGCAGAAGCTCGACATGTGCGTGCAGCGCGCCATTGCGAACGACGAGGAGTTCGAGGAGCGCATTCTCACGTCGATGTTGTGTGCGTATGCCGGTGGCGCGCGCACGCTCGAGCTGCGCGGGGTTGACCTGGGCAAGCTGCGCTGGCTGCTTGCGGAGCGGCTACAGCGTATGGATACGCTCGAGGAGCTGACACTTGATGGGTGTACATCGCTCGCCGTGCTGGAGGAAGCACTGCAGGCGCATGTCGCACAGGGCCGCCTGGCGGGGCTCAGGACGGTTTCTGTGCGGAACCGGGTTGGCGCTGAGGGCGGCCAGGAGCGGCGCGCGATTCGGCGGATGGCGAAGCGCTGGCCCGACGCAGCGACGCAGGGTCAGGATCTATGAGTATTTACTGGGTTATATGAGCTTTCACTATGATGTATGCCGTCGGTTATATGTGTCTTGTATAGTACAACAGTAATGACTGGACTGTATATAGGATACCCTACCACATATTGTAACTACTAGCATTTGTTCTTGTGGCATGGAATGTATAGCGTTGATTTTTGCTCTTCGAACTCGCTTGAGGCTTGGAGGGCTTGTTGAAGAGAGGTCTGAGCGCAGACGTCGTTACTGACTCAGCGCCCTATAGTGCTCTCCGCGGTCCGGTGGTCCCGCCCATACACTTTCCGCGCGTCCACCACCTCGACCTCGGACGCGTCTAAGCACAAAAAGTCGCCGGCGTATACCTACTCACACCTCAAAATACCACTTGAGACACAAAATGGACCCAGAATACGACTCCGACGTCTCCATCTACGACGACGAGCACCCCGACCGGCGCAACAAGGGAAAAGGCAAGGCCATCGACTCGCAGAAAGGCAAGGGCAAGGCGAAGGAGGTGCGTGCACGACCTGCCCAGCCGCTTCAGTGACGGTCTCACCACGAGATACAGCAACCATATGCCTGGGAGGCGTCGTATACGCGCTCATGGGACACCGTACAAGAGGACGAAGGCGGCAGCCTCACAGGTGCCGTGCAGGAGCTCATGGCGCGCGGGCGGCGGCGGCGGTACGTCTCCCTCCCCTCTTCTCTTAACTGTCTGACAAGCAAGCGCGTTTTAAGGCTGCTCGCGCCCGCTGCGGCGATCCGGCGCACGATCATCCGGCACCTGATCCTGCTTCTCGACCTCTCCGCGTCGATGTACGACCGCGACATGCGGCCGACGCGCTTCGACCTCGCGCTCGAGTACGCGCGCGAGTTCGTCGTCGAGTGGTTCGACCAGAACCCGCTCGGGCAGATCGGCGTCGTCGGCATGCGCGGCGGGATCGGGGAGCGCATCGGCGAGATGTCTGGTGCGTAGTGTGCGCTTTGTGGCCCACGCAGGCTGAGGCTGAATTGCAGGATTGGGATTTGGACAGGTAACCCGCAGGATGTGCTCAAGGCTCTCTCGGAGCGACATAAACTGGAGCCAGTCGGCGAGCCGAGTCTCCAAAATGCCATCGAAATGGCACGCAGCAGCATGAGGTGCGTGCGCGCCTTGTCATTCAATACTCTTTCGCTGCTGATAACTTCGCGTCGCAGCCATCTGCCCACACACTCCTCGCGCGAGATCCTGATCATCTTCGGCTCGCTGACGACGGTGGACCCGGGGAACATCGACGACACGCTCCAGGCGTGCGTCAAAGACCGCATCCGCATCTCCATCGTCGCGCTCGCCGCCGAGATGAAAATCTGCCGCGAGCTCTGCGACAAGACCGGTGGTACGCTTCCACTTCCCTCCCTCTCCCCATCACCCACTCACACGTACACGTATACACGTAGGCCAATTCGGCGTCGCCATGAACGAAGGGCATTTCAAAGACCTGCTCTTCGAGCTGATCCCGCCGCCCGCACAGCGCGCCGCGCGGGGCGCAGCGGCCGCGGACCTGATGCTCATGGGCTTCCCGACGCGCCTGCCGGACACGTCGCCGCCGAGCCTGTGCGCGTGCCACGCGGAGCTGCGCAGCGCGGGCTTCCTGTGCCCGCGCTGCGGCGCGAAGGTGTGCGACGTGCCGACGGACTGCGACGTGTGCGGGCTCATGATCGTGAGCTCGCCGCATCTGGCACGGAGCTATCACCATTTGTTCCCGGTGAAGCCGTATGTTGCTGTGTGCGTACTCGTTCGTGATTATCTTGCGTGCGCATGTTGATGGGTCATGGATAGGCTGACGCTGGGAGATGCGCCAAACCCTGCGCGCGCGTGCCATGCGTGCCAGCTCTCGTTCAAGCCGCAGGCTGCGGCGGGTGTGGGTGTGGCGGCTGCTGCGGACGGGATGAGCCCGCTGGGGAGGTATCGCTGTCCGGAGTGCAAGAATGACTTTTGTACGGACTGTGATGTGTTTGTGCACGATGTCGTGCATTGCTGCCCGGGCTGCGAGAAATGAAGATCTCTGGGCTCTCAGCGTTGCATTCTGCGTGAGTGCATGAAGGTATTCGGCGTCATCATGAGATGGGATAGGTAGGTCGAATGTAGTGGTACGTGGACTTCGAGCAGATGGAATTTGGTGACCATTCTGACTATGATAGAAAACAATGCTAGAATTACAGGTATGTAGATAGTCTTCGTACAAACATTGCGAACACATATTGATTGCTTTCTTTGATCAATCCCAGACGTCCATTCCCTCACCATCATCTCGAAGACGAAGCCGATATTTTAGCCACCCTCTCCGCCGCCTTCTTCGCAAACACCTCCTCCGGCTGGCCCGCGCCATTGATCAGATCCGCCGCCTCGTCGTCCTCCGCCTCGCGCCTCTTTACCTCCTCCACGCGGCGCGCGAACGCCTCCTCCGTCTCGTCCACCCTCCGCGTCAGCTCCTGGACCTTCGCGCCCGCCTTCTGCCGGCCCCACCCGAACCAGCCCCACGACGTCTTCTTCGCCGTCTCCAGCTTCTTCTCTGCACACACATGGCGATGAGCAAAAGCGACAAGCAAGGGCGCGCAGGTGGGGAAAGGAATCACGCACCAGCCTCACCCACGACCTCGCCCGCCTTGGCCTTGGCCCACTCGCGTTCCTCCTCGACGCGGCGGCGCGCCAGCTCGACCTTCTCGCGGCCCTCGTCGCGCACCTGCTCGTAGCGCCCGCGCACGCCCTCAAGCGCCTCCTCCGCGCGGCGCTTGCCCGCCTCGCTCGCGTCCTTCCCGGCCGCCTGCGCATCCCTCCCGGCCGCCTGCACATCCTTCCCGGCCGCCTGCAGCTTCTTCTCGCCCTCCTGGGCCTTCTTCTCAGCATGCTGCAGGTCAGGCGGGGTCGAAGATGGAGAAGGGGCATATTGGGTATAGTAGTACCAGATCCCGCCGGCGGCGGCGAGCGCGGCGGCGATGGACGCGACGGGGGCCGACTTGGGCTCGGTCGAGTCCGTCGTCGGTTTGGTGGGGTCCGGGATCTGCGACTGGTGCCGCTGCGCGGTGAGCGGGACGGCACGGGCGCGGGCGCGCATGGTCGCGGTGATGGGGGCGCGGTACATCGTGGTAGGTGTGGTAGGTGTGAGGGGCTGGTGGTATTGATGGTGGGATTTATTTGTGGAAGCACAGGTGGCAGGTGAGGGGGAGGGGCCTTTATGAGGCGCGCGGGTGCGGGTGGTGACGTCGTGCGGAGTGATGTCATGCCCCCTCTGCTTGGGCACACGTGGGCGCGAGCGAGCTCCTGCGCGGGTGTTGGTGTGATGGCAAGTTCATGGGGTGGGTGGTTTATTCGAATTCAGTCTGGTTGTGCTGGAGTACTTCAAGCGGCCGGGAGTTTGGAGGATTGGAGGAGTAATATAAGGGAGAAGTACTTACAGTGGACTACATGAATCATTCGGTTATGGTGTAATGGCTAACATTATCGCCTCTCATATCAACCATCAACTCGAGCGCGCGATAGCTCGGGGTTCGATTCCCCGTAGCCGAATAGTCTTGTTGAATCTTTTTTGGGCAAGGTATGTCAAGCACGTCGTCGCATCACAAACCTGCGCATGTTTATATGTGTGAGCACAGCACATCATGCTGCAAGACTGAACCTGCACGCAAATGCGACCAGCATTCTTCTCTCAGACGTCGACCCGTTCTTCGGAAACATCCGAAAGGCAACTCGCGACCGCGGTCAATCGCAACTCGAACCCCAGCGCTCCGCCTTTCTTCTCGCTCTCGCACTCAGCTGCGCCACCCAATCATACTAGCTCACCATTCACGATGAACACACACGCGCAATCGCAGTCGAGCACGAGCGCGACGCAGGCGAAGGAGCGGCATTACGCGCAGCTCGCGAGCAGCCTGACGCGCCTCTCGCGCGCGGTCGGGCAGACGGCGGACCTGTTCGAGCAGCTGCAGGTCGATCTCGATTCGATGCGCATCCTGGCGGGTGCGCACGCGGCACAGTGAGTGTCTCTACGCGACTTTGGTCTGTGTGGGGATGCTGAGCGGTGGCAGGTTCATGACGGTCGCGACGGAGCTGGTGCCGAATGCTGACGCCGAGGGCGGGGCGGAAAAGGAAAAGGCGTAGGCGAAGGATGGATGGGATGTGGAGAATGTGGTACTGGGAGGAGAGGACGGGTCGCCGAGGCGTGCGCGTGCGCACCGAGAGCCATTTATCCCCGCAAGCTCAGGCTACCGCCGCTCCCGATGCCCGAAGTGGGTGCGCCGGCGCTTGCTCATGAAAGAGGTCGACGCAAGCCAACGTTTCGGGGCCAGCTTCGAGTGGGGGTCGGATATTGTCATGTGCTAGGAGGTACGGCAGCGGTAAACGTAGAGGCAGAGACACACACGCCCGTGAAAACGATACGAGAAGCGTCCCCCTATCCACGCGGGTTTATTTGTAGAATTTGTAGAGGAATTTGTAGTGATGGCAAGGGTATGATCCAGACTGTGATCCATGTCAGCATCCGCGGCGAACAGGAGCTTGCATGGGCACGGGCGGCAGCAGCAGCAACAATTGAGGAGAGCGGCAGGCGGGCCGGGGACGTAGAGCGGCGATAATCACATGGGACGGATGAAACTAGAGTCTCGTGATTGGCAGTCCCTATAAGACGCCAGACCGCCCCAGCCTCCCCGACGACTCTCATCATCCGTCTCTCCTCCTCCCACCACCTCTCACACACACAAATGGCCCAAGTTATCGTCGTCGGTGGTGGTCTCGCTGGCCTCTCGGCCGCGCACACGCTCCTCGAGCGCGGCGCGAACGTCCTGCTCCTGGACAAACAGGGGTATGTCTCGTATACCCCTCCGTGTGATCCTAAACTCAACCCGCCCGCGCTACAGCTTCATGGGCGGAAACTCGACCAAGGCGACGTCTGGTATTAACGGTGCGGGGACCCAGGCGCAGCAGGAGCTTGGCATCCACGACTCGGCCAAGATCTTCTTCGAGGACACCAAGAAGTCCGCCCGCGAGCTCGCCCGCGACGACCTCATCCGCGTGCTCACCGGCCGCTCCGGCGATGCCGTGAACTGGCTGCAGGACAAGTTCCAGCTCGACCTGTCCAAGGTCGCCCGCCTCGGCGGCCACTCGCAGCCCCGCACGCACCGTGGTGATGCCCAGTTCCCCGGAATGGTGAGTGTCTTTCTACGGTTCTACCTGCGCACCTGCTCACACAGCAACTCCAGGTCATGACCTACGCCCAGATGGAGCGTCTCGAAGATCTCGCCGTCTCGAACCCCGAGCGCGTCAAGATCATCAAAAAGGCACGTGTCGTCAAGCTCGTCAAGGACGCGTCTGGTGCCGTCACCGGCGTCGAGTATGAGCACAAGGGCAAGACCGAGTCCGCAACCGGCCCCGTCATCCTCGCCACGGGCGGCTACGCCGCCGACTTCTCCGCGGACTCGCTCCTCAAGAAGTACCGCCCCGAGTACTACAACCTCCCCACCACCAACGGCGACCACTGCACGGGCGACGGCCAGAAGCTCGCGCTCTCCATCGGCGGCAGCGCCATCGACCTCGAGAAGGTCCAGGTGCACCCGACGGGTCTTGTTGACCCCAAGGACCCCGAGGCGAAGGTCAAGTTCCTTGCTGCTGAGGCGCTCCGCGGTGTCGGCGGTCTCTTGCTCGATAACGAGGGCAAGCGTTTCGTCGATGAGCTCCAGCACCGTGACTATGTCACCGGCAAGATGTGGGAGAACGGCAAGGTATGTCGCTTCTCCTGATTTGAACGGTCGTTTTCTGACGTGCCCGCAGTACCCCATCCGCCTTGTTCTCAACGGCGCTGCCTCGAAGGAGATCGAGTGGCACGTCAAGCACTACACTGGCCGTGGCCTTATGAAGCACTTCCCCAACGGCGATGCGCTCGCAAAGGAGATGGGCCTCAAGCCCGAGGTCCTCAAGAAGACATTCGAGGACTACAACGTCGCCGTCCGCACCAAGAAGGACCCCTTTGGCAAGAAGGTATGTCGCCCCCCACGCACGCGCATCTCGTACCCCACTCACTCGCCTCCCAGTTCTTCAACGGCGAGTGGAAGTACGACGACGTGTTCAACGTCGCGATCATGACGCCCGTGCTGCACTACACGATGGGCGGCGTGCAGATCGACGACGAGTCGCGCGTGATCTCGACCGAGGGCAAGCCGATCCCGGGCCTCTTCGCCGCGGGCGAGGTCGCGGGCGGCGTGCACGGCGCGAACCGGCTCGGCGGCAGCTCGCTGCTCGGCTGCGTCGTCTTTGGGCGCGTGTCGGGCGACAGCGCCGCCGCGTACCTCCTGCAGCGCTCCGGCAAGATTGCAGAGCAGGCCGCGAGCCGCCTCGGCGCCGTCGCGGGGCACCTCGAGGCGCCCGCACCCGCACCCGCTGCGTCGTCTTCATCCGCACCCGCCGCATCTGCACCTGCACCGGCAGCCAAGGCGGGCGGCGCGAACGCGTACACGCTCGAGGAGGTCGCGAAGCACAACAAGAAGGACGACGTGTGGGTGATCGTGGACGGGCAGGTGCTCGACGTCACCTCGTTCCTGCCGGACCACCCCGGCGGCGAGAAGGCGATCCTGCTCTACGCGGGGCGCGACGCGACGGAGGAGTTCAATATGCTGCACGACCCCAAGGTCATCCCGCGGTATGCGCCGGACGCGGTGATTGGGACTGTGAAGAAGTAAGGAGTAGGCTGAGGTGCGCTATGAGGTGAGGTAGCAGGGGAGGAGGGGAGAGGGGGGAGGGGGCGCTGTCGCATATTCATACTATAGCTACTCCAATCGGCTTGCTATTGCTACTATCACGATCACGCATTGTTTCTCGGTTAACCTCTTTTTTTTGCATACCATCGATATCTGGCGTTGGAATCTGGTGGATGTTGTAATATATATATTTAATCCCTTCTCGAGCTCGTTTGTTTGTGGGTGCGGGTATGTAGGGAGCAGGATGGTATAATCAATGCGACGGAAGAGTCTCAGGTGTGTTCACTGGGGAAAGTCAAAAATATCAGACAGCGTTTATGTTGCGGAAAGAGACCAATTCCGCCATCTGTCCGCCACATAACCGCCAAATCTGCTGTTGGCGGTTATTCGGCGGAAAGCTCCTTATTCCGCTCCATTTCCGCTGCGTTTATGTCCGAATTGGGTTCCTGCGGCCCGGTCGATACCCTGTACCAGATCGCGTCGCCTGATGTGTAGTCCCCCCAAACAAACTGTATTCTACGCTATCCTTTCGACCTATGTACAAACACTGATACTTTATCAAACATGCAAACCTCATACCCTTTCAAACATCTTTCTGAGCCACCAAATCCCCATGTATTTCCACCGACAACACCCCTGCAAGTGTGATGAGTACGTGTAAGCGCTAGCGGGAGCACCGTGTATATGCCGCTCACCTTTCTGGCTTGTCGTTGATGGTCAGAGCCTTGATGAGCCAATGCAAAGGAGGTCGTGCGGGCAGGAAACCTATAATCAGAAGGGAGGTAGTCGGTATCACTGGAGCAGAGAGCAAGAGAACGAGACATACGATGTCGCGTCTTCTCATCTGGAGTGCCCGAAGTAGAAATCGAAAGCGCGTCAACGCGTCGGACGCCGAAGTTAGGTTTCAGTAACTCACCGCATCTTTCGTCGCGCAGTGTTGTTGGAAGAGCGAAGGGAAGGGCGTCGTCTGGGGTGTAGGAGACACTGGGGAGGTGGAGGGAGGAGAGAAGGGGGGCAAGAGGAATGTCGACCAAGTCGCGTCGCTATAAGTGATACGGAGCAAGGACGGATGACGTCACGGAGTTGACGTCCTCTTTCGGTAGATTTGTCCAAATCCGGCCTGAAAGGGCGGAAAGGGCGCGGTTCTTGTGCCGATAACTTGCGCAGCGGAAAGACGGCGGTTATGTAGCGGATGAAGGCCATATTCGCACCATAATCGCTGTCTGATATTTTAGAGTTTCCCCAGTGGTTGGGAGGGCGAGTTGAGTCGCTGGGTTGCGGCCGGGTGCGCGGCCCGGAGTGTTATCTTATCAGCCTCTCGCCCGACTCTAACGACTGCTTCGAGCTCATCGCCGATTCCTCCACTGATTACCACTGACCCACCTCGTCAAACTCTCCCCAGTACTAGTCATCCCACCGGTAGGTAGGTAATGTACCATTCGCAATCCGTCGAGTCAGCCAACTTGAAGCGCTAACCACTAATCTCTGCGCACATGCACATGTATCCTTACTAGTTCACAGGCGATTCGGATCGCGAGAGGTACATATAAGCACCCACACAGGCTCGCGTGCACGAGCAGATCTCCTTGAACACGCAGAAGGGCTCCCTCGCGACAATGTCCACCCCACCCGCACCCGTACCTCCACCGGCGCACACGCCCTCCCCGAGCCCGCTCCCCGTGCTCAACGCCGATGGCAGTATCCCCGCGGCGGACGATGCTGCGGCGCGTGTGAGGACGCGCGTTGTGCTTGTTGGAATTGGGTGCGTGCTTGCTTCTCCTGGTGTTCAGATTCCCGCTTCCTTGCGTCTCTGCGCCTTTGCGTTCTCCCCCGTGCTTGTATATCCCCTCGTAATTGCGTACTCCCATACCCCCACCGCGTTGATTCGTCTCCTTCCCCCCGCGTCTTTGCGTCCCCCCGCTTCTCTCTTTCCCCGTTCCTGCGTCTCCACCGTCCCTGTGTTCTCCCCCATCCTTTCACCCGCCTGATCCCTCATAATCCGCACATATGCTGAACACGGCACGTGCAACACAGCGGCGCGACGTGCTCGGGCAAGACGACGCTCGCGAAGCACCTGCGCGCGATCCTGCCGAACAGCTTCATCATCCACCAGGACGTGCGTGCCGTCTCCGTCCCCCCCCTCCTTCGCCCCGTGCTAACTAATACATCAATTACGCAGGACTTTGCCCCGGTACGCCCCTCTTCCCCCCCGCACACCCACACCCACATCCCCTCTCCCTCCGCACACACCCTGACGCGAATCCCATCAGCCCGAATCGACCCTCCCCCTGCACCCCACGCTGCACGTGCAAGACTGGGACAGCGCACCCACCGCGCTCGCCTGGCCGCGCCTGCGCGCGTTCCTGCGCACCGCGAAGCGCGCCGCCACGCTGCCCCCGGACCACCACTCGCACGACCACCTGAACGCACAGCGGCCCGTGCCCGTCGGCGAGGGGCTCGCGGGGCGCTGGGCGGCGCAGTTTCGCGGGGTGCAGGAGAGGCTCGAAGCCGGGGCGGAGGGGGTGCACGTCGTGTGGGGGCTGGTGGATGGGTTTTTGCTCTACTGGGACCCGGTGCGTGCTGTCTGTCGTCTGTGTTACGAGGCGGGTGTGAATGTGCGCTATGGGGTGTTGTAGGAGGTCGTCGAGACGCTCGACGCCAAGTTCTTCCTGCGCGTGCCGCGCGCGACGCTCGAGGCGCGCCGGGTCGAGCGCTCGGGGTACTATACCGCAGGTACGCTACCCCGCTCGTCTGTGTTGTACACCCGCCGACGCGATTCCCCCCTCTATGATTCCCCTCCCACGTGTCCCACCCGCTCTGCCGCACGCCCACCGTGGAGAACAACACAACGCAGAGGGCGGCTTCTGGCGCGACCCGCCGGGGTACTTCGAGCAGCTCGTCTGGCCCGCATACGTCGCGGCGCACGAGGGGATTTTCGAGGTGTGTCCCTTGCCCCCCCCTCCGTTTCCTTCTCCAGCCCTTATTTATCGCGACGTGTAGAACCACGATGTCGTGCACGGTGCGCCGACGCTGCCGGGCCTGGTGCTCATCGAACCGCTGGAGCTGCCGATGGACGCGGTCATCGAGCGCTGTTGCGAGGAGCTCAAGGGCGTGCTCGATCGGGTCGTGGCGGAGGAGTCCGGTGGCAAGGCGTAGAGCCCGTAGAGGAGCCATAGACAGCAAGGGCAAGGCTAGATTTGGGTCACGGATGTTTTGTTATTCATATAGTGTATCATGGATCCCTGCTGGAATTCAGCAGCAGGCAAGGTGTGTACCGAGAAGGGAGTTTGGTTACTACTTTTGGGCGGACCCAGCGGGCGGGCAGCAAGAAGCCCTCCGCGACCTGCAGGAATGCATGCAGTCCCGTGCTCTCGGTGCTTGACCGTGGCCGTGGCGCGATTCACTCGTTCGTTCACACCTCCGAACTCAGCAAAAATCCTAAATTCCACGATCTCACCAAATTTCATGGTTAGTACTTGTGTTACTTGTACAAAGGTGCTTGGGTTTACGGTCAGTACCGTTTCTCAACGTTCCCCGCCCAAACTTTACGAGTGCGACCACGTAGGCTTCCTCTTCTCCGCAAACGCGCTCATACCTGTTCGCCCTGTTAGCATCCTGTCCTCCACCTCACGACAAACCAAAAAAACACTCACCCTCCTTCTGATCATTCGTCGCAAACGTCGCATGGAACAGCCTCCTCTCCGTCCTCAGCCCCTCATTCAAATTCTGCTCAAACGCCGCATTCACCGCCTCCTTGGCAAGCTGCACCGCAACGCGGCTCTTGCTCGCGATGTTCTTCGCGAGCTCGACCGCCTCGCGCAGCACGACGCCCTCGCCCTCGCCCACGACGCGCGACACGACGCCCCAGCGCTCCGCCTCGGCCGCGCTGAACGTGCGCCCGGTCAGCACGAGCTCCATCGTGCGCGACTTGCCGATCGCCCGCGCGAGCCGCTGCGAGCCGCCCCCGCCCGGGATCGTCCCGATCGTGATCTCGGGCTGCCCGAAGACCGCCGTGGGCGACGCGAGGATGATGTCCGTCGACAGCGCGAGCTCGCACCCGCCGCCGAGCTATGAGGGGGTGTCACGTGATTATGACAGGGGGAGAGGGGGAGGGGGAAGGACGTACGGCGTAGCCGCTGACGGCGGAGATGACGGGCTTGCGCAGGTTGGTGACTGCCGTCCAGTTCTCGAGGAACCGGTTCTGGAAGACTTCGGGGTCTGAGGGAGGGAGGTCGCGTCAGTGGTGCTTCTCATGTGCATGTCCGCGTCTGAGTCCGGCACCAGGATGAGCCGGGTGCTACGCGTTCCCCCGCCCCCGCCCTCCATGCCAGACGAGACGAAACGAGAGAGAATGAAAGAGGATGGGACTTACATTTCTTGTCTTTCATCTCCTTAATATCCGCACCGGCTATTCAAGATTACACACCGTCAGCGACCACCCCAATCCGCACCACTGCCCCGCCAGAAACCAAGAAACCAAGCACGCACCCGCAAACGCCCTCTCAGACCCGGTGAGCACGATCGCGCCGACCTCGTCGTCCGCATCGAACTCGGCGAGCGCCGCGTTCAGCTCGAGGAACAGCGGCGACGAGAGCGCGTTGAGCGCGTTGGGCCGGTTGAGCGTGATCAGGCCGACGCCCGTGTCCGGGCGCGACGTGAGGATGTACTCGTACTGCTTCGCGGTCGTGCTCGGCGCGGTCGACATGGCGCGCAGGCGTAGAGTGTGGGTGTAGATGGGTGAGAGGGTGGGCAAGCGCGTGCGGAGGAGGGCGAGGGCAGTCATGGTGGGCGCAGTCTTAAGCTCGAGGGAAAGCCGGTTTCCGTGTGGGGTACCCCAGGCATCACGTGGTGCGCGCCGTGTTCCCGCGCGTCCATATGCAGCTGAGTGGCCATGGTGCTCGCGCAATCCGCCGTGTGCGCCGCGTCTTGCAGTTGCGACGGGCGTGCGCGCGGAGGGCTGCTATATCATGTGGGTGCGCGTGCTGTGGCATGAGGAGACAGCGCGCGACATGCGCGCTGGGCGTTCCATGGTGGTCTGATAGGTACTGCTCATGCCGACCGGCATTTCTTCGCGGAAGCTCAAGGCAACAGAAAATAAAATGGTCCAATAAATCCCAGGAGCGGCGCGGTACCTACGTATACTACGAGTGCGATATCCAAGAGCCCAGAGGAATAATTGTCACTGTCAACATCGACGCGGCACGGCACCGGTACCGATATCGAGGTCTGTACATATATATACCGTATATCGTATACGTATACGCGGAGCAGTACGTGTCCATTAGAATGCGTTGTATGTATGTAGCTTAGCTGTAGGTAGAGTCGAGAGAGACGAGACGAGGCGAGAGAGGAAAGAGGAGAGAGGAGAGGAGAGACGAACGACCACACGCGGTACATACGTACGGATCACAATCAGGCGTCGCGCCAATAAATAAATAATCCGTTCCACGTTCCACGTTCCACAGCCCGGCCCACCACCCGCACCATCTTCTGTCCGTTGCGTTCCAGATCAGATTCAGAATCAGATTTTCGTCCTTCAGAGCAGCGTCTTCCAGCCCTGGTCCTTCGCCTTCTTCACGAGCCGCTTGACCTCCTGCGAGCGCGCGCGCGTCGTGACGAGCAGCGTGTCGGGCATGTCCACAATCACCAGGTCGTCGACGCCCAAGCACGCCACGAGGCGGCCCGAGCCTGGCACGACGATGCCGCCCGCGACCTGCTCCGTCAGCACTGCACCCCACCACACATGTTAGCATAACACTCGCCACACGCAAAACACACCACGCACCGAGTCCCGAGTCGCCCAGCACGCGCGGCTGGTTCGCCTCCGCCGGGAGCAAGTCCGCGAGCGACGAGAAGTCGCCGACGTCGTCCCAGCCAAACGTCGCAGGCACGACCGCGACCTTGCCCTCCATCGCGGCGGGCTCCGCGACCGCATTGTCGATCGCGATCTTCTCGAGCCCGGGCCACACCTCCGCGAGCGCGCGGCCGCGCAGCGCCTCGTCGTCCCACACGGCGGCGATCTTGTCGAGGCCCTCCGCCAGCGCGGGCTTGTACTCGCGCAGGAGGCGCATGAGGAACGTCGCCTTGGTGACGAACATGCCCGCGTTCCAGCGGTACGAGCCCGTCGCGATGTACGCCGCGGCGGTGCGCGCGTCGGGCTTCTCCTTGAAGCTCGACACGAGGCGCGCGTTCGGCGCCTCCGCGATGTCGAGGCGCTCGCCGAGGCGCACGTACCCGAAGCCCGTCGACGGGTGCGACGGCGCGATGCCGATCGTGACGAGGTAGTCCTTCTGCGCGACCTGCACGGCCTCGGACACCGCGCTGAGGAACGCGTCGTCGCCCGAGATCATGTGGTCCGCCGCGAACGAGCCGATGATCGCGCCCGCGTCGCGCCGCGCGAGCACCGCCGCCGCGAGCCCGATCGCCGCCATCGAGTCCTTCGGCCCCGGCTCCGTGAAGATGTTGTGCAGGAGCAGGTCTGGCAGCTGCTCGGTGATGCTCTTCACGTGCGCGGGGCCCGCGACGACCGTCGTGCGGCTCGGGCCTGTGAGCGGCAGCAGGCGGTCCCACGTCGCCTGGATGAGCGAGCGCCCCTGCAGCGTCACGTCGAGCAGGAACTTGGGGTGGTTCTCGCGCGAGAGCGGCCACAGGCGCGTGCCCGCGCCACCGGCGGGGATCACGACGTAGAACCCGGGGATCTCGCGGATGGGGCCGAAGTACGACGTCTGCCCGTTGTCGCCAAGCGGGGACGGCGCGTACGCCGCGGCGGGCACCGCGAGCGCGGGGATGGAGCTTGGCGAGAGGAAGGGCGACTTGTTCGCGCGCAGCTGCGGCGAGCTCGGCGCGGCGGGGGTCATGAACCCGGGCGTGCCGCGATTGTGGTTCTAGGAGGGAGGCACGGAAGTGGTTAGCGGACGTCCGGGGTAGGTATAATTGCATGTCGCGGAGGGCATCTCCTCGGACCTCGTGGCGACGCGTGCCGGCATGTGGAGAGAGCGCACCAGCTCCAAGTATACTGGACAGCGCGCGCAGTGCGGCGGTTAGAGCTCTAGACGTTAGCGGCTCGCCAAGGCCGGAATAGTCTACACACCCGACACGCTTGTACGTGGCGCGTCCGGCGGCCCACGGCGCCGCCGTATGAGCATCCAAGCTGCCTTCCAGCCTTCAAGGACTGGTCCGAGGGAGAAAGTGCCACAAAGGAATGACAGCGGACGGTCCGAACGGAAACATACCTGGAAGCCATCCCTGACCTGGCGCTCGAGGTTTGCGTTCGCCTGCCTGAGCTCAGTGCACTCCATGCGCAGCTCTGCAATCTCGGAATGCTGCACCGCGAAGACTATGAGCTCGGAGCGGCGCAGCGCAGAGGCAGCGGGAGGCACACTCACCGACTTCTGGACGGCCTCCATGATCTGCTTAAACATGACCTCGACGCCGAGCGCGGCGGGGAGGTCTGCGGGCTCGGGGGCCTGGCCAGCAGGCTTGCGGGAGATGTGCGCTGGAGAGGACGAGGACATGTCGGGGGAATAGAATGGATGGGACACGTCGATGGAGGAGGGAGAGCGCGGATATAACGAGCCGGGCGTCTGTGTGTCGCTGTTTCTTTTTCCGTCCAGCGCTAGTCCAGACCGCCTTTCCCACGCGTCCTTAGGCCTCAGACGGCCGTACGCCCAAGCTAGAACGCACTCCTCCTCCCGACTCGTGCAAAATTACATACCACATCCGAACCTGTTCCCAGCCCACGACCCACGACCCGTCCAGTCAGGCTCGAGCTGCTCCCCGCGTCCCACCCCTGCGCACGTGTGCCGATTCGAATTCAGAATCAATCAAAGCTGCACCTCCGACCGGTGTATTGCAATTGTATACCTGCGACAATGATCCACGCAGCTCAGCCCCCTTGATCCGGCTCTGCTCTCAGACTCTCTGCTCGGAGCACGGTCACGGTCAGCAGGCCCCTCTGCAATCGATCCGCGCCGTCGTTTCATGTACGCCCGGTCGTCCTAGCCTCGGACCATTGATTCTGTCCGTGCTACGTGTCAGACAGCTGCGGGCAAGCGGGGCTATTCATTCTTCGTCACATGCCCCGCACTGCTACCACCATGGCATGCATACGAATACCCCATTCAATGCCTGTCAGCACCGCCGCCATACCATGGCAACATTTGCCAGTACTATGGGCATGTGCTGACTCAGCACCAGAATTGGCAACCGTCGTAGTTCGTCCATGGCGAGGGAAGGCCAAAATCAAATGAACGTACCAGCCAGAGCCCAACCCAACCCACAGCAAGGGACCTATAATAAACAGCTGAATTATACTAAATATAAGCAAAACAAAATACTTGGACTTCGCGCGTCTGCATTACGCCCCCGGGTATCATCGGACCTCCTCCACGGCCACCTCTACCTCTACATCACCCTCACCTCAACTCGCCCCCGCGCCGGACTTAAACAGCCCAAACTCCTCCCCCGCCTCGTCCGAGCCCGCATACGACGACTTCGAGTGGCTGCGACTCCGCACGCCCGGGCGCTCGGGGTCCGTATGCGAATGCGAATGGGGGTGCGCACCGTCCTCCTCGTGCGCGAGGTCCGACATCAGATGCACGCCCTCCTCGCCCGCATGGCTCTGCTTCGGGCGGGGCGTATGCGCGCCCTCCGCGCCCTCGTCGTCGTCGTCGCTCGCGTCGCCCACGTCCCACACCACCTCCCTGTCCCCGTCTGCACTCGCGCGCCCGGCCTCGGCAGCGTCGGCGCTCGTGCTCTTGTCGTCGTGCTTGTGCGCGGGGTGCGCGGGCACGGCGGCCAGCTGGATGCCGCGCTCGCTCGGCTTGGTGCTTTCGGGCTTTTTGTGTGTGAGGAGGACGACGCCGGAGATGAGGATCATGATGGAGCAGAAGATGAGGAAGAGCGTCCAGGAGGCGAAGGCGTCGACCGAGTCGTTGAAAATCTGCACGGAAATTCAGCGTGAGTCCAGAAGGTGGGGGTGTCAGCGTGATTGCGACTTACGAGAGAGTTCAACCATCTGTCGGCAAACAAAGCGATCAGTAAACCCCCACAGGCGAATGGAACCAAAAGCTTACCCAGTAGCGGTGTACACGCCGTAAAAGACTGGTACGACAAGCGTCGAATCGTACACTTTGAGCCCGCGGTTCAAGCACACGATCTGCATGACCGCCAGGACGGCCAAGAAGATGAACGTCACGATCGGCGCAGGATGGCCGAGCTGGTTTCCGGGGTTCTCGTGCGACAGCGATCCGGAGATGAGCTGGACGCTATTCGATTCTCAGTCAGCACCACGGCCCGCCGCACGATCTCGCGAGGCGCGGACTTACCCCGCCTTCGCAAAGACGAGACACTCGCCCGCCATGCCCCCGCCACAGCACGCCCACCCGATGCCGAGCGTCCACGCAACGACCTTATCGTCCTTCCCCGCCGTCCACGCCTCGAGCTTCTCCGCAATCCACACCATGACCCACTCCCACCTTTCCTTCGCGCGCACAAGCAGGCCGCCCTTGGGCGCGCGCGGCAGGCGCGCGGTCATACCTGCAAACGGCTCCGCAGAGAGGTCCGCGCGCGCGTTGAGCACGAGCTCGAGCTGCGACGTGAAGATGTAGAGCAGGACGAGCGCGAGCGACATCACGATGAAGAAGCCGAGCCAGCCGCCGCGGCCCCAGAGGTACGCGAGGTGCGCGGCGTCCGTCTCGGAGGAGAGCCCCGTGTTGATGGAGCCGAAGGCGACGATGCCGATGACGCCTGAGATGACGATGATTGTGCCCTGTGGGGGGAGGGTAGAGTGTGGGCGTTAGTGCGAGGCGGCGGGCTGAGACCTGGGTGGGAGAATGGGCGGGGACGCACGTAGATGTCTGTGCTTGTCACCGGGGTGCCGACGAGGAACCGGGCGAAGAGGAAGTTAAATATGAGGGACGTTGAGCCGAGGGGCGCGACGTATTCTGTGGCAAGTCAGCAGTGGTTGTGATGGGACTGTCACGCGATCGCATACCGGCTCGCATGTACTCTAGAGCAAGTGTAGACCCAATAAGTTGTGAAAGACTGCGAACGCATGATTAGACGCTATGAACGGTACGCATGCACGGGTCAAAATGTACATGTATAGCAGCATACCGAGGAGCCATAGCGGGCGTAACCAATCCTTTCGTCGTAGATTTTTCGGAATTGCGCTCGTTCGGACCTACACATCGCCTCCAGGTGAGATATCTATACATTGAGAGACATAAGCGCAACATACGTGATCAAGCTTCGTGAGGTTCAGTCCAGCTGCGTTCAACACGGAAGCAAGCAGAACTATCGCGAGACCAATGATGAACGCGACGACCGCATTGGCATGGTGCGCTGGGACCTGGTCCGGGATTGGGTCGGGGAGCATCTCGGGCAGCGTCTCGTTCGAAACCTGGCGAGCAAACAACGTGTCCATGGAAATTAAGAGGGTGCGATGACCTCAGTACGATGAGACCCGCGTGCGTGCGTGCGTGACCTTGCTGCGTATTCTATAGTGTGTGTAGATGTTGCGAAAAATAACGAGAGAATGCTCTATATATGAATTTGCGGTGTGCTAGAGGCTCATGAGGGCGAGTGGGTCGTGGTTGTCTCGGAGGAGAGAAGGTGGGACGGTCGCTGATGAGGCTGGGGCCAAGTATTGACTGCGGTTACTCGACGCGGGTCACGTCGGCTTCGTCGGCAGATTACCGTATGCGGTAATCAGCCGCTGCCGAAGGACCGGCGGACAGTCATTGTCGCTGAGTCAGCCGTGTACCACGAATCTAAGATCACGCTGCCCTTGTGTACTCGTTCTGTGTCCTTTCTTCCATCCTGCCCTCGTGCAGGTCCGAAGGTAAGTCGATTTCTCGTTATTTCTCTCCGTGACCTCTAATTACTTGTGGTGACTGTAGAATGGAAGATGTCAAGGGCACAATCATTGCGAGACTGACGAGATTGCAGGCCGATAACCCTGCAAACGAGCTCCTTAAGGATACCCTCTCGCACCTCTCCAGCGAGAACAAGGCATCATGGGATACCCTTCACAAAGATTTCCTATCACTTGAGAACGCAGGCTTGTGGGAGATTTCCGAGGAGAACACTAAGCTCCTCGAGGGCCTGCGCCAATCACTATCGTCTCGCCGGACATCGCGAGATATGTCAGTCGTCCGGCTGCCCCGTGCGACACCACCGAACCCCTTGTTACGCTCACTGCCTCCAGCGACCCTTCTCCCTATAGAGCTCGTGGATCTCCTCAATGAGACCTATTTCCTCCATCTCCTCGCGACGGATCCGTCGAAGGTCCTGCCTCCCGGGAAGTCCCTGCTCTCAATGATGACTCAGCCCCATGTGCGTGAACATAAGGAAGGTGCCATTCCCGGGCTGCAGGAGAAGGTCGAGGAGGTCCTGCACAGAGCTTTCTGGGATGAGGTAATTTATTACGCACATTGTGCACCTGGAAGCTAATCGCCACCCTCAGGCGTTGGAAGCGCTCTCTTCTAACGAACCCTCCGTCCAATTGCGTCGGCTGAAGCTCCTCTACAGCGACCTCCACGTCGCCCTCAAGCCTCTCCTCCCACCCCAGCATGTCCTCCTCGAAACCCTCACCGACCCCCTCTCCCCGACCTCAGCGCCTCTCCGCTCCGCAACCCTCCACCTCCAAGAGCTCCTGCAGGCGCTCAAAGAGCGCTGCGCGCCCGCCCGCGACCCGTACATCACCGCGCTCGCGCGCGAACTCGACGAGGCGCCGCCCTCCCGCCTCGCACAGGCCGTGCTCGACACCATCCGCGGCGTCCTCGCGCTCGCGGAGACCATGAAGGACGACCTCTCGCACTTCGTCCTCGGCAGCATGGGCGAGGAGCAGCTCCGCACGTCCATCCGCGCACAGGCCCTCGCGCGCGAACGCAGCATCGTCCTCGATCTCTGGAAAGACGGACAGCACGCCGCCGAATGGGCCCACTGGCTGACCGAGCTCGCGCCCCCCTTCTCCGCCTCGGTGTCCGCGTCCGACCCACCCGCGCACCGCTGGCCCGCGCGCCTCATGCAGGCCCTCGGCGCGCCCACGCCCGTGCACTGCCCGCTCCCGACGAAGCCCGTGCCCGTGCCCGGCGCAGACGGCACGCCTGCGCCCGTCGAGCCGAACGCGCTCCCGCCCCCGCTCTTCTTCTGCGCGCCCGCGCTGCTCTACATACAGAACCTCCTCCAGGCGCTCGTCATCGGTGCCGCGCTGCGCGCGCTCATCCCCGCGTCGCCCGCGTCGACCGCGCGCCGCACGTTCATGGCGCGCATCTGGGCGCTGCTGCTGTCGTCCATCGACGACGACGACGACTCCGGGTCAGCGGCGGGTTCGGAGGCGAGTTCGGAGGGAGGCGCGGACGACGGCACGAAGCTCGCGAACCTGGCAGACGAGCTCGCGCGCCTCGCGCCCGCGGAGGACGAGGCGCGCCTGCGCGCGGCGGTCGAGCGCACGCTGCGCCTGTCGGACCCCGCGTTTGCGCTGCTGCAGCGCCGGCTGCTGGTCGCGCTCGCGGGGCGCCTCGTGCGCATGCCGCGCGGGGAGGTGCGGCGCGGGGTGCCGGAGGTGATGCAGGCGGGGCTCGGGCGGCCGGGGAAGAGGCCGAAGTTGGAGCTGGATGGGAGGGCGGACGCGGAGGTGGCGGAGGAGAGGGAGGCGGTGGTTGTGAAGGGGTTCGAGGAGGGGGTGTTGGTGGAGGGCGCGGGTGAGGTGCTGGGGAGGCTGAAGAGGGTCGTTAGGTGGGTCGAGGAGGGGTGGAGCGATGTTGTGGGTAGTGCGGAGAAGAGTAAGGAATGAAATGGGACGTCAAATTTGCTGTATTGTAGCTCTCACTGTAGTGGTATTGGTGGTGCACATAGACGTGGTCGGGATTCTCTTTCATTTCCTGCATATGGCAAAGGTCCTAGTTGATTTATTCAAATGAATGTGTCTATACCATGAGGTCTGCACGAGGCACACAACGGTGACTTCACAGATATGGATCTAATTTTCTCAAACTTCGGACTGATACTCATCACCTCCCTGCAACCCTGTTCCTCTCTTATCAAAAGAAGCGGTCTACTGCTACAGGCAATTTTTGGGCAGGACTTTGTTACTTTCACTTCAAGAAACTAAAGTTTGCACTTGTTTGGCTCAGGTCTACAGCACTTCACTCAACTGATGCCTGTCTATTGTAGTCTCACTGCTCCATCTGTGCCACAGGTCTCCTGCAGTTGTACCACCACCCTCTCCAGCTCATCGAGCACTCAAAAGCCCTCCTGAGGCCCTCGTGGTAGCCCACAAGTTTCCCGACAAAACAGGTGCAGACGACTCACCACTGACTCGAAGACACCGCGTACCGAGCACCACTTCGCCGCGCCCGCAGCACCCAACACACCATGTCCGACAAGGAAGACGACCGCGACGAGCTTGATGATGATCTCTTGGACGAGGAGGAGGACATGCTAGACGCGACGGTGTTCAAAATACGGCGCTCGCTCGGGCAGCCGCAGGCGCGTTCATTTACCACGGAGGAGCTGCACAGTGCGTTTCACCTCTTTCTTCGTCCCCACCCCTGCTAATCATCGACAATCACGCGTCTTTCTGCTCTCTCGACGCTTATAGGCCAGATACACGAGAGCGTCATCGACCTCTGTCCCCCATACCAGCGAGGCACGTCCCCTTCCCCGCACCGCCGACGCGCCATACTCACCCGCGACGCGTCCAGACGTCGTATGGCCCGTGAACAAACAGGTCGAGATCATCGACTCGATATACCACAATTTCTACGTGCCGCCCGTCATCTTCGCCGTCGTGACCGGGGACGACGGCGAGGAGGTGCGCATCTGCGTCGACGGCAAGCAGCGGCTGACGAGCATACAGAAGTTCATCGACGGCCAGGTGCGTCTCTCCGCCTCTCTGTATCTGTCTCTTCATCTCCGCAGCATTGCTGACTCGACTCCGCTGCCTGCTGCTGCTGCTGCCCAGATCCCATGTACGTCATCGCGCGCTGCTCGGTCCCCGCCTCGTGTCGCTGGAACTGAAGTGAGTATGTACAGACAAGGACCCGGACACGAAGAAGCTCTGGTACTTCACAGTGTCGGCCGCCGCGCGGGGCGCGAAGATGGAGATCCCGCCCGCGGGGAAGAAGCTCTTCTTCGACAAGCAGATCACATGCAGTGCGTCGCGAGCAGTCTACCTCTCCAAGTGTCTGTATTCTGACATGATACAGTTGAGTACCGAGGACTCACGCCAGCGGCCGAGCGCGACGTCTTCCAGCGCGTGCAGCTCGGCATGAGTCTCACGTCCGCCGGTGCGCAGCGCCCCTCATGTCCACCCCACTTGCACTAACACGCCGCCCAGAAAAACTCCAGGCCATCGCCTCCCCGCGCGCGCACTGGATCTGCCAGCTCGAGACCAAATTCATCGCCGCAGACGACGGGCTGCCGGAGAAGTTCGAGTTCGACACGAAGCGCGGGCGCAACTTCCAGAACCTGGCGTTCATCGCGTACTGCTGCGACAGCCTGCCGGAGCAGACGCTGCCGACCGCGCAGAAGCTCGAGCGCTGGCTCATGAGCGACGCCGTGCCGCCCGAGGCGTTCGTCGTCGACGTCGAGGGCGTGCTGCAGACGATGTGGCATATCGCGTCCGAGCGCAGGCTGAATGCGGCGTTCAAGGACGTCAAGGCGAAGGTCGCGCCTGTCGAGTTCGTGTTCATCGGTGAGTGTGGCGTGCGTTCCCCTGAGCAGTCGAGTGTTGTGTAAGTATACGTGTGCTGAATGCTGAACGCTGCCTGCGTTGGCAGGGCTGATGCTGTACGTGATGCGCGGGACGGACTACACCGACGAGGAGCGCGCGGGCGCCATCCACGCGCTGCGCAAGTCCCTGCGCGACGAGTACAAGGACATCCGGCTGAACACGCGCGTCGGGCGCTCGTGCTGGGAGCTCATCACGCGCGTCGAGGACGGCGAGCCGCTCGACGCGCTCATGGTGCGCGTGGCCGCGCAGAAGGGCAAGCGGAAGAAGGGCGCGAAGGACGACGAGGATGAGATGGATGTGGACGAGGGGAGTGCGAGTGCGAGTGCGAGTGCGAAGGGACGCGGGCGGGGGCGGCCGCGCGGGTCGGGGAAGGCGAAACGGACTAGGACGGAGTGAGCGGCGGCCTGCATGTCGAGTTGGTTACCTCTGCTTTTTCTCTTGTTGGTTCAGATTCCTACGATGTTCACATACGCTTGTCGATCTTGCTGCTCCGCTCGCTTCTGCACATACCTTGTTACACCCACACCCACATCCACACCTTTCTCCCCTGTCAAAATAGCATATGTACATTTCCAAAATGACCATCCCATGAGTCGCAGTGGAGGCAAAAAGCAGCAACCAGCCACGGGTCACCGTGCACGCGCAGTATACCACGTCCCCTCCTTGTCCGTCTGCGCCCTCGCGTACTTGAGCAACAGCTTATCCCTGCTCTTCGCATCGACGACGATGTCCACCAGGAACGGCGTGATGTCCTCCGCGCGCCAGCGCGCCCGCGTGAGGAAGAGATCCGCGAAGCGCGCGCCGGGGTCCGTCGGCAGCTCCGCGCGCGGGAAGTAGGACAGCTGGCGGGCGGCGGTGAAGGGCGAGGTTGACGCGAGGTAGTTGCCCTGGGACGCGCGTCCCATACACACGTAGGACGGTCAGGGTACCGGTGGAAGATAGGGGCGTGGGGGGACTTACGAGGAGCAGGGACAGCGAGACGTGCTCTGCGAACGTATCGCCCACCGCAGCGCGCCACTTGCCCAGAAACGCGTCCTCCGGAATCGCCTCGTCCTGTATCACCCCACCAAATTTAAACTCTGAGCACCCGTCCCACCTTACATCCCATCCACACGCACGACGCGACGCACCTTATACCCCCTCAACACGCCCAGCCCGACCTGCGTCACGACGCGGGGCACATCCACGACCCACCTCTCCTCTTCCCCTCCCTCCTCCTGCCCCTCCCCGCCCGCGCCGACGAGCGCCCCGAACCACCCCATCACCTGCACACTCACCGCGCGCCGCACGCCGTGCTCCGCCGCGAGCGCGCGCACGAGCACGGGCACCGACGCGCCCGCGCCGTCGTGCCGCTGCGCGCTCGCGACGAGGACAGTGAGCAGCTGCTCGAGGAGCGTGAGGAGGTAGTGCGGGGTCAGCGGGCGCAGGTTGCCTGTACCGTTTCCCGTGTCAACATACGATATACATCACACATCCATAGCGCACGATAAGTAAGACCGGCAGGCAAAGAGAGACAGACGCACCGTCGATGATCAAAATATGCCGCTCCCTGAGCGCACACGCCAGCTCGCGCTCGCTCGCCTGCAGCTCCGCGCGCGCCTGCTCGTACGAGTACCACCGCCGCTCCCCATTTCCCCCTTTCCCTCCATTCATCTTCATATCTTCACCCTCGTCGTCTTCATCGGCGCCCTCGCCCCACTCCATCCCGCGCAACAGCCCGCGCAGGCGCTGCAGCCGCGGCACCGTCGGCTGCAGCTCGAGGATCTCGCCGAGGCTTTCGCGGATGACCACCGCGTGTGCATCCGACGAAGCCGACTTTGAACCCGAACCCGAACCCGAACCCAAATTTGAGGAGGAAGAGGGTAGGGAGGGAGACGAAGAGGGCGGCGTGACGACCAGCACCGAATTCGAGAGCACGACCGCGCGCAGGGCGTACGTCCTGTCGGCCGTGCAGAGCACCGCGTCGTCCTCGGGCGCGCCTTTGATCGTGAACCTACCACCCACTCATCAGTATTCTGTCTAAAGAGAGGAGAGGAGGGCGTGAGGGGTAGGGACGCACTCGAGGCTGTTGTTGTCGACGGAGGACTCGATGAGCTGCAGCAGGTCTGGCGGGAGCTCGAGGAGCCTGTAGGCGCCGTGGCCGGAGGCGTCTGTGTGGTATTGGAGGTCGAAGTCCGGCATGGTGGTATTATGTGCGGTTCAGTGCCCAAGTGTGCTTTTTGTTGCTTCTTGTCGTCGTTGGTGGTAGCAACACACGAGAGCAGTGAGAGGCAAGGTCGGTGAGACGCGTCAGGCGCGTTCGGTCACGCAGTATTGACGCGCCCCGTCACTTCGTCACGCTCGATACTCATTCGTCCCCCTCGACCTCAACGTCGCTCACATTCACACAAACCATAAAACCATGCCCGTAGGCTCATGAATTCGTAATAATGTGATGTTACAATCGCGAACTACCATCCTACAATCCATCCAGACCATGACTATGACCATGCGACAACGACCAGCTCGCAGCTCAGAGACCACCACGGAGACGGAGCACCAAGTGCAGCGTGCTCTCCTTCTGGATGTTATAGTCGGAGAGCGTGCGCCCGTCCTCGAGCTGCTTGCCCGCGAAAATGAGACGCTGCTGGTCGGGCGGGATGCCTTCCTTGTCCTGGATCTTCGCCTTCACGTTGTCGATGGTGTCAGACGACTCGACTTCAAGGGTGATGGTCTTGCCGGTCAGCGTCTTGACGAAGATCTGCATGCCTCCGCGCAGACGCAGGACAAGGTGAAGCGTCGACTCCTTCTGAATGTTGTAGTCCGAAAGAGTGCGGCCGTCTTCGAGCTGCTTCCCGGCGAAGATAAGACGCTGCTGGTCGGGCGGAATGCCCTCCTTGTCCTGAATCTTCGCCTTGACGTTGTCGATCGTGTCGGACGACTCGACCTCGAGCGTGATCGTCTTGCCCGTGAGGGTCTTGACGAAGATTTGCATCCCACCACGCAGACGAAGGACTACATACAACTATCAGTAAGCCAATCGTGAAACGATATATGGAAGAAACTCACCCAAGTGGAGCGTGGACTCCTTCTGGATGTTGTAGTCGGACAGCGTGCGGCCATCTTCCAGCTGCTTGCCAGCGAAGATCAGACGCTGCTGGTCCGGGGGAATACCCTCCTTGTCCTGAATCTTCGCCTTGACATTATCGATCGTGTCGGAGGACTCGACCTCAAGGGTGATGGTCTTGCCCGTGAGGGTCTTGACGAAGATTTGCATGCCTCCGCGCAGACGCAGGACAAGGTGGAGCGTCGACTCCTTCTGAATGTTGTAGTCAGAAAGAGTCCGGCCGTCCTCGAGCTGCTTCCCGGCGAAGATAAGACGCTGCTGGTCAGGGGGAATGCCCTCCTTGTCCTGGATCTTCGCCTTCACGTTGTCAATCGTGTCGGATGACTCGACCTCGAGGGTAATGGTCTTCCCCGTGAGGGTCTTCACGAAGATCTGCATGCCTCCACGCAGACGGAGGACTACACCCAACCATCAACAAACCAATCGATATGCAATTCAGTGGGTGGCACTCACCCAAGTGGAGCGTCGACTCCTTCTGGATGTTGTAATCCGACAGCGTGCGGCCATCCTCAAGCTGCTTCCCGGCAAAGATAAGACGCTGCTGGTCCGGGGGAATGCCCTCCTTGTCCTGGATCTTGGCCTTGACGTTGTCGATCGTGTCGGAGGACTCCACCTCGAGGGTGATCGTCTTGCCGGTGAGCGTCTTCACGAAGATCTGCATGCTGCTGAGACAGTACGAGTCAGCGTCCGTTATCTATAGCTATCGCCCAACAACAACAACGCCGCCCGCCACCCAAGCGCACTACCCACGAATGAAAGAGAGGATACTCACGAGGATAATCAAACGCTAAGGGGTAGGTTCGTACGAAACAAAGGGGTGATAAAGGCGGTGGGAGAGGAGGTAGTGGTGGTGGTGGTTAGAGAAGAGGAGCCCCCGCGCGCCTTGCGGGGCTTATATGGCGCGCAACAGGACCAAATAAACAAGTCTCTGTCATTGTCTTTGGTCTGGGTCTGGGCCACCGCCGGCTGCCGCCGCGCGCCGCCGATTAGATACGAATTCGAAACTGCTCAAGGTCGGCACCGGTCCTCCACATTGCGATAAATCAGCGACCCCGGGTAAGTATCCACATTCCCAACGCCTTAGGCCTTAGTATGCACACGCATCAGCAATTGCAATATGTAGCCAACGGAATCCCGCACTTCCTTCTCCTTCTCCTTCTCCTTCCTATCCTCCACGCGATCCCGAACACGACATTGACAAAACCCACGCGCGCCCGGTCTTCGCATCGGCATCGGACTCCGGAACACGGAGGTTCCTAGTCCACACTCAGCTCGCTCGCTCGCTCGCCCGAATAAACCTATACATGGATACATTGTGCTCGCGTCGCGCGCGTATGTACATACAACAAATCGGAAGCCCTGCCGTCGACGCGAGCCCTGGCCCGAGCCCAGTCCCGTAACGCGTAACCGGTAACCCGCGCTGTGATGTGCGATGTGTCGTGATGTGCCGTGTCGTCGTGACGTGGGGCGGGCGGGAGAGGTAGGTACACGACGTCGGGTGCTGGGGCTGCAGAAACGGACAAGCTAGACTGAGAAACACGAATAAGAATGAATAATGGTTACGGTCCTAGTTCTGGTTCTGGTCATCGTGATGCGGATGTCGTCGTGCGGGGGTCGTGCGTAGTAGTAGTAGGATACACAGGAAGAGGAAGAGGAAGGGGAAGAGGGAGGGATATAAAGAAGAGAATAAACAGATAAACAGATAGACAGATGGACAAAACAACCGGGCGGGCGCACAGGGGTCGGAGTCGGGGTCGGGTCGGGGTAGAGGATAGGTGTGTGAGGGCGATAGGGAGGGTAGGAAGAAGGGAAGGAAGAAGAGAAGGTTGTGAGCAACGTCTGTAGTGCGTGGGTGCGGTGGGAGATGGGGGGTATACTGCTGCATAGTCCGTATCCAAACACAAAGCCAAACCGAATCGAAACACCCAAGCCCGCCACCCTACCGATCCAGCGCGACCGCCGCCCTGCGCCCCCTCGCGCGCCGATCATCCGCCACGCCCGGGATCTCGCCATTGCGCGCCATATGGTGCCAATGGAGCACGTCGCCCGTGCGGAGCGGGTGCGCGCTCGGCTTGTGGCCGTCCGCGAGCGCCGGGGCGGGCGCGACGGGGAACGGCGAGTGGTACGGCATCGGCATCGCGTCGGGCGACATGAGCGGCGGCATCGACGCGGGCGTGTCGGGCGCGGGGCCGGGGCTTGCAGACGGCGTGCGGAAGCGCGAGTCGGGGAGGAAGGAGATGGGCGAGCTCGGGAGCGAGCTGCCGGAGGACGAGGGCGAGGGCGCGGGCGAGGGCAGCGTCGTGGCGGACGAGAACGCGGACGGCGGCAGCGGTGGTTGCTGCGCGGGTGCGGGCTGCTGCGTGTACGCGGGGAGCACGCCGGGCTCGCCGGGGACGTAGTGCCGCTCGGAGGCTGCGATCTCGGAGGAGTGGAACACGAAGCGGTGGCCGTTCGTCGAGCGGTTCGTTGCGGAGATCGAGGACGTGCAGCGTGCGCACTGCGGGGGGGAAGAGGATGCGTGGTGGTGAGGGTCAGGTGAGCGTGCGCTGGCGGTGCGGGTGCGTGCGCGTACGCACCGGGATGACGATCATGTACCCGACGCCGTTCCCGCAGCCGTGGCAGCACAGCGTCTGCGTGAGACACTCGCATGTGCGCGGGGGCTCCGCGGACGGGCGGCGCGAGGGCAGCACGGGGACGGGCGTCGCGGCGTGCGCGGAGCAGTTGACGGGGAGCGCGTCGGTCGAGTAGAGCGGGACGTTCGGGCGGAGGAGCAGCACGGCCTGCGGGCGCAACGGACGCGGGGGCTCTGGGTCAGCGGGCCGGAGCCGGGTGTGGAACGCGCGATCAGAACAGACGGCGGGGCGAGCGTACCTTCATGCCGCGGTTGGTGAGAAACGTCCGGCAGTTCTTGCAGTCGAGCAGCCAGACCTTGTGCGCGACGGGCGGCGGCGGCGGCGGGGCGGTGACGTTCACGCTGACGTTGACGTGCGCGACGCCCGGCGAGTGGCCCGCGGGCAGCGGCTGCCACTGGGCGTGTGCGGGGTACGCCCAGCCGTCCTGCGGGGTGCCGGAGCGGGAGGACGAGGCGTGCGAGTAGTGTGCGGGGGCGGCGGGGAATTGGGAGGGGAAGGTGAGGCTGAGGCTCGATGGCGGGAAGACGCGCTCGGGCATGTAGGTGTGGGTGTATTGTGCCGAGGCATGTTCGTAGACGGACCCCATGGTCTGGTGGGCATACGGGTCTTGTGCCGGCGGGTGGGACTGGACGTGGACGATGCGGGCGACGGTCGATAGGGGGCGGCGGGGGTCGCGGTCGCGGTGTGGGTAGACGGGGTAGTCGGGCGGGGGGAGAACAGAGGTGGCAGCAGGCATAGATGGTGAGACAGGGCCAAGAGGCGGAAAGGGACGGGGCGTCAGAGGAGGGGGTGTGAGATGGGGGCGGGAGGAAAGGAGAGGAAGCTTTAGACAAGGGAGGGCCGGGTCAAGTGCAAGCTGAGGCTGAGAAACGGCGGCACGGCGAAACTCCAGCAACGCTTCTGATCGCACCAGCCTCTCGGGCTCATCTCTCCCTCTCCTCCATCTCGCAAATCGAGATCCCTCTCTTCTCTCCTCTCGTCCACAACCACCCACAACACCTCGCCTGCCCTCCGTCTCCCCAGCGCTACCGACTGCGCGTGCTGCGTGCTGCAATATCCCGCCAGGCGATGCGGCACGCAGCCAGCAGCATGTCAGCGTCAGGCAACGACAATTTCATGCCAAAGGAGATGACGGACAACATCAGAAGTGCCGTGGCGACTCGACCGACAGCCGAACTGGGTCACGTCATGCTATCATGCATCAGGCGCCGCATCACCAGCTCAACCGACTCCTCGCCATCCTCAGCGTTCTCGACGACCATTCCATGCCCTCCTCCTCGGCCCGCACCCCGTCCGTCCGCGCTGCATCGAACATTCCTCTTGCCTTCTTCAGCGTGCGTCTGCGCGCGGCGTGCCATCGGCCTCTAATCCATCTCCATCGCACATGACATCCCAACATCCCCAGCGAGCCATAGGCTGGCACAACATGCACTAACGCACACCGATGCGGACATGCTGTTTCCGAATCTATTGAAGACCGCGACCGGATCATTCGCCCGACATATATCGAGTCCGTTAGAGTTGACCTGTGGTGCGGGGTGCGTCCTTGACCGGGGGGCCCAATCGCAATCAGCCAGTGGTGATACCGCGCACAGCCGCATCGCGGGTAGCCAGGATACACTAGCACTACGCCATGTAAACGGGCGCCCTAGAGCAGCGGTAGCACAGACGACGTTACTGTATCCCAAGACGACCACTTTACCTCCCGCCGCGACCCCGCTCTGAACGCGCCTGCGCCGCCCTGTCATGGCGATCGGTCGCAGCAGCAGCAGCAGCAACAGCATGCGCACCGCGCCAAGGCGACGCACCATGCACGCACGCACGCATGCCCGCCACCATCTCTCTCGTCTCTCGTAACTGCGAAAAATCCCGCTGCCTCACTCGCACGAGAGCTCGCGCGTTTTCCAATCCGTGAGGTCACCCCATGTGCTCGCGGGCGCCTGCGGAAGTCACGGCCTCGACTCACGGCATGCGCGTAGGCGCCCACCGCGCGCAACTTCCGCATCAGGGCTGCGAGTCCGGGACCCCTGGCCGTGCCTCGCTCGCAAATCAAAATTAAGGACACCCATGTGTCGCGCACGTGAATTCCCCTCTCTATGCAGAAAACACAAGAAATGCATGGTGCTGAATCAGGGAAGAGGAGAGGAGCTGATACGATATCGATGATGATCCAGTGCGCAGAAAAGAGAGTGAACGCCAGCGAGCGAGGATATGTATGTATTCTTGCAGCGGGTGCATTGCAATTGCATTCCAGCTCCGACGAATCATTTCACCTTTCGGGACCTGGAAACCAGCGAGTCTCCGAGCGTGCACAACGACCACGACCACGACCGTCGGGCCTGTGGCTTGAAGCAGCGCCAGCGATGAACCGCGAAATTTGGATGCGACGTAAAGGTGTGTATTTTTATGTATAACACACTTTTTTTACTTCAAAGCTCTCAGATGCCGGAGCACACTGTACAGAACGCGCGTGCCTCGTGCAAGCCACATTTTATTTCAACCGACTCGGGTGCCCGTGTGGCCACCCACCGCTTCTCACTTGAGCACGACCCTCGCGAGCACCACGAGGTATTTTCTATATCCCCCAAAACACGCCCGTATGCAACGTTCTGCAATTGTTTGCATTGACCGTGTCGGCCGCCAAGCGCGAGCGCCTCCCACACCGCACGGCGCACGCGCAGTCCCCAGGGGCCTCCTGCATAGTAATACGTGCACGGTGCTCTATCACCTGACACCTGCGCCTGCAGCAGTCGGCGAGTTTCGCTTTCTCCAGACGGCCTGAGCAGCACGAACAAGCCCCGCAGCTTCACGCTGTCACGTACCCCATATCGACTTTGCAATTCCAATGGCTGCGACTTCCCCTTCCCCTTCCAACATCACCCCCGCGCACGAATACGGACACGAGCCGCGCCCGACGCTGACACCCGTCGAGCACCTCACAGTCACCTTCCTCGTCGACAACACCATCGAGTGGTACGTCCGCTCCCTCTCCCTCCTCTCTTCTCCTTCCCCTCTTACAACCCCACGCGTACGTAACGCCTACCGTGCAACTCACGCCATCCATCCATGCCGGACGCGACAGGTTCACGCCGCTCCCCGCGGGCTTCGCGCACGAGCTCCGCACGCACCTGCACGAGCTCGTGCCGGAGCTGGATCCCGAGACGGGCGTGCCCGTGTTGGATTTCGAGCGGTACTGCTGTGGTGCGTCCGCGTTTCTGCGTTCTACCGCTTTCTTTTTGCTATGTTATGGTGTGATTGTGGCCGGATGAGGTGAGAGAGAGGGCGTGCGCTCGGGGTCATTAATTCTGTCACGGCATCGGCATCGGCATCGGTACTGGATGCTGGCACGCTTCGTCCATCGGGATCGCATCGCGTCGAGCTTGTATGGCATGGCATGGCGTGGTGGCATGGAAGGGTATGGTTATGTATCCCATCGATATCCACCGGCCATCAGAAGAACGCCACTGTCACCGTCACCGTCGCCGTCGCCATTGACCGTTCGCTGGTGGCCGTCGACCGTGCACCGTTGGCTGGTGACTGGCGACCTCGACCGTGCACAGATACAGATAGAGTTCATCGAATCCTCCCCATCGGGCGCGGATTCCACCGTGCCGGCTGCCAGTGCCAGTGCCAGTGCCACGCCCGTGGCAC
The DNA here is from genome assembly GCA_002286715.1 of Dentipellis sp. KUC8613. Lineage (NCBI taxonomy): Eukaryota > Fungi > Basidiomycota > Agaricomycetes > Russulales > Hericiaceae > Dentipellis > Dentipellis sp. KUC8613. The sequence goes on along the minus strand of NSJX01000048.1, from coordinate 150,587 downwards.
CTGCGGCATATGCATATGCATAAGCTTCGGTGCGCAATCTACATACATAGACGTGGCGCTGGCCCGAAGCGGCTCGTAGTTTGCGGCTCCGGCAATCATTCCGTCCCCGTCTCCCGTCTTCCGCTGCCCGTTGCCCGCTCTCTGTCCGCCCATTTCATCCGAGTCCTTAGACGGGGCTCGACACACGACCCTGCACAATTACAACTTTGCAACTGGGATCCGCGTTCATATGCACCGTTCTGCGCTGCGAATCTGACGGCTAACCCCATCCTCGACGCAGGTGCCCACGGGTTCTCCGCGCTCATCGTGCGTCCTTGTCCTTATCCTCTTTATCGCGCCTCTGCGTCCGCATATCTCCATGTACCCGCCTCCTTACCCATACCCATATCTGTACCTCTGCTCTTTCCTGTCACTGACCCCGCTTTACCTTCGCACTCACCTCCACCTGGCCCCCTCCCCTCCCCAAATCCACTCAACCCAACCCCGCGCACAGCAAACCCAAACAACCCCCACCGCCCGCACGCACACGACGCTCTTCGACACGGGGCCCGACTCGCAGTCGCTCCCGCGCAACCTGCGCGCGCTCGCGGTGCCGCCCGGCGCGATCGAGCGCGTCGTGCTCTCGCACTGGCACAGCGACCACTCCGGGGGGCTGCTCGCGCTGCTGGCTGCGCGCGCCGCGTCGGCGCTCTTCACACCCACCTCCCCCTCCTCTACCACTCCTTCCACCGCTTCCCTTTCTCCTCCTGCCACTGCTACCACAACGCCCAGTGACGGAGAAACCGCGCGCGACCTGGAGCCATCGCCATGCATCGTCGACGTGCACCCCTCGCGCCCGCACGCCCGCGGGATCGCCCCGCCCCCCTATACAACGCCCATCTGCCGGCTCAAGGCCGACCCGACGTTCGCGCAGATCGCAGCCGCGGGCGCACGCGTCGAGGCGCACGCGGAGCCGCACGTCGTCGCGGGCGGCGGCGTGTATGTGAGCGGCGAGATCCCGCGCGTGACTAGCTGGGAGGGCGGGCTGCCGGGGGCGGTGCGGTGGGTCGTGGAAGGTGGAGGCGGCGAGGGTGGGGAGGGGAAGGGGAGGTGGGTTCCGGAGGAGGTGAGTGTTTCGTTTTGGTTTTGTTTGGGTATGTGGGTGAGAGCTAACGTGGGATGGGACGCGTGGGCAGCACATCATGGACGAGCGGTACGTCGCGGTGGACGTGGTCGGGAAGGGGCTCGTCATCTTCAGCGCGTGAGTGCCATTTCACTTCGCACGCGCCATCTCGCTTACCTGTATCGACGCGGCCGCCTACCTCTCGCAGCTGCTCGCACGCGGGCATCGTCAACGTCGTCCGGCACGCCGTCGCGACCTTCCAGCGGCACATCCACATGGTGCGCCCCCTCCCCCTCTCCCTCCACCACCCGAAACGAGCCACTCACCGTCTCCGCGCAGATCATCGGCGGCCTGCACCTCGCCTCGGCGGACCTCGCGCCGCGCATCGCGCCCACGGTGCACTTCCTCGCGCGCACGCTGCGCCCCGCGCCGGACTTTGTGCTCCCGATGCACTGCACGGGCTTCAACGCGAAGCTCGCGCTCGCGGCCGAGCTCGGCGAGGGCGTCGTGCCCGCGGGCGTGGGGCATAAGATCAGGGTCGTCGGGAGTCGGGAGAATGAGCGGCTTATGAGGCCGCCGACGTTGTTTGGGTGAAGGCGAGGCTGTGTCTGTGGCAGTAGTAAATGCACTGGGTCAGTGTACGATAGAGTTGTAGTTGTATCCAACAATGACGAGCGGGCCACTGGTCACGGCGACTCGGGTGCGGGGGCTGCATAACGGTGTGTCTAGAGGTGATTATAGGGTAATTTTACATGCCAGTGAGTGGGGGTAATGACGATGCAATAAGTAAGTGCGTAGATCGTCCGGTGGCGCGGCAGGAAGTTGGCAGGGCTATGAGCCAGGGACGCCGGTCGACGCCTCGAGCGAGACGCCCTCCTGGACAGCGCGGTCGGCCTGCACGCCCGGCTCGGCGTCTTCGCGCGGGGAGCCCAGCGCAGGCGCGTCCTCTTCGTCTTCGTCGTCCCGCATGATCTCTGCAACACGACACGCAGTCAGCAAATCCGCCCCAGCGCACCCAGGAGCGCAAGCGCAAGCACGCACCCTCGCCGTACACATCGGGGTGCTCCCTGAAGCAGTCCTGCATCGCCTTGAACTTGTCGACGCAGTTGATGCCCTTCGGCTCGTCCTCCGAGTACACGAAGCACGAGAACGCCTCGCGGAACTGCTGCCCGCAGGGCCCGTGCGCCATCCCGCCGAGGCACGGGCAGTCCCAGTTGATCTCGCCCGTCTCGGGGTTGTACGCGCCCTGCGACGCGCCCGCGCCTGCGCCCGCCTCGCCCTCCTCGATTTCGGCTTCGCCCTCGGCCATCGTCTCTGCGACGCGGTGCGAGAGGTCCTCCGAGGGCGGTGACGTATGCGATGGCGTGTCGCTCGTGGTCTTGGACGCTGCTCGTGCGCATGTCAGCTATCGAACAAGGCGCGAGTGTGAAGAGAAACGCACCTGACGTGCTCGCGTCCGCAGAGATGGTCTGGCTCTTCGCGTTCATCTGCCAGAGCAGGTACGCAGACGCCGCGGCCGAGCCCGCGAGCACCACCGCGAACTTCTGCCGGCTCGCAGTCGCAGTGGCCGTGGCTACGGCGACGCGGGGGCGCGCGGTGTGGATGCTCCGGCGCAGGGTGAGGCGTGCTGCTGCTGTTCTGAACATGGTCGTGGGTTGTGGGGAGAGGGGGAGGGACCGCTTTGAATTACCAAGAATTTTGGTGGTGGTCAGCGCGGCTGCATCACGGCCGCTGACTCAGCGGCACGGGAATTCCCGCCGCGGGTCGGGCTTTGCCTCGGGCTCAACGCTGTTATCCTCTCTTCCACTTGCTACGACTTTCTAGGCCGTTATGACAAGGCAAGCGCATTGTGTTACTGAAGAGATGGCCAACTTTTGGACAAAATATTGACGATTGACAGAGAATGGCCCTCTTGGTAAGAAGTAAGTGCTACAGCTTGTCGTTCGTTGACTTAAAGAGATTGACTGCACAGTCGTATTGTGATGAGAAATGCCATGGATGATGTACAGGTTTCCGTTGTGTTTAAGTTAACTGCTCTACTTCTTTCCTTTCTGCGGGACCGGCCTGCGACAAGCTTCAATTCGTCGTGATATCCTGCTTAGGTCGGCCGCAGAAAGTCAGCATACGTGCGCGTCTCCTACGGCAAGTGGAAGCACGTACGTTCAACTGGAGTATAAGCTTCACCGTCTCTCCATCAACTCGTTCAGACATCTCGCCACAGCGCCAACGCCCGCCTCGACCACGGCCTTGTCCCTCGTGGCCACTCTCCCCATCAGCCGTCCAAACCTGTCTGGATGCCATCTCCGCAGCGCATTCCTGATCCTATCCTTCGGTGCTAGGCCCTGCGAATGCACCGGCGAAAGGACGAATCTCGCCACCGCATCCGCCGTGATATCATCAACGGCCCTCGGCACCCCCAGCAGCGGCCACGGGATCGTCCTGAACGTCAACAGCTCCTCGCTCTGCGCCAGCGCCGCCCACCGCTCCTCATACGCCAGCCACGCCTCCGCCGTCCGCTCCGCCATCCAGCGCTCCGACACCTGCGCCCGCTGGCGCTGCTCGTCCGCGCGCCGGCGCTCCTCCGCAATCCGCCGCTGCGTCCTCTCGCTCCGCTCCTTCCACCGCGCCTCCATCCGCCCAAACTCCTCCTGCAGCATCCGATTGCGCTCCTCCTGCCGCTGCGCGAGCTTGCGCGCCTCGCGCGTGCGCGCGGCGAACTGCGCGATCTCCGCGTCCAGGTCGGCGTCGCCGTACGGCACGCCCCCCGCGCGCGTCGAGTACACCCGTCTGCGCGCGGACAGTGGCGGCGGCGGGGCCGGCTCGCGGCGCGTCTCGACCACGACGCGCGGGTACGCCTGTGCGTTTGCGTGCGCACGGGTGCGCTTGGCGTCGCGCAGGATGCCGAGGTTGGCCTGCTGCTCGCGCACCCAGCGCCGCGTCTCCGCCGTCTGGCTCGCGAGCTGGTCGAGCTGCTGCTCGACGACCCACGCGTACGTCGTCGCCATCTGCGCCCACGGGTCCTCTGTGTCCTCTGCCTCTTCGAGCGGGATCTTCACGGGCGGCCGTGGAGGCGGGGCGTAGCTCCGCGCGCGCTGGCGGGGTATGTGTGTGTGGTTGTGTGCGTGGTCGTGGTTAGGATGGTGCTGCTGGGTGTCGGCGAAGGGCCGGCGCACGGACGCAGAGGCGACGGCGGGGGCTGGGACCGTGTACTCGTACATCGTGCGGATCGGGGGGTGCAGGGGTGCAGAGACGCAGGCAGCGGGGCGGAGGCGGGTTGTGCACGCACGGCTGCCGTCCTCCGTGCCTTGTTATAGGGGGCTCGTGCATCCGGGTACCCCGCATTCTGCCGGCGTGGCATGCAGATCTGGTATGAGGCCATGCCCAGATGCGGTGCGATGTTGTTCGTGGGTGGTGGCAGGCATTGGGTGCCAGCCGGCGTTTGGCAGCTGGCGGCTGGCGTCTGGTGATCAGTTGTCGCGTCTCATTCACGCTTCTATATTCAGGTCGACGTCCTTCCGATTCATACGACTGCGCGATATGCATGCGCCTATCTCGAAGCCCTTGGGGAAATGGGGCATATTGGCGGCTATAAATCGATTGCCCTTTGTTTTCTTATCCAACTTAATCCGTGAGCCCTCCATGCATTTAATGATGATCTTGCCGAGCTTTCAATGAGTTCCATATAGACAACAGTCGGTCATGCAATTGTTTGAAGCTGACCATCGTTCGCGCCTAGGCTCAAACTCCGGCCGGCTCGTGGGTGTGCAGAAGCCTCATGTTCTCCTCATGTCTGCTAATCCATCCGAGCAGCGCCATACGCAACAGATAGCCCCTCCAAAACAAGTCTCAGAGCCCCAAACACAGCTTAGCAACACACAATCACTGCAGCATGTAAGCATCTCGTCTCGGGAGTCGGGGCGGGAGCCCCCGAGGCCAAAGGTCCGAGGCCTTCTGCAGCACCGCAGCCAAGTGCTCAGTGCTCAGAGTTTAATATCAGTACTCAGCTCGGCTCGTTATCCCAGCCGGTCAGCGCAACCTCGGAGCAAGACTCGATGGCGCGCTTCCAGATGCCCAGGGTGCCCGCCATCGTCGCGCGATCGCCGACCACGATCAGCGCGAGCCGCGCGCGTGTCCACGCCACGTTCAGCCTGCGCGCGTCCTCCACGAAGCCGATGTCGGCGCTCGCGTTGCAGCGCACCGTCGAGAACACGACGACGTCGCTCTCGCGGCCCTGGAACGAGTCGATCGTGTACGCCGGCGCGGCTGCGGGCAGCACGCGCTGCAGCAGCCGCGTCTGCTTCGTGTAGGGCGACAGCACGGCGATGCTCGGTGCGTCGCCGAGCGGCGCGCCCGACGCGCCGTCTGTGCTGAGCAGCTGCACGATGTGCTTGACCAGCCGCGCTTGCCCCTCGTTGCTCTTCGATCGCCCCCCGTAGTCCTCCTCCGAGGAACAAGGCACGAAGACGGCGGGCTGCACCCTGCCCGTGCCCGGCTGCCGCGGCCATGGGAACGTGGATCTGAGCAGGCCGGCGAGCGCCTCGTAGACGTTCTCGACGCCCGTCTGCAGCTTGTCGTCGTAGAACTCCTTCGAGGGGAACGCGGCGAGCTCCTTGGGGAAGCGATACTGGACCTGTCAGGGTTGGGTTGGGAGGTGAGCAGATCTCTGTGGTTGTCGTGATAGAGACTCTAGGGCTTACATCGAGCATCGTGCGTTCGATTCCTGGAAGTGCTCTGCCGGTGTAGAGACGCTCGAACAACGAGACATCATACAGCACCGCATGCCCCAGCGGGCGAACCATCGGCCGAAGCTGAACACTGTCGTCCGTTGTCAGAACCGGATTCGGTACTTCAAAAATCAGAAAAAAGGACCTACTGATCACCTACAAGAACAGCTTTCTTGCATCCCTTAACAAGAGGTATCAACGCCACAGGCTCCGTGATCTGGGACGCCTCGTCAATTAGGGCAATGTCGAAATCGATGCCTCTCAGGATGCCCAATCCGGCACCGGCGCAGGTCGTGAAGATAATTGTGGCGGCCTTGACGAGCTTCTCCGCCTTGTCGCGACGCTTCGAGTCGCGCAGGATCTCCCCGCCGACGCGGCTCTCGACGGTGTAGCTATGGAGTGCCTTGTTCACCCGGAAGCTGTCGGTCGCGACGCGCAGGATGCGCTCCTCGGGCACCAGCTTCTCAGCCCTATTGATCTTGACGAAGCGCTCCAGGACGTTGTCGACGGCTGCCACGCACAGGGGCTTCGCTCAGGAAAGGCATCTTCTCGGACAGGTGCGGAAGCGCACGCACCGTTGTGGGTCGATGCTGTCATCAGAATGCTTGCCCCTTCTGACAGCCTCTTCACCAGGCGCTTGAGTATCTGCACGACGACCGTGGTCTTCCCGGTCCCTGCCAACGCCATTCGCATCAAATCAATATCTCGGTCGATATCGGCTGCAGCAGTCAATCGCAACTACTCACCAGGGGGTCCCCAGATGAGCGAGAGACGCGATGCATCACTCGACTGGACGGCACGCATCTGGCTCGCATTCAGGCCGGTGATTGTATCATTGTCTGTGTCTCCATCGCCCCTCGAGCGCTCGTCAGCGAGCCCGTCGTCTTCGTGGTCGTCGACATCTGTAGGTTCGTCGTTCTGGCGCTCTTCGGCACCAGCGCCAGATCCTTCATCCTTCGGCGCAGTAATCAGACGATGGAACCTACAGCACTCCGCACCTTCAGCTGCCAACCGTCGAATTGCATCCATCATGGCTCGGAACGTGGCTGTCAATGCCAACATAAGCTAACAGATGGGGGTCTGGTATCAGGTATGATAGAACACCACACGCACCGACGCTTCCTGCATTGTACAGATACCAGTGCATCTCCGCAAACTCGGGCGGCGGCGTGTGCATCAGCGATATGCTGACCTCGCCCGCCTTGGCCACGCCGACGACGCCGTCGAGCACCGCGGGCTCCAGGTGGCCTTTCTCCGGCTTCGACGCTGCCCGGAGGCGGACGTGCGAGTGCAGGCGGATGGACGACGTGCTGTCCACGCGGATGTCGGCGATGACGTCGTAGGGCTTTCCTTCGATTGCGTGCAGGGGCACCAGTGCGGGCGCGGTGCGCTGCTTCTTCGGCCGGCCTTGTTCGTCGCAGGGGCACTCCTCGCCGGCTTCTTCTGCGCGATCGAAAGCTACGCCGAGCGCCTGCTTGTGCGCGTAGACCATGCTGGGGGGATGATTGTTGCTCGAAGCTCGACACTCGTTCAAGACAAAAAGCATCTCTTGTACTAGCTGAGGCGATCGCACGCATAGCGGGACCATTTCCAGAAGCTCGAGGTAGTGGGAGATGTGCATGGTCGCCAGAGATCCTTGTATTTTCTCGAAGGCAACCAATGCAGCAATTCCAATCGCATTTGCGGAGCGAACAATGTGCATCGTTAGCAAATTGTCGAAGGATGCCACTTCGTCGTGCAGAAAACCGGATTCCATGGGCGGGCATCGTTTGAGCACGGAGAAGACTAGAAGGGGTTCATGTTGCAACCATTTTGCGATATAGCTCCGGTCGAGAGGCAGCCTGGCCAGCATTGCGTCGAAGATCCAAAATAGTTGATCGTCTGCATGGTATTTCCATGCGAAGTCGGCACAGATATCGAGTGACTGCATGGTCTCTTGACTGAGTTGAGTTTTCGCTATATTCGGCATTTCCGTAAAAATACTCCTCTGGGCTTCCGTAAGGAGTTCTGTGAGATCGGCCCCCTCGAGCGTATTAGGCTGGTATGTTGTTGACTGGTGTGTGAAACGTCGCATGAATTCCTCTGTTGCAATACTATGGGTTGGGTTGGGTCATGTGAGAATGCGAAGAGGAAGAAAAGGATGAAACTTACTGCTCAAATCGAAGGTCGAAAAGCTGGTGAGCAACGCGGTCACGATTGGAGACGACGTGGATTTCCACCGATACCACCGGTGTTCTGTTGACACGGCCCATTTGCTACCAGCATCTCGAATCAGCCTCATGGAGGCCAGTGTAGGAAGGTCAACATACCCTTTGGACCCTCGCGGAGATCTGCTGCAACGCTATACTGACTTTGATCTCTGACCCCGAGAGTGCAGGCGGCCGCGACAAAAAAATGAATGTGTTCGCCCGTTGCTGGTTGAACAGCTGAAGGTTCCCCTCGCTGCAGTGCAGACGAAATCCGGTGGTGCAAGCCTTGTAGGTCGGTATGGCTAAAGCAGATTCTTTCATGAATGATGCCACAACGACGTTTTCTCCGTCAACCGGGACGTCTTCGTTCCAGGGGATTTTTCCGCGTATGAACACGACTACAGAGAACCTATCATCGAGCTGCAACGTCGGGTCAGGTTCCTCATTCATGCCCTTCTGAAATAGGAGGCACATACCTTAAATATGATGAGTTTCCTGGTATACTCATCCATAGCACGTTCCAGATACTCGAAAAATGCATATAATCCGAGCGTCTTCGAGGAATACAAACGCTGCACGCGGAGGGGACCACCAAGCTTCCTATCCGCAAGCTCGGACGCTGTCAAAATATCAGACCTTAGCAGGCTATTCCACATATAGGCCTGTTGAGCCGGTGCGAGGTTCATGGAAACCCCGAGTTCATACTTCTCACTCGTCAGCAACGCTCCGAAATTGATATGGGACAGGTACGGCGTGAAATCGATCTGATGCTGTCTCGCAATCGCACGCGCCTTGTTGAGGAGCGCATATTCAGAAACCGCGGGCTCCGCGACCGAAAGGAGCCGCAGAATGAGCTCTTCCGCTGTGTCGCGCGAGATGTCTGCGGCCTCGGTAATGTCTGAGCCCTGCACGAACCGTTCGCTGAATTTCTGCGCTTCTGCGAAGAGGATGCTGAGGACGAAGTCTTCTTTTGGGGCCGGTGGAGTTTTGAGACGGTCGGGAATTTGTATCCTCGCACCGTCGACGGCTTGTGAGTACAGAGCGTTGAGCTCTTGACATTCTTTACTGAGCGCGCCTTCGGGTGAACTACTGGCCCACTTGTTGTGCAAAGCCGCGGACCTGGCCATTCCGGAACTACGCATGGCAGAGAGTGAATGGCTTTATCATTCGACTCGATTCGTTTGCTTACTTGTTATAAGATGCAAAATGTCGGGCAAGGTCCTCTCTGGTCACTCGGGTATTGACCCGCTCTTTATTGGGTGGATACCCGTATGACTATAAAATGCTAGTCAAGATGCTTGCTTGTACATGGGATCAAAAACTTGTACCTCGAGGACCTTGCTTGGAACCAGTTCTGGATCCCAGCAAACGAAGTACTCGTCGCCTGGATTAGAACTCAGCTATATGCAATCCCCAGAATGGCGGTAGATGGTGTTTACCATCGAGATCCCCTCCCGAGCTCATAGAAGGAGCAGCCCTTTTGCCAACCGACGGGAATACGACGCAGTCGACCAAGTGGGACAGCTGTGGGTGATCAACTGCTCGGAGCTTGAGGATATCGCCTGCCAAAGTGTCAATACCTGGAATTCACCAGAAGAACCCCACACCGACCTGGATGCAAACACGGATTCCGAACTACAATTACATCTAAACCCTTCACAGTCGACGCCCCATTCCGCGACACCGTAATCCGTACGTGGACTTGGCCCTCCTGGAGCACACGGAACGGATCGCAGACGCCAAACAGGCGGCGCGACTTGTGCACGAGCATCCGCACGCGCTCTTTCTTCGTATTGCCGTCCTTGTAGAACGACGCGACCTCCGTCTTCTGCAGGCTCTTGATTTCCTTTTGGACTGCGGGTGAATCTATGCCTATGAGGAGGAGACGCTCTGCTGAGGGGTAGCGCCCGAAACTTGAGAGAAATTCGAAGCCTTTGATGACATCCCGAGAGGCTTGTTCGACCCAAGAAAAATATTCGGCTTGTTTTTTTAGGAGGGCTTCGTTCGTCACTCCGAGACTGGAGAGAAGGACCACGATGTCGTTGTTAAGCCGTCCGTAGGAATATGGCGTTGAGTAGTTTACAACGGAGAAGATGTGGTCTGCGGTGGCGTTGAATTTCTTCATGCTCTTCCTGAACTCGACTAGATGCTTCTTTTCGGCATCTAGAGGTGGGTGTAGCATTACTACGCCCTGGGTTGTCCCTCAGCCAAAATATTTTGGAAGAGGTTTAGGAATGTCGATACCTTATACCCTCGGTACCTGTGAGGAGATGAGGTCAAAACCAAAGTATCTCGTAGAAAACTGGACTTCCTCACCTGATTTGAAAAACAGTAGGACTATACGGCTTTCCTTGAAAGATAATCCGTTTTGCCCGGCTGACTTGCACACTAGACATCTCTCAGTTGCTGCTCGGAAAATGACCAGAATGCACCGATATGCTCACCATAGTCTCTTCGATATGAGCCCACATCCATCTGAGAAATTTTCGTCGCCAACAGTGAGGTCACCAATGTCGCCAACATATTTGGGATCCAGCTGATAGTCGATTTCCGCGCCCGAGAATAGCAGTCCTATGCGCTTCGCACCTACAATGCGTGGCAGTTAGAGGCCTTGCATGGGATCGATGAACAAGAAACGCAGCGTACGCTTTGCAACGTTCATTATTTTCTCGAGGTCGCCCATGGCGTACAAGCGCCGGTCGAGCTCCTCATCCGAATTTGCCTGCCGCAAGAAGCATCCTCGACTGCGCTAATATCATCCAATACAACATCTGAATCAAGAAAAATATATAGGACCGAAGACCGAAGACATTCACTCACCTGCTGACTATTACTATGCCCATAAAACCGATACTGCACGCCATTCAAGAACAACCCCGCCCTGAAGAGCCGTACCATATACTCCGTCGCGACGGACGGCTTCGCGTCGGGGAAGCGCAGCCGCTCGAACGACGCGAGCACGAGCGCGTCCGCGTCGTCCGCGTACACGATGCGGTTCCCGGGCAGCTGCGCGAGCTCGAGCGTGATCTTCTCGGGCGTGAAGATGACGAGCTTGCCGCGCCTCTTCGCATGGGCGGTAGTGCGCTGCGGGGCCAGGAATGCGGCGGGGATGTTCGTGAACACCCACGAGGTGTCTTCTGGCGTCGGGGTTTCGCGCAGGAGGTAGGAGGGCATCGTCAGAGGGAGCTGCGGAGGGTCGTGCTGCCTGCTGCCCGCAGCTCGCCCGCCTCTTATAACCGCCCCAGACGTTCGCGAACCCAGAAGATCGATGGGGCCAGGATTGGCAACAGAAGCACAGAGCGCAGAGTACCTGTCATAGTAGAAAGACGCTGGGCAGCCGTAAGTATAAAACGCAGGCACACGAGTGTCCATAATACACGGGCGCTCCGCACCAGAAGGCTGCTACATATCAGCATCGAGTTCGAGTCCGAGTTCCTCGTACCAGGCATGTCGTCCGCAGCACCCGCACCCCCACCAGACAAGCCCGTCCGCGCGATCTACATCGTCGGGCCCTCCAGCACCGGCAAGACGACGCTCTGCCGCGCGCTCGCGGCGCACCTCGGGCTGCCGCGCGCACAGCACATCACCGAGGTCGCGCGCGCGGACGTCGGCACGCTCGCGATGCAGCGCGCGATCATGCATGCGCAGCTCGCGGAGGACGCGCGCGCGCGTGCGGTCGTCGCCGCGGGCGGTGGGGGTGTCAGGGAAGGGGAAGGGGAAGGGGGCGGAGGGATTGGGAATGCACGCGGGATCGTGCTGAGCGACCGCTCTGCCGTGGACGCGGTCGTGTACGCCGCGCTCGCGGACGCCGCAGACCACGACGGCGGCTCGCGGAGCCGCACGCTGCTCGCGGCGCCGGAGCTGCAGGCCGCGCTGCCCGCGTACCGCGCGTCGACGTTCGTGCTGCTCGCGCCCGTCGCGGAGTGGCTCGTGGACGACGGCGTGCGCAGCCTGGAGGACGGGTGGGCGTGTTTTGGCGAGTTCAGGCGGATGCTGGGCGAGTTGGGGATTCCGTTTGTCGAGCTGGGCAGCAGTTGTCGGTGGTTGGAGGAGAGGGTGGCGTTTGTGAGGATTCATGCGCGTTTGTACTAGTACACAGCAGAAGTGGCGTTTCACTAGGGCATTTACAGGATCAGACTATACTCACCGGATTAGAGATACAACCATGTACTTACCTGGGATACCTATACCGCAACCTAAGGCAGATAAGACGAGCTTGACCATTGACCATTGAAAACGCTCGGGCTATATGATATTCAATAATAAATGTACAACATGGAGAGCACCAGAAAATGAATGCAATACACGAAGAAGCGCCATCCCGATCCCGATCCCGATCCTCCATCCAATCCACCTTCACAACCATCTCCATCTACGCGGGCCTAAACCTCACCGTGACCTCCGCGATCTCCTTCTTCGCCTCCTTCAGCACGGCGTGGATCGCGAGTTCCAGTTTTTGCGTCTGCGCGACGCTGAGCGTCCTCGGCACGTCGACGGTGAGGTCGACGAAGAGCGCCGCGCCGGTCCGCCGCGCGCGCAGGTCGTGCACGGCGAGGAGGTCGGGCAGCGCGGCGGCGTGCTCGTCGAGGGCGTGGTGCAGCGCGTGGAGCGTCGTCTTCGACGCGCTCGCGTCCGTCAGCTGGCCGAACGCGCCACCGAAGATCGACATGCCCTGGCGGAGGATGACGAGCGACACAAGCAAGCCTGACAACACAACACAAACAGCGTCCTCAGCACATCGCGACAGTGGTCCCTACTACAGGGATACACGCACCTCCGATCGGGTCGAGCGGCAGCGCCGGGAACCAGCTGCTGCCCATGATCGCGGCGAGCGCGACGACGCTCGAGTACGCGTCGCTGCGGTGGTGGTACGCGTTCGCGAAGAGCACGGGGCTGCTCTCCTGCTCCGCGACCTTCTTCGTGATGCGGAAGAGCCACTCCTTGCACACGACGCTCGCGGCGGCGAACCACGCCGCGTTCGGGTCGAGCACGTGCGCGTGCGCGTGCTCGTGCCCCACGACGGTGCCGATCGCGGGCACGCTGTGCGCCGCGGAGGTCACGCTCGAGATCGCGGTCTGCAGCGCGCCCGGGGGTAGAGAGGCGGCGGTCGAGGCGAGCGCGTCGAAGAGGAGCGAGAGGGAATGTGCGCCGATGCCGAGTGCGCCGCCGATGAGGAGGATCGCGACGACGGTCGTGCCGAGCGTTTCGAACTTTGCGAAGCCGTAGGGGTAGCGCGGGCTGGGCGGGCGGCGGGATAGTCTCCAGGAGAAGAGGACGACGAAGTCGCCGAGGAGGTCTGGATGGTGGAATGAGAATGGAAACCGTTTGGCAGGCAACATGGAGTACTCACCACTCAATGAGTGACCTGCATCGGCGAGCAGAGCCGCAGAGTTCATAAAGTACCCCGCCGCGCCCTTCGCGCTCGTCAAGATGACGTTCGAGCCGAGCCCAATCAGCGTGATTCGGCTACCCGGATCCCCTGGTGAAGCAGCAAAAAGCCGTCCTCGCGTTAGCACTCCCACACGCCGAGCACATAGCGAACGCGAAGACGCACCTCGATTCTGCAGCGCCTCGATGACCTGCCCGCCATGACTATGCCCATTCTCATCGTGCGAGTGCGTATGTCCAAAGATCCCATGCGAGTGCGGCTCTTCACCGTGGTCGTGGTCGTGGTCGCCATGTTTGTGCGCCGCCTCCTTCCCCTTCGAGTCCGTCGAGTGCGCCCGCCGCGAAACGAGGCCGTCCGAATGCATCCGATCGCCCGTCGCCGCCATCGTCCAAGTCGAAATGCGCTGCAACGCCGTAGCCGTAGTGGTGGCCTTCTGCACAGGGAGCGCAACACAACAGCGGCGATATCCCACCCGCCGGCTGATGATGCTTCTGCTTCGGGTGACGTGTCGAGAGCTCGAAGTGCCAGTGAGGCCTGCGCGATCAGCGGCCGCGAGAAAGGAAAACGGAAAGGGGGCAGGCCCGAGGACTGTCGCCGCCCGGCGACCCAACATCATTCGGAACTGGGGGTGTCGACGTCAAGCGCGGCGGCCTGCCACATGAGACGGGCGGAGCAACAAGTACTGGCGGGGTGTGTGGTGTCACTAGGTACTGCGCGCGGGAAGCGTCCGACCGGGCGGGTGTGTATGAGAACGGTCGAGCGGGTGCTGCAGCTCACAGCTGGTCCTGAGAGAGGGTACTTATTGCCGGCCTGGGCGTGCGCAGACAGCCTCATATTCGTGCCGAACGCTCGCCAGATGACGTAGAAAATCCGACGCTGGCCACAGCACGACGCGACGCCCGCGGGCACCCTGCTCGGAGATCCATGCGGGCTCCAGATCATCCATCCACATCGCGCAAGCGATAATCGGTCTTTTGCCCTGACGAAATGATAATATCCCACTTTGCGCGTCAGACGTCCAGAACCGTCTAACGTTTATACATTGCATGGATCAAAGCAAGGACGACCGATATCGATAATAATGCGGAATGCGGGAGGTAGGAGATGACATGGACAAGCAGACAAGCAAGCACGGCTGGGCAGCCAGAATGAGATAGAGATATCGTGACAGTGAACAGTGTACGGCGAAGGCGTAGTATGCAGGGGTAGAGCATGAGGCGAGGTAGGGGAGGGGGAGAGGAAGGGGAAGGGGAAGAGGGAATGTGACAGTGGGGAGCCCAGGAAGGAACCGGAATTAGCTAGAGAAGAGACAGTATAGATTGACGTTGACGTTAGTGAATAGAGAGTATCGGCGACACAGATGGTAGATATAGGGATAGCAGAAATTGCGGATAACATGAACACGAACATGCGACACAGGGGGATGGGGTGGTTATTAGTACTAGATGGCGAGAATTGCAAAAGTCCGTGCGCTGCAGCGTTAAACGCCCCGTCAGCACCAGCCAAGACGACACATAAGAAAACACGCACATTAGAACGAGATCCCAAAACAAACCAGACCAAGACCGCGGGTCACCCATTACTATGATAACACAGTTTGCGACTGCGCCGTGTGGGGACGCGACGGCAGGCGCGGCGACGAGCCACCCACGCCGCCACCATTGCCATTCGCACGCGCGCCAATCTGCATCGACGCCAGCACCGGCGGGATCGCGCTGTTCTGCTGACACACGCGCTCGAGGTCCTTCCCCGTCCACAGATGCAGCGCGGCCGCCTCGACGCGCTCGTCCTCGCGCGCCTCCGCATCGGGGGCGGGGGCGGGCGCGAGCTCCTGCTGCTCGAGCTTGCCCGGGCCCTGGCGGTGGTACACCTGGCTGCGCGACTTGGAGCGCGCATGTGCGGGCGAGGACCCGTCGAGCCGACTCCGCCGCTCCTTCAACGCGGGTACGCGGAATGCAGACCCATTCGGCGACGGCGACTGCGACTGTGAGTGCGAGTGCGAGCCCGGCAGCGGCGTCGGCGGCACCGACCGCGCGCCCTTGTCCCACTCCGCGTCGTCGCGCACGACGAGCGTGTCCTGCAGCACGCGGAACGCGGTGTCCTCCGCCGCGCGGAAGAACGCGCCGAGGCCGTGCGGCGGCGGCGCGCTCGCGGCGTCGATCTGGCGGCGGAGCGAGACGGTCCAGTTGTGGCGGATGACGGGGTCGTCGACGCTGAACATATATCGCCGCTTCTCGCCGGCGTGGTTCGCGAACGCGACCTGGAACGTGTTGCGCATGAACCCGCGCTCGACGACGATCGCGCTGCTCAGCGGCAGCCCCGCGTACAGCGGCGCGCTGCTGCCCGCGCGCGAGAAGCTGAGCGTCTTGCGCCCGAGCGACGTGCCCGTGATGCGGAAGGACGCCTCGGCGGAGCGCGCGAACGTCAGGAACGGCGGGTCGATGATGAGGTCCTGCCCGTGGATGTGGATGACGAGGTTCGGGTCTGCTTGCGGGAGGCGCAGGATGACGGGCTCGGACTGCATGCGGTACGTCAGGCGCAGCGGCACGAGGCGCTTCATCGTGATGTTCAGGTCGGGCGTGCTGGCATGCGCGGGGTTGCGTGCCTGCGAGAGCGGCTCGCGGCGGATCGAGGTGTAGATTTTGTCGAGCAGGTCGTCGGAGACGAGGCACCGCGGGTCGTACCGTCGGAAGGCGTTGATGAAGTCGCGCGCGGTGATGGTGCGTCTCACCTGGGGCACGGGCCCCGCTTCGGCTGTGATACCGCCGAACAGGACCTCGTTGAGCTGGACGATGGCGCGCGCGAGTCGGACAGCAAGGTCCTTGTCGTACGCGACAATCTTGGCGTTGGCCTCGTACCACCTGCTCGCGAACGCATCGATCATGTAGTCCACCGGGCTCGAATGCGACGACCTCGACGGCGACGGGATGTGCAGGGACTGCAGAAACACGCGCAGCGCCTTGTCGACGCGGATCCCGCAGAAGCCGAACCCATCAATATACGCCTTGAGCACGAACTTGGACGTCCGCCGCGAGAGGTAGTCGCCAAGCCGCGCCCTGTCGAGCTCGATCGCCTTGAACAGAATCTGGCCGAGCACGACCGGGTCGTCCCTCATCCCCGTCTTCTCGAAGAACGCGGCGATCGCCTGGTCCGCGTCCTTCGTGAACTGCACGACGAACGTGCGCACGATCGGGTGGCGGCTGAGCGCGGACAGGTGGAGCGCCCGGGGCTGCAGGTCGTCGCGGTCGGCGGTGAAGCGCAGCTGGCGGAGCTGCACGACGCTCTTCACGACGAACTTGCGGTCGAGCGGCGAGCGCTTCGTCGTGTCGAGCAGCGCGTCGAGGTCCTGCGCGATCGGCTTCGCGATGACGAGGATGTCCGTGAACAGGAACAGGAAGCGGTCCTTCACCGTGTTCGCGTTCGCCACCTGCAGCACGGGGGAGGAGAGCAGCAGCTTCCGCGGCGGGTCTTCGAAGAAGAACGTCCCCGTGTTCCCACGCGTGCCCCGGCTCAGCATGTCGTCGAGGCGTTCGAGGACCACAGAACCCTGCGACGGGCGCACGACGGGCTCGGGCGACGGGCGCGACGAGAGCGTCGAGGTCGACGAGCGGATCGGGTACTCGTCGAGCGAGGACATCGGATCGGGGGTCGTGGAGGAGGCGAGGTCGGGCGGTGACGGCAGCGAGTGCGTGTCCGGGGGCTGCACGGGGTACGTCGCGAACTGCGCGTCGCCGTTCGGCGAGCTAGTCTCCACGGGCGGGGGCTGAACCGGCTCCGGGGGCGCCTTCTCGGTCGGCGGCGGTTCTCGTACGGAAGGTTCGTGCGGAAACGAGGGCCTGCCGTCCTTCAGCGAGGCCTTGCCCAGCAGCGTGCTGCCGCTCGTGCTCGTCGGCGTCTTCGACAGGTCCTCCCAGTCCGTCACGACCTCGGACTCCTTGCGCACCTTCAGCAGGTCCGTTACAGAAGGCTTGTGAGAAAGTTTTGCCCGCGAGTCAACGATGCCTGCGCTGTGAGGTGGGGACTGCAAGCTGGGATACGACGGCTGCGAAGACTGGGAGGAGAAGAGCTTCTTCGCGCTCAGCCACTTCTTCACGCCCTCCCGGTTCGTCGGCAGCTTTCCGTTGAGCCATCCAGAGCCATTCGACCCGGACGTAGACAAATTGAAGTACTCGGCATGCGACGCCGAAGAGACGGAGGTGCTTATTGGCTGCGGTGAGTTCAAGCCGCTGAACTTCGCGAGGAGCCGCGTGTCCGAGGCCTGGTGGGATAGCTTCCTATCGCGCTGCGTCTCCGGGGACGGCTGCGGCGTCTGCGACGAGTGCGAGCTCAACGCGGACAGCTCGTCGCCCGTCGGCGAAAAGATGATGTCGGGCGACGACACGTTCAGCGGGAACCCGCGCGCGCGGTTGCGCTCCTCCTCGAGCTTGATGATGCCGGGGAACGGGAACAGCTTCGAGTTCGTGTACTTCAGCATCGTCTCCGTCGTCGTGGGGGGGATCGGCGACGACGCGCCGGGCGAGCTGGGGAAAATCGGCGCGGGCAGATCTGTGTCCACGGTAGGTGTCTGTTCAGCGCGACGCGGCGGGAGAGCGGAGCACATGCTTATATCACCTTTGTTGTTGTTGTTATTGTTGTTGTTGTCCGTCTTGGAGCTGCTGCCCGTGAGGCTCGCGCCGCTCTCGCGGCTGACGCTCGAGTCCGTGTTGCCGGCGCGCTCGCGGATGCTGTTCGTGCGCGAGCGGCGGCCCGTCGAGGAGCCCGCCCGCATGAACGTGTTCTTTACCTTGTCCCATTTGCTCACGGACGAATCGCCGCCGTTGGGCGTCCCATTTTTCTTCGGAGTCGTGTCTGTTGAAATGACGTGAAGCGACTCTTCCCAGTCCATGTACTCGGGATTCGAGGTTGGCGTGAGCTCGGGCTGGCTGGGAACCGCAACGGACAGGCGTGCGGGGTAGACGCGGGAGGAACTCGAGTCGTCGCTCATAAGCGCCTGCAGAGCAGTGGCGGACGAAGGTGATGGCGGGGCGAACGACATGGACTGCGTCGGCTCGGGCGAGGTCTCAGGTTCCTGATACTGATCCTGGTCGTGCTCCACGATGAACTCTTTTGAGTCGGCAGACGCGCGCGGGGACGGGCCCTCGTCGTCCTCCTCTGCGCCCACCTGGTCGTCAGACTGCTGCTCGACGTGTATCGAGCGGCGCATGCGCTGCTGGTCTTGGTCGTCGGTGTCCTCGGCATCGTCGTATTCGTCGTCGTCGTGTACGGGCATCCGGTCGTCCGGTTCTGCGTGGCCTGTCTGGTGAGTCGACGAGAGAAGTACGATGTGAGAGGAGATACCTACCGGGATCTGCGACCCAGCTGATTTCGCGGTCATATGCGTCTGTCCATGGCGACTGCCTCGCCGCCTGTACTCCCCCATGGTACACATCGTCCTCATCGTCGTCCGGACCCGACTTCTCCCTCAGCGGCGTCGCGAACGGACTCGTTGGGAACATATCGCGGTGCCCATGGATTGTTTCCGAGAGATAGACCGGCACGCCAATGCCCGACTCTGTCGATGCATTCGACGGAGCATCCGAAGCATGTGGAGCACGCAGAGCCGCGACTCGGGGTGGGGTGCTTGGTGTGGGCAGGCCAGCGAAAGGGGGCCGCGGCGGCGACATATGTTCCTGATCGGGCATGTCGTCCTCCTCCACGACGACGCCTCTGCGGCCCATGGGAGACTCGTATTCGTATGACGTTGCGGCGGTCGGTGAGCCGGTCAGCTTTGCAAGAGCATCTTCTCGGTCGCGCTCGATACTGCTGCGCCGTGCGCCGGGAGTATTACTCCGGGCGGACGGCGGGCGCAAGGATTCGGGCATTGGGTCGAGCATGAGCGGAAGGGCTGTGGGTGGGGCAAGCGGGGTGGTGACCGACGTAGCGGAGGAGAGCTCGCGGTCGTCGACGACAGTCGGGCGGTTGCCCGAGCTTCGTCGAGAGCGCCGTTTGCGCTGCTTCGGCGGGGGCGGGGGCGGCTGTTCCTCGCCACCGCTCGTCTGGTCAGTCTCGGCCTCCTTCAGTCGCTCGCCCAGCCTGCGCATCATGAGCTTGCGCGCCGCGGAGCGGTCGCCCCCGCCCCCGCTGCCCGTGACCGTGTTGTTTCTGAAGATTTTGCCAGGTAGTGGTGGCGGACTTGTTGGAGGCGACGTCGTGAAGGACGAGTCGAAGGACTCATTGCCCTGCGTGAGCTGGTGCAGCGCCATCAATCGCGCCGCGGCGCTGTTAGAGCGAAACAGGCCGCGCTGGAGGGCCTCGCGCTGGATGTCCTGTAATGAAGGCAGCATGGGCGTCGGTGGTGATGTGCCGGGGTACATCAAGCCTGGTTCTGGCGAGCTGAGCATCCGCTGTGCCTGGATGGCGGCGAAATGCGACGGGATGGGCGAAATGAGCGGTGGGGGCGATGCGAAGCCGTTGAGCAGCGGCGAGAGCGGGTTCGGGCCCTCGTCCGGGGACGAGTCGTTCGCGGACGCCGTCGGCAGCGGCGACTGCGTGGCGCGCGCCTTGCCCTTGAAGTCCTTCGAGCCCCGCCCGCGCGAGCGCGAGCGCGACCGCCGCTTCGCCTTGGGCGCCGTCGCGTCCTCCGCGGGCAGCGGCGTCGCGGGCGGCGAGGTGGCGGGCACCTCGGTCGTTTTGGCGTCGTTCGCCTTTATGTCGCGCCCTCGCTCCGCCCGGCCCTCGACCTGCGCCTCCTCCTCCCTCGGGTCCGAGTTCAGACCGCCCTCATCATCTTCTGCCTGCCCCTCGACCTCGACTTCAACCTCCATCTCCTCTCGCTCCCCCTGCGACTTTTCTCCCTCGCTGACGCCCTCGACGTGCATCGGTGGCCGCCTCCCATCCTTCATCCGAGGGAGTGATGCGGCGCGCTTGAGTTTGGCGACGGCGAAGGCGCGCTGCTCCGCGGCCGATGGTTGCTCCATGAGTAGAGCGCTCGCGCTGGGTGTGGTTCCGGCAGGTGCAGAGTGGCGAACGCGAACAGGACAGGGATCAAGGAGCCAGGGTGCTGTGCTGTTGTTGTTTATAACAAATGAAAGGACGGATTGAGACGTGGGCGCTTGCGAAGCATAAAACCCGGGCCTGGCGAACAAACGTCAACGGCGTCGGGGCACAGGAGATGGTTGCTCACCGTCGGCGACGACGAGGGTGGTGGTAACAGCGAACAGCGTCGAGGACGGGGATGGGATGGCAGCGGCTCGAAAGCAGAGTTGGCTGTCCGCGAGCCGTTTCGCCCCCGAACCGGCCACGTGGACCGAGCGAAACTCAAACTGAACCGTCTCTGCGCTTTCCTCCTCTGCCGCAATTTTCTGCCTGCCCTCCGCCTCGCGGTCGCCCTCGCGGGCTCGCCCACTCCCTCTTTGCACAGCCGGCCGTAGAAACGTGGCTTTCCTCTGTCCATCGCAACGTGTTACCTGCCCATTCGCGTTGCTCTCTCTCGACGTGCCGCCATCTGAATCCATTGTGCCTCGCCCGCCAAAGACGCCCCCACCTACGCCTAACAAGCTTTTTGCAGCACGCCGGCCTCCGCGCGCCCCCATACGCACGCAAGCAGGTCCTAGCGACTGCCCGGACGCCCAGGCGAGCTTCGCGGGACCTTCTCACCCGGCGCCTTCCCTCATTTCTGCGTCCCTCGACCACATGTTGCGCTCTCCATCATGCGCAGGCTGCAGCGAGGTGGCTAGAAACCCCAGCGAGGCACTACTGCGTCCGCACGGTGCCGTCCGGTTGTCATCTCGAGCCTTCTCTGCTCTGCACACCCGCACGCCTCGCCTTCGCCGCCCGCCGTAGTGCGTCTGCGCCTGCGTCTTGCGTGTCAATGTGCACGTCACCCGTGGCACTGACGGCAGCCCGCGCGCTCGAAGATCCCCCGCAAGCCATCCGGAGCTTGTCCTATTAAACCGTGCTGACAGCCTCTTAATTGCGCCAGTGGGGGGGCCGCAGCACCTGCTGATAGTCACACTACGCATATCCGGAAATGGGGCCTGCGAGTCTAAGGCGGCCAGGGCAACGACCCGCGCGTTTCCGTGCGAGATTGGCGTCTGTGCGCCGGCACATCTGAACGTCCACATAGTCTTCTGTAGCTGGTTCGCGCCAGTCTCCGCGGTGTTTGTGCCAGGATCTGTTCTGAAGCAACGTTAGTCTCGATGGAGTTCTCGCAAAGGCCTCCGCCGATGTCGCCTTTGCATAATGTTACGTTCTTTTTCAGCTCTACGGCCTGCGACAACTATCGTTCTATTCACCCAGGCACTGAAAACACTACAACCAGGTACCTCCCAGCACGTCACACCGCCTCCCTCCAATCCGGCCTCGCGAGGTCATACGTGTCCCCCACCCTCGCATACGTCCGCCCGCTCAGCCTCCCGACGACCTGATACTTCGCCGGGTCGACGACAGGCTCGTCCCCGTCCAGCACCGCCCTGCGGACGTGGGCGTGCTTCACGCGGCCGAGCACGAGCGTCGCGGAGGGCGAGTCGGCGCCGTCCGGGAAGATGTCTTGGAAGCTGTAGAGCTGCATAGCGGCGGGCGAAGTCAGTCTAGCCACATGTCTCTTCACACCGGCACAGTATACGTATACGCATACGTACCTCGCACTCGAAGCTCACAGCGCTCTCTTTCACCCGTGCCGGCTTGACAGAGACCTACATAGTACACACCCCATCAAGCCCTATCAGCCTATCACTCGCTCGCAGTGCTAATGAGCACCGAAACATTGGAGAGTATCCGTACCGAAGGCTCGGGCGTCAGCCCCGCGACCTTCCACTCGTCGAACTCAGGCGGCGCGTCGACGGCGGTCGCGTTGGCGGCCTCGATGAACGGCTCGCTGATGAGGTTCACGACGAACTGCTTCGTGCGCACGATATTGTGCCGCGTGTCCTTCGCGTTGGCGCCGTCGCGCGACCAGGTGAACGAGATGCTGAGCAGCGGCGGGTTGTTGGATACCTGTGCGGTAGTTCGTGAGCGTCGAGATACTAGTATTTATTGTATGTATCCTGCCGCATACAGTGTATTGCGGATCTGAGTACTTACCACGTTGAAGAAGCTGGCGATTTGGTGCGCGTAAGCGTGAGGTCGGTGGTTCCTGGGTGTGCGAGCGTGTGTCCCGCGACTCACCTGAAAAGCGCGAGGTTGCGCACGCCGTCTGCTGCTTCTGTTGATATGAACGCGACGGGGCGCGGCACGACCGCGCTAGACAGGATTCGATACGCGTCTCTACATGCCCAATCTCATTATCACTCTCATAGTCAGAGAGTAGATGGCAGATCAGACGACGCACCTCGGCGTCGTGCTCGCCATATCCCACGACTTCCACCCCTCCTTCAGGACCTCCTCTTCCCACTGCGATCCTAGTGCGCTCCGCGACAGGCCCTCGCCGACTTTCCATTCCGGGTGGGGAGCCTCTGTCGCGCGGATGGTGGTGCTGTTGAAAGGGGGCAATGTTGACATCTCTGTCTTCAGGGCGCTGGACACTGTGATGGCAGCGCCGTGCCGCTATAAGTATGCGTATTCCGTTTCCACATATCAGCGTAGCGCGGGCGTCCCTGCACGGCGTCCCTGTGTGCGAATCGATCGCGACATACATGCGTGGTGTTATCCGGATCCTCTGTCGATGCCCAATGCGCATCGAAATCAATACCCCGGGCTGCTCAGCAGCCTTGCTGATACATACATCAAGCGAGCATGGTCATACATGGGCGGATGTTCCCTGGGGGTGCTGAGCGGGGCAAAAGTACAGCTTGATCACCCTGCATGCAGCCTATTTCGAAGGGGCACCCGGGACAAGGAGCGTGCGCAGGATAAAGACCGGTGACCGCCGGCCAATGGCGGCCGTTCTGTTCCTACAGACCTGACAGCAAATCAGAGGATGACTCACGCGCCGAGCACACCACTTGATAACCCTGCAGTCGTCGGTGAGTAAGAAATCGTCCTGCTAAGTCATGGCGACAGCCAAGAGGATATCGGTGGATTTTGAGTAGGACACTAATGGCGCAAAATGCTTGCAATTTCGTCCGTATTCATGCCTATTTTTGACGCGTCTCGCGACATTTGGAGCGATTCATACGTCATCCGTCTGAAATCAGGACATACCCCGCACTCGCGCGGGGCCGTCCCGTCCGCTGCGATGCTCAACAAATCTGCATAAAGCCTTCACCCCGCCCACCGCGTATCCATATCCATTCGCGGCGTCTTTTTCGCATGCGCAGGCGGCCTCGAGAGAACAGCGCGACGCAATCGGGAAACACGGCGGGCCGCGCTCCGAGGGCAGGCTCATAAATGGCGTCGTCGGGGCTTGCGCATGCATATGCAGAGCGCGCGTGTGATGACGCAGCTGCTCGCCAGGACAACTTTCCCTCGAATTATCCGCGTTTTTAACGCTGCACGGCTGAGGCCTTACTCATCCCCCTCGCGCACCCTATATCACCGCGCCAGGAATACCGTGACCACGCTCCCCTCCGCCCCTCTCCAGTCCCAATCCGCCGCCATGTCGACGCTGCTCGCGGACAAGCACGCATCGACGAACCTGCAGGGCTTCTACTCCTGGGTCGAGCCCATCAAGGGCATCTACTACGGCCCCGGGAGCGTCGCGACCGCCCTCCCGAAGCTGCGCGCCGCCATCGGCGGGAAGAAGGCGCTGGTCGTCACCGGCCACAGCCTGTACCACAAGGTGCGCTCCCCCCTCCCCTCTCCTCTCCTCCCCCGCACCATACCCGACGCGCAGACGATGCTGAGGCGACCGCGCCGCAGACGGACGTCGTGAAGAAGGTCGAGGCGATCCTGCGCGCGGAGGACGCGCACGGCGCGACGTTCTACGAGATCGGGCAGCACTCGCCCGTCGCGGGCATCCGCGCGGGCATCCAGGCGTTCAAGGACTGCGGCGCGGACCACATCGTCGCGGTCGGCGGCGGCTCGCCCGTCGACGCGTCCAAGGCGATGCTGTACTTCCTCCAGCAGGAGACCGGCGGCCCGTATCTGCACCAGATCGCCATCCCCACGACGCTGAGTGCGGCCGAGTACACGGTCAGGCGTTTTTTGTCATGTTGAGTTTGAGGGCTCATAAGGGCTGTGGGTGTTAGATCGGTGCGGGATACACGGATGAGAGCGGCCAGAAGGTCGCGGTGAGCTCGCCCCAGCTCGCGCCCGCAGGCATCATCCTCGACGCCGAGCTGACGCTGTCCACGCCCGAGCGGCTCTGGTGCGCCTTTCCCCCCCGCTCCCCATCCATCCATCCATCCCCTCTCACCTTTATATTTACCCGCTAGGCTGTCAACCGGTCTCCGCGCCGTCGACCACGCGACCGAGAACCTCTACCGCGACCTCGTGACGCCCCCGATGAAAGTGCTCTGCTACCAGGCGCTGCACGACCTCTTCGAGTACCTCCCCAAGTCGAAGGCGGACCCGAGCGATGTCGAGGCGCGCCAGAAGCTCCAGGTCGCGTCGTGGATGAGCCTGTGGCCGATGAAGCTGGAGAAGTATAGGTGCGTGGCCGTGCGCCAGCGTTGGTGCAGGTGTTGGGTATCGGGTATTGGGAGACGTGCTGACTTGGGCATGCAGTGCGCTTGGCCTCTCGCATGCGCTCGGACATAAACTCGGCGCGGCGTACTCGATTCCGCACGGTATCACCTCCGTACGCACTTTCTTTTCTTTCCGCTCCCTCTGCGCGCATAGCATAGAGTTGCTCATATGCGGCTGTGGGTGCAGTGTCTGACCCTGGCCCCCGTCGTGCGCCTCAAAGCCCGCATCGGCTCGCAAGAGGACAAGGAGTGGCTCGCCGGCGCGCTGTACCACCTGCGCGAGCCCTCGACGGGCTCGCTCGACGGGGACGTGCTCAGGCTCGCCGATCTTATCCAAGGGTGAGCCTACTTCCTTCCTACTTCCTACCTCCTCTATCCCAGGCCAGTGCGCGAGCAGCTAATTGGTGTTGGATCAGGCTCGTTGATGGCCTCGGGCTCAAGTCCACGCTGACGGAGTACAACGTGCCGAGGGAGGACGTGCCGAAGATCGCGGAGAGGGCGCTTGGCGGGAAGACGGAGATACATGGGGATGTGGTGAAGGTGCTCGAGGGGCTGTATGTGCCGAGTGCGCTTTGAGTGCCGAGTGCGCTTTGAGTGCCGAGTGCGTTTTGAGTGACGAGTGCGTTTTGAGTGCCGTGTGCGTTTTGAGTGCCGAGTGCGTTTTGAGTTGCCTGTGTAGATCCATGCACTGTCTTGGCTGTCTGACGTTGTAAGCGGTTGCGAGGAAGTGGAATGTATTTGTATCGACGCATGCAATATCGTTGGATTTTACTCATTATATGATATCTCGGATGGGGTGAAGTACTGCGACGGTCGACGTATGCATAAGTACATGGAACTCGTTTGATCTCCAACTTACTCGTAGAGTTGGGTTGGGTTACAGTCCCCCCCAGCACACGCCACCGCTACGTCCCAAATAAAGCAACTATTCCCAAACCGGGCCCCGCACAGGCTCCAGTCCAGCATTTGCTCTCGCCTCCAAGCCCAGCCCCCCACCTCCAAGCTCCTCCCCACCATCCGCACGTCGACAAGATGGCCTCCAACCTCGCCGTGCTCACCAAGTCGCACAAGATCGTCGCGGCGAAGAAGCGGCAGCGCAAGGAGCAGATCAAGGAGATCGTGTTCGACGATACTGCGCGGCTGTACGTCCTGTCCCTCGTGCCCACATATCCCCTCTGCGCGTTCTCATACATGCAAAGCTGACGGCTGACTATTGCTTGTTGATGGTTGATGGTTGATGGTTGATGGTTGTGGAAAACAGGGAGTACCTGACCGGGTTCCACAAGCGCAACCTGCAGAAGCGCGAGGCGGGGAAGAAGAAGGCGCAGGAGCGCGAGAAGCGCGAGCGGCTGGACGCGCGGAAGGAGGTGCGTCGCGCGCGCGTGCGCGTTCGTGCTCGTCTGGATGCTGACGTCTACTTTCTGCGCTGTGGTGTATGTGTGTGCGTGGGTGTGTGTTTCTTAGCATCGGAGGATGCTGGCAGAGCAGGCGAAGGAGAACGCGGCGAAGGTGGAGGAGGCGTACGGCGGGCTCGTCGGTGCGTCCTCTCTTATCCCATTTTCAACAGGCACTCAATGCTAAGGTCTGCATTACAGCGGGCGCGAGCGATGAGGAGGATGATGACGAGTGGACAGGCTTTAGTGCAGGCGAGAAGGGCAAGGGCCGGGCAGACGAGTACGAGGATGAGGAGCAGGTCGCGACTGTCACCGTGGTGGAGGACTTTGACCCGGACACGCTCATCCACGGCGATGCGCCTGCGCGACCCGATCCTGCCGAGGGTGACGACGAACTGAAACCGAAAGCGTATCAAGGCAGGAGTAGGTCTGCGGATGCGAAGGAGAGTGGGGAGGCGAGGGTGAGAAAGGCGAAGGTGAAGCCGAAGAAGATCAAGTACCAGACGGCGGCGGCGCGCAAGGCGGAGACGAGCAAGCAGCGGGCGAGGAGGACGGAGAAGGCGGAGAGGGCGGGTGGGAAGGCGGCGAGGAGGAAGGGGAAGAGGCGGTAGATGGGCGAGGGCGCTCTGCACGCTTATTGGGTGGTTCGTCCTTTCTGGAAGATACCCGGCATGCTGTCCTTCGCTCAAGTCTTCTCTCACATTCAGATTAGGGCATTCGGTCCAGTGGCCAACATGCAGAGTCGTATGATGTCTGCCTTCCCCAATTCATCTATTCGATACCTGAAAACAGTACTTCTACACGACACACCCGTCTATCATACATATATACTGGCTACAACGATTCTGCAGAATATAGGCAAGTACACACAGTCCCCAGATCCAAACTTCGCGATCCAAAAAAGCCAGTCACCGATCCTGCTCCTCCGTCCCCATCTCTATCTTCCACGGGGGAATCTCCGTGCCGTCCCACTCATACCGCCTCCGCGCCGCGCGCGCCTCCTCTTCCGAAATATCGACGCCCTCATGCACGCCCCTCCCGGGACTGCTCAGCCCCGAGCGCCGGCGCTGGTACGCCGCGGCATTGTACGGCTGCAGGCCGTACCAGCCCCACGTGCGCAGGACGACGTACTCGACGGACGGCAGGGCCTTGAGCAGCCCGTTCGACAGCCGCGGGAGCTTCGGCCTGGCGTCGCCTGCTTCGGCGCCGTTTACCTGCGATTCGGTGATCAGGAGCGAGAGGAATTTGAGGTTCTTCAGCGCGGCGAGGAAGCCGCAGGGTCTGGGGAGGAGCTGTCGGCGGTGCGTGATTAGCATGATTGGAACTAATTGGAGGCAGCGGCGGGGGCAGGCTCACAAACTCGGTCAAATGGCCCTCGAGCGACGCGTCGGCGCGGATGTCCGACCCGAGCGTCAGATCGAGGTAGCGCGCGTGCGGGAGGCTGCTCGCGAGCATCGCGAAGAGCGCGTTGAGCGGGATCGTCCACTGGTTCGAGAACGGCGGGCTCGTCTCGTCGGGGAGCAGGCGCGCGGCGATGCTCAGGCTGACGCTCGCGAGCGGCGCGTGCTGCATCACCTGCAGCAGCTGCAGCAGCATCGCGCTCGAGGTGACCGGCTGCGCGAGCGCCAGGCGGCGCAGCTGGCTGCTCGGCACGAGCGCCGTGAGCAGGAGCGGGCCCGCGACGGAGCGCACGTCGCGGAAGAGCGCGGGCTGGTGCGCCTCGCGCGCCTGCGCGAGGACCGGGCGCGGCGCGTGCGGCGGCGCGTCCTGCAGCGCGAACGGCGAGGCGGGCGCGTCGTCCATGCGCGCGGCGACGTGCTGCGCCGCGGGGAAGACGCGCGCAAAGTCGTCGACCTGCACCTCGATGTTGTAGAACGCGACCTTCTGCACGTGCGTGCACGGCGGCGTGTCGGGCGGGATGGTGAGGCGCAGCACGGTGCTGCTGTTCGTGACCGCGAGCTCGGCGAGGGTGTGGTGGTTCTGCGTGATGATGCTGAGGAGCTCCTCGCTCGACGCGAGGTTGACGAGCGTCAGCCGGAGGTAGCGCAGGCCGGCGAAGAGGCGCTGCGAGAGCCAGTGCACGTCCGTGCGGCCGATGTTGCCCAGGTCGAAGAGCTGCAGGTGCGCCATCTGCTTGAGCGCCCTCGGGAGGCGGGGCTCGTGGCTGAACAGGCACTGCAGCCGCGGGTCCATCCTGAAGGACGTCACGTTCACTGCCGTCTCCGCGACGTCCGCCAAGGCGCACATCGATCGTCCGATCGTCGACCAATCCAGGACATCGAAGAGCCCCGCGCGTCGCCAGAGCGGGACGGACGGCGGCAGGATGGAGAGGAAGATAATGTGCCGTCCGAGATTGTGCCGCAGAATGAAGCGGCAGATGTCAAGGCTCGCGAAGTGCTCGGCGGTGGAGAGGTTGATGTCCCGGACGAGCCATGGCCTGCAGTAAATTGCGCTTGCCTGCGATACTCGCCCCAGGATTGCGAGTGTGGGCTTGTCGAGCAGCGAAAGGATCGATGCTATGCAGTCGTCGTTGACGTGGGGAAAGAGCGTGACAATCATTGCGCTCTTGGGATACGAGGTGAGTTCAAGCGGTATTTCTCAGAGCCCGAGAATACTAGAAAGCTCACCAATGTATATTAATCAGCAGACGTGAGAGCGTTGAGTAGATTTACTTGAAACCTACGAGTCGATGGACACCTCGAGTGGTTGTTGGGAGTACGAGGTGAGTCCTGTGGACTCTCCAAAGTCAATGCATTCCCACTGCCACTTACTTAAAGACAGATCGGTGACCATGGTGGGGCAAAACAGAAGCGATATAGCCTAGTTTGAAAGTGAAGGCGCTTTGTATGTATTCGTGACCCAGGCGCTACAGTCCTATTACGACAACCAATTGTCGTGCAATGCGCATCGGGCCTATCATGGCGCAGAACGGTACGTCCTGTTATTCAGCTCCAATCACGGATCGTTTATTCCCGTGCTAGATGTATCATCCTTCGCGGCGTCCATATCAGCTTCGCAGTGTTGCCACGCTTGCCCCAAGTAGGCGTAGCATTGCGTCCGGAACGGCGATGATTCCAGCATCATGTGTGTGCAGTTGACACGCACTCCAGAGGAGCGTTCGATATCAGTCGTTGGTCGGTATTCCAACTCACATGTCACCAGGCAGCGTCGAAATCAACTGATGGCTAATTCTTTCCTTCTGACAAGGAATCGCCTTTTTGGGACTGTGTGAGCTATCGATACAGGTCAGGCTGCTCGTAATTGGTGCGAAGAATGCGAGGTACATACTCCAGCTATCATCAAACGATAGAAGACTGATTACTCGAGCAGCCACGGTTGTCTTGGAGGCACTCACCGGGGATGCTCACAGCGCCTCGACCTTGTGTGAACCTCTGCAGCGATAGCTGCGCGGACCATGATCCCCGTCGCTCACCTGCGCAGTCTAAGCATCGCCGACCTGCGTGCTTGAAGGTGCGAAGATCTTTCTGGTAGCCTTCTCAAGACTACCGCTCCTACGTCTGGCTTCTATGTCAAAAGTAAGTCAAGGATTGGCCAGTGCCAATGACCGCTTACTTATGCATCCGCGGCCAGCGCAAGGGTTGAAGAGATCGATTGCAAGGTGGGTTTGAGATCACAGTGAACGCGCTGGATCGTCTAGAGGCCGAGGTATCGACAGCTTGCATCGGCGCAGCATAGTCCAACTGGTCGCTCTAGGCTTGTGGAACCTCCATGCAATTATGACCCCCCGATCCGCTAAGTTGCGGTGTCATCGTCATCGGTCTTCCGAGAATGCCGCCATTGAATCTGCGATGGACATGACTCTGTCATGGATCGACAGCCGGTAAGCACCCTCGCCTTTTTTACGTGCTTCACTTGCCTTCCGAGTCGCCTTCGGGTCCAATCACAATTTGCCGGAAAGGATGCTTCGTCCGACGGCAGAAGACGCTGCAAGTTAACGTTCAACACGCCTGGATCTTCGGGATCGTAGTACGGATGAGTTTCGCGTTGGGGTGGATGAAGTGACGTCGACAGCAGAAGTCTTCACTGTTCGACGGCGACCACTTGGCGACCACGTTACGGCCATCGCAGCACTAGTACCCCCGACGTCAATGTTCAAGCCGCACGGCTATTTAGCATCACACTCACCGACATTTACCCTCTCACAGCCCTGGGAAATGCTCCTAGTCGGCGCGGCCGGCCGTCCTGAGCGACGTCGATGAGGGTACTTGGGTGCTCTCGGCAGTTACCCTTTTTATGTCAATCATTAGTAGATGCCTATTTCGTCAGAACTCGTGTTGTACTTACACCGGCAAGTCAGCAACACGTTGTCCTCATGTCGAGGCCTGGAAGCTACACTGGCACCGTAGGTGCACGTGTATCACACGTTCACCAAGGCAATCTCCAGACAATCGTTCATTATGTATGCTGTACGTGTGTGCCCACCGGCACAGCTGCGGCCTATGTATATGTGGCTCCAGCATTGACACCGCTGCATACACTTCGTTACTCAACGTTCAACACCAGCCGATCTGAATAGTCCTCGTCTCAACCCCTCGCCCATCCGCCGTCTGTGACGCGATGAGCTCCAGCTTCAGCTTCAACCACCAGGCTACGGTAGAGGATGTGCCCGATGAAGAGTGCGTCACCCTGCATCCTGCCTTCCCATGCGATCCCACAATGCTGACCGACTCCTGCTCACGCGCGCCCTGCCTTTATTTATAGGATGGATTTAATGACCCAGCTCCGAGAGGCTGCCACGACACCGACGCCGCTCGCCGAATTCCTGCAAGACCCCGACGCAGTGCACTCGCTGACGAAGATGTCCTCGCGCGAGTACCACTCTGGCGGCAGCAGCAGGCGCGACAGCCCCGCACGCGGCAGACCCGGGCGCGAGCGCGAGCGAGAGCGGGGCGACAGGGACCGTGACCGTGAGCGCGAGCGCGGCACGGGGCGGCGTCGTGGGTCCGAGTCCGCGACGTCGATGCTGAGCCTCGTGCTGGCAGAAGAAGAGCGCCAGGCGCACCACCTCAAGGCCATGCTGCGCATCACGGGCGACCGGCTCGAGCACGAGACGCGGAAGGCTGATCAGGCGGAATCGCGGGCCACGATGGCGGAGATCCGGGCGCGGGAGGCGGGCGCGCGTGCGCTGGCGGCGGAGCAGGCGCAGCACCATGCGGAGCTCGACGCAGCGCGTGCACGGGAGGAGACGAAGCGATTTCAGCTGCAGCTGGACACGACCGAGCGCGAGGTCAGGCGGTTGACGAACGACATGGCGCGGCTGCAGAGGCAGAGAGACGAGTCAGAGGAGGCGGCGGCCAAGGCTCGCGATACGGCGCGGCGGTTCCAGGCGGCGCTGCGGGACTATCAGGCGAGGGATGAGGGAAGGGAAGAGGGGAGGCGGTTGGCGATGTACAAGCGGTATGATGATGGGAGGGAAGATGGGTTCGAGGAGGGGCGCATGGATGGGTGGCAGGCTGGGCGCCAAGATGGGTTCGAGGAGGGTCGGAAGATGGGATTTCGGGAAGGAAGAGAGATGGGCCGTCGGGAGGAAAGGAAGTACGCATTCAAGCTGTTCAATAGGTCCTTCGACTCTCGCGCGAAGTTTTATGACGAGCACGAGCACCCCGCGGAGGAGCCGCCTCATCCTGCAAAAGAAGCCGTGGGGAGCCCCTGGGTAATGTTGCAAGAAGCTGAGCCCAGCACTCTCGGCGTCCAGGATCACGAGCAGATACGGCAGTGGGCTGCTTCGACGGAAGCGTCTACCAGGAGTCGGTCCAGAACACCGTCGCCCAAACCACGCCCCGTTTGGTTACACCGAAGAGTAACAACAGACCCAGTCATGGAGGGTAGAGAGTGATCGCAGCGCCTAGAGCTTTGCTATGGAGATTCGCTACCGGACTTATAGATCGGACAGGACTTTGAACATGCCAGTCATGTTGCATGAAGTATACTGTACAATCATTTACAGCACATATGTATACCTACGATACCCGCAGCTCGTTGTTTCTCTGCAACGCAGATTATTGGAATGTCTTCAGCACAGAAGACGAAAAACAGCACTCGGCATTGCGGCTTCTTTCAAGAAACGACTACTTGATATGGGACGGGACCGTTGATGTGCATAGTTTCGACAACGCCTCCGGTCTTCAAAGCATGTGCCTTCAACCGCTCAACTTCCTTGATGATCAGGGCATCCTTCCCTGCGCGGGTACGAGGTGTGAACCGTTTCCTCTCCCCGGTGATTTTCCAATCAGGGAGAGAGGAAACCCGGAGTGTTCGCAGTATTTTCTGTTCTACCAGCGACTAGGAACAAAGTCAAGTCAGCATAGAACACAAGACCTGCGTCACAGATTCGTACGTAGTCAGCTGGATTTTCTCTGTCGAGTTTCAGAGGTGCCTTGAGTGTAACGGGCGGGTTCGTGATGAAGCGCGGGATGCGTAGGTGGTTCTTGGACGCAGAATGTGGCATGAAAGGATGCATTAGAATAACGTCTCCTGCTTTACCGGTGAGCTGCGATCGTAATGATCAGCCTGATCCTTCGAACGAGAACACCAAAGACACACCTCCACGAACTCATTGCATTTTCGGATGGAGCAAACACTGCGGCTTCCGTCTGGGTCCTGTGGGAACCCGGTTGTGCCTTCTGGGTGTTCATACAGACTAAGTTCGTATGCCTGACAGTCAAGCCGATGCGCGGCGGTGCGATATAATCATATACCCACTAGTCGACTACGTTCTTGATGCCATCGGGTGCTACCCAAGTGGCACCAGCCTTGGGCCGGATGTCATTGAAGAGAACAAGAGTCTCCAACGCCTGATCACCGGAGTCCAGGAAATGGGTAAACCTGACAAGATGTTCAGCTTCGGAAACTCAGTTGACTGATTTAGTCGCACCAGTCTCCATCGATATGCCAATTTCCTAGATCCCTTGGGTGTATCTCGAGCTGGAAAACGGCTTACTCGTCCGCGCAGAATGAACGAAGTAAGCCACGCTCACGTCCTTGTATTCATCTTTGCCCAGGTTGACTATGAGGCTATCTCCGCAACTCTCGAAAAGAGTTTTGTCGATGCGATCTTCTCCCCCTAGCAATTCACCTAAAAGGTCATGGAAGTTATCAGCGGGGCAACGAATGACATAGAAGCTGAGCGTACAGATCGCGCCCCACGCTTTCGGCATAAATTCAGGTGTCATTATTTCGCGATGGCGTGGCATATGAATCTGGGAACAGTCGCCACCTCTTGAATGCATCTCTGCTTGATGAAAATCAGACGTACCTTTTCTTCG
This sequence comes from Dentipellis sp. KUC8613, assembly GCA_002286715.1. Classification (NCBI taxonomy): domain Eukaryota; kingdom Fungi; phylum Basidiomycota; class Agaricomycetes; order Russulales; family Hericiaceae; genus Dentipellis; species Dentipellis sp. KUC8613. The sequence goes on along the minus strand of NSJX01000048.1, from coordinate 116,960 downwards.
ATCCATGTTGTTTTGTCTTCAGGATCGTAACCCAAGCGAACCCATACATTTTCAAGAAAACGGGCGATGTTCTCGGGCGGTACGCCATTTTCAATACGAACCCACCCGTGCTCGAGGAAATGCGTACGCTGCTCCGGTGTAAGGAACTTGTACTCGGTAATTGCCATATCCGAGTCTAGTCTGCGCAGGTAATCGAGTCGTCAGTCGATGCCGCATGGGTCGATGGGGCACCTGTTATATATCTCCAGAGCTTCGTACTCATGGCGTAGAGTACTTCCCATATGCGTGAACGCAGATGCCTGTAGGAAAGCTGGCAGGCGATGACCTATGTTAAGAACAAGTACCGAGATAATCAATCCGAAGCCACCAGAATCGTGACGACGACTCTGAGAAGAGCCTGTCGACGCGGAGACATGTCACGGACGACTTTATTCAGTCGACGACCTGGCTTCGTTTTGGCCATGCCCACTCAGAGGAAAGGCCAGCGCGAGCGTTGATCACGAATGACTGGAAGAGCAGGGCTACTAGCCCTGCTCTGCTTATAGTATAAGCAGCCACCTGCAGGCGCGTAGCGGCTACGCGTGTCCAATTTGCTCAGGCAGTCGGTCCTCCCTCGAAATGTCTTCTTTGTCTGTGCTCCAGTAAATACGCAGTGCTTCGTCTGTACAGTGGACGATTGACTGAAAGCTGAATGTCGACTTCGAAGGTGTTGTCTCAAGCAGAAATAACAAAATAGCATGCGACTCCGGGAGGCGTGAGCTTGACGGTTCTGTTTCGTAGCCTTCGGTGACAGTCTGAATCAAGAGTGAATATACGATGGTAAACGCCCTCGAGGGTGTCTCCAAAATTCAGCAACCAATAGGCACTCCAATAGACAATATAATGATAACGGAATCCCAATACTACGACTACGGACGGGCCCTCCGGCACCACATCGTCGGTCACCTTCGTCGACACATGTCCAGCGCGTGGTTTCATGCGTGCCCGCAATGAACGGGGAACCACTAGCAGAACTCCCCGACGAGCCCCCGGCGAACATACTGCGAGAAATTTGAGATCCCTCACGGGCTATGCTTCCGCCAATTCGCCGCCTGGAGCAGTCCAGAATTACGGGCTGAAGATTTTCGATGACATGTCGTCCCCCATGGAGTTCGCAACTATCCTCGAGCCCTCAAGCTATCCGGTACTCCGGTGTCCCTCCATGCTAGCGGACCACTGCTCGTGCACCCGGCGTAACAGCTCGAGCAGCTCCGTTGGCCGTCGCTCAGGCAGGACCCGAAGTGCCGTATCTGTCGCGGCAGCCACGACCCGCTCGTCCTGGCACATGGTGCCCTTTGACCCATAGCGGAGCAACAGCGCGAGCGTCTCTCGACACTCCTCGTACCACTCCGCCTTGATATCGAGCGCAGCTGCGACATGCTCCTGCAGCACAATCGAAATTCATATTTAGATCCCAGATGAAGATAAAGATCAAGTGGACGGGCAACGTACGAGCTCGATCTGCGTGTGCGCGCCATACTTGAGGTCCATCGGCGACCACGAATGCACAAACTTCTCCATCTGGCCCTGCACGAACCAGTACTGCGCAACGAGCTGCGCCGGACTGGCAGCGCGTGCCTGGAGGAAGTCCACGAACGCGCGCCAGGCGTCTGCGTCCTGGGAAATCACAGACCGGAGGTGTGCTGCGATACAACGCAGCGCCCTCTTCGGGTTCTCGCGACGCGACGGTGCAGGTGCTGCGGTCGACGTGTGTGTACTGCTTGAAGGTGTGGGTGCTATTGCAAGTGTGGGCGGCTGTCCGTAGGCGGACGGGTTATCGTGGCGGTGTCCCTGCCTACTTTCGGCACGAGATGGGGCACGTTCACGTTCAGCGTGCTTCTCGAAAGAGGACGCGTCTCGTGGGGGCTTCGCCCGTTTTGACTTCTTCGGCGGCGAGGGCTGCGGCATCAAAGAAGTAGGATCCGCAGACAGGAAGGGAGTCGGTTGTTGATGACTGTATGTACTCGCAGCCACGCTTGACATGCGCTTGCGCTTAGTGGCTGGACCAGGACTGCTCGGCATTCCTGGACTTGCGGCTGAGAATGGGGAGGGCGGCTGCGGAGCGGCCGTTGATATAGGTGATGGCAGGCTTGCTGGCTCCGCCATGAATGTCGGTTGCGCTGTGCTTTCACCAATGCCACTGGAAGATTGTTGCAGACGCATAGGCGGATGAAGCTGAAGCAATACATGAGTAAAAGCGACGCGGCCATCGCAGATAAAACACATACACTGTCGACGAATATCTTGAGTGTCTTGTCCTTTTCGACCTTCAGATTCGCAGACTGAGTTGTATCTTCGTTCGTCTCCGAGACACGCAGGAATGCCTGCCGGTACTTGCCCCGCATCGTGAACACTTTCGCTGGACCTGTCCCTGACAGTCAGCGAGCAGAAATATGTGACGATAAGCGTGTAACCAACCATCAATCCTCGAGGGCCCACTCTGCAATGACCGACTAATATCCCGCGCGTCTGCCCACCAGCCACCATCCGTCCCGTCTGCTTTCAGCGGCACCTTGATCTCCGCCAGTTCGTCCACTCCGGTACGCTTGTCTTCTATAAGAAGTGTCAAGAGCCTCTGTTTCGAGCCCCGCGCGACGGATCGTGAAGACGATGCGGGAGAGGAGACCCGAGCCGGAGGAGTGGGATGTGAATGTGCAGGCGTTGCCGCAGTGGTCTCTGACATATCCACGCGTGTCTGCAGATACGCGGTGTCATTGGGCATGGAAGATTCCTCGGAGTTTATTGGAGGCAAGCTAGGCGAGAACGGCGGTAGAGCCCCGAAGTGATCGTCATTGTAGTCGGGAATTGGAGCGGGTGTCGACGTGTATTGCGACTGAGCGCGCGACGGCGCGCGCTGTATAGGCTCTATGTTAGACAAGTTTGGCAGCATGATGGATGACTGCGGCTGTGGTTGCTCCTCCTGCGTTTGTTCGCCTGCGCGGAAGATTGAGCTGTAAGGCCCAGAGCCGTATAGGCCTTGAGCTGTTGTACCGCCCGGCGGATGGTCATTGACATATCCCTGCACGCGGAACAGACCCTTGCCCGGAGTCTGGTCCGGCTGCGGCCCAAGAGAGGCGAAGCCAAGTGGCTTGCGGACAAATGACGTCGAGGTTGAGGTGCTGTGGGCAGCCTCATTAGGCGCCTTGGAATCAGGTGTCCCTGATTTCGACGCAGGGTTGATGCTCTCTAGAGGAGGATCGTACTCAGAGCCTGTAGGAGATGGGATGCGGCGCTGGAGATCATAGAAGGAGTGTAAGTATGCCATCGGAGAAGAGGCTATGACACGTACCGGTCCGGCATAAGTCATGTCGCCACCAGTGGCGAGATTCTCGTTCCTAGTGGTGAAGAGGCCTTTAGCACATAATAAAAAACCCACAAAAATATTAAGACAAGCCAACGGCATATCACGGAAGGGAAGAAAGTGGGCACTTACGATTCGGCATCCGAATCGTCATCCCTTTTCCGGCCCACCTCTGGCCGTGATTCGTAGTCGCTTGAGCCTCTGTCCAAAGGCATTCGGTAATCAATAACAAATTAAGAGGAAGTCGTGAGGGACTAGTCGCGCAGAGTATCGCGAAGCCAGCGAAATATCGGATAAGCCTATGACGTTCACACAAAGTACCCGAAATTGTGGTTAAATAGTAGGGGAATGGAGGATGTTTCAAAGTAGGGTGCGGAGAGGGGTAGGTGGGTGACGGATGAGCAGGGCCATAGCCCCTTCTCATAAACGAAGAGAAGGAGAACAAAGGACTCCGACCCGAAAGTAACCAGAGTCACGTGCTTTTGGTTCGTTATTGTTGCCCAAATTAGGAAAGCTCGGAAGTAAAAGTGAGATCCCAATAGATCCATGAAGGAAAGAAGGAACGTCCACCAACGGTGCTCGTTAAAGCCTGGTAGGCCGCATACTTCTTGTTGCGTGTGATCGATTTACTGACCGTGAATATGAGGGCAAAAGCGCCGACGATGCGGAGTACATACCGGCAAACATTCAATGCCTGCGTCCGAGTCTAGATCTGTTTTAATTAGAACGAAAATACGACACAATTCCGTGAACCTGAAAGCTGGCAAGAACAGAACACCGTATAGTCGATTTATCTTCCGTAACTGCTACGTCGCGCCGTTGACCTTTCGCTCTGTCTTCATAGTACTTGATGCTGATGCGTCGCCAACCACCCTTCGGCGGCCTCGGTGAGAATACATGATCACAACCGATCTCTGCGGCATGAGTGCAGAGAGATGCTTGCGTTGCTGCTCTGTTACGGGATCGTGGCTGCAGCAGAAGAAGCACTTCTGGATCTCCTTGAGTGGCGGTCAACGGGCTTGGAATTCCTCGAGCTGTTACTCCAGGCGCTCGAGTAGTGGTCGGCTTACACGGGATCGTCGGTACGTGCGTGTCGGATTGTCATCTTGGGGCTGCTTTGCGCGATGATCGACGACAGTGGCTTAGGACGAATTCTTGGCTCCCATTTGCATGTAGAGGCATATTGGGGTTCCACGGAGTGATTATCTCTTCACTGGACCATGCACGATATCGTGCCAAGATGTGTAAAAATCCAGGATGGTCGACAATGCATTAGTTGGAGGCCTTTCCGCAACCGATGTACTACCATTACGGACATTGAGCGTCACGACATCATGACAATACAAATTCATGAGGACTGCGTGCCAAATTGGAGATATCACAGAAAATTCTGCTTGTACTCGCCGCCGTTTCGGATGTTCTGTGGCCTCTGGGATTGATCAATGTCGAGCATGGAGGTCCTTCCTTTCAAACGGCATGCTATACTGAGGCTGTGGCTGCGAGCGCGTGCCCTCGATGTCAATCATCATGAGCCCTCTCTTCAGTCCACGCAAATCAAACCTGTACATCTCATTCATCTTTTCACTGCGGTCTATTTCTGAATCGTAATTACGCTGCTGGAGCATACGGTGACGGCTGCCGGCACTCGAGCATCAAGGCAGAGCGATACAATGAGTGCAGACAAATGCTTGTGCTACCTGCTTTGTTACATGCTGAAGGTGGGTGCGGCAGATACGGCGCTTCGAGGTCTGTATCTTATGTAGTAGAGGCATTCGTGGCGGAAGCCGCAGAGGCCTCTCGTGCCGAGCTAGTAGCTTCGGCCTCCGCTTGAGCTGCGGCCTCGTCCTCCTTCTCTGCCTGCCCCTCCGTTGTGGCACGTTTCGGATATTCGAAGTAGCATCTTAAAGAATGTCAGTATACGAGGAAATGTAGATCATTTTCACAAACGTACTCCCCCACAGGCCCTGCAAGGCAAGTGTCTGGCACGCTGAAATACGTCATACGTTCGGGCGTGAGGATAGAGGTACCCGCAGCGGCGTTGACCTTCTCGACAAACCGGTCTCGCATCTTGCGCTGCCTCTCATTTTCGGAGATACGAGCCTTGAAGCTGTGGTGTTCAGCGACACCCGTGATAGCACAAATGAGCCTATCGCCGGATTTCAACCACATATCTGAGGAAGTCGTACAGCGTCAGAGAAAAGCCGATAGGCTAGCGCAAAGGAAGAGCAATACATTGTACAGAAGCAACCCGTTCTGCTTTGGGAAGCTGTTTTAGATACTGTACTAGAATGCTGTAGTGAGAGGTGGTTCCGTCGTTCTCCGCCAGCCAGGGGTCGTCGTCTCCGAGCAGACTGTGGACGAACCGCCTGAGGTCGTTCGAATCGAATATGTATCCGCTGACGATTCTGGTCATAACTGTTCTCATAATTAAGCAAGTCACCCTACAGTCAGAGGATTGTGTATGCGTACTCACTGGGACTCAGATGATAGATACGATGCGGCACAGTGATGAGAGTCCTTGGGGTGGTGTCAGTGGATTCCGCTGAATTCGATTTGACCTATATATGGAGGATCCAACCTTGCATCACGTGAGCGATTTCGATTGCTGAAGAATCTCTGGCGTTCCACGCTGGCTTGAATCTCTGCTATCTTGATATTTGACCATTGTTGCACTGATGAGGAAATTGCGCTCATGGCACATTGACTCAACCTTCCAAATTGAACGGACGGGGACTCGCAATCGCAAGTCAGTATTTGCAATTTTCTCTCGAATATTTGCTAGCGTAGGCTATTGTTCGACTCATTTGGTAAGTTCGTTACAAAACGGTACTCTTTGTCTTCCAAAAGTTGCCATGCGCGATCGACGGGCCGACGGTTTGCCAAGGCAGATTCCTTTGGTTTGCGTCCTATATCGGGCCAACAATGTGCGTATCACTTGCTTGTTGGCAGATGTGGGTGATCACTGCAGCTTTCCACGCCTTACAATGTCGTTGTCCACTTCTTACATCTGATTCATTATTTCTCAAATAAACAGTGTGTCGTGGTTCTGTATATAATCGATGCCCTGCGTAGAACGACTTGTAGTTCCACCATCCCATCACCCCGGTCATCTGTAGAGGTAACGCGTCTTCGACTATCTGTCCTGGCTATCGCAATTCTCACTAGTACTGGCGGTTGAACCCCTCGTCTGTTATTAGATGGCAGTTAGAGTCACCTTCGATCCGGATAGCAGAATCCCGGAACCCCTTCGGGAAATGTTTATCAGTTGGCACCGGTCCAAGCCTGCCAGTCAATTTCGTCAATATGGTGCTCTCGACAAGTACCTTAATCTGAAATTTCCCTTGGACCTCGTCAAGCCTCAAAATGAGATCAGAAGTTTGGTGTCAGATATCCATTTATTCGAGGACGCGACGACTCACGCAGAAGCACAAACCATTGCCGATGAGTGGGAAATGGGCAACATCAGTATCTCATCGTTTGGTACTGTTTTTTGTTTTTTGAGTGAAGAGGTAGTTCGTTAAATATTTTGATTATTCAGGTGATGTTGTCAGTAGTACTGCGAGCAAGAAGTACCCAGACTTCGTGGTTGCATCCTACTTCGGTTCGAACGAAGAAGGCGATTTGTTACCTGAAGTCCCACGGCTGGTCATCGAGGTCGGATCCCTTGGGAGACAACTGAAGCCGCCGACAAAAGACGAGAAGAGTAACATTATCGCACAGCTCCTGGGTTATCTCGATCAATTCGGATACACAGGCGAGCAATGGAAGTCGGCACCTCAGGGCATCGCGCTAATCGGTACCGAGGCTGCTTTCCTATACCCGCGTGGGGTGACCAAGGAGAATGCCATTCGATGGAGCTGTAAAGGTGGGATGCGGAACGATGAGGGAACCTGGTATTCAATCTTTGACGAGGACTCTCAGCCATCCGCGTGGACCGACGTGATCGACAAGATCTCTGAGGTCAGCACCAAGGAGGCTGAAGAATTCGGACGCCACGGCAAAGCACCGGTGCGGGTGGATGTTGCGCGCAAATGAATGACCACTTGTGTCGTTTTCTCTTTTCCAATGTACTTATCGGCTGTGATAGCACGATCGGATAGGTCAAATAAAGCCTCTTGTTGTTATTACGTCGTTCGACGAGTGCACGGTTTGCTTCCGTACTACTCATTGATCTGGACAGTTGCACGAAGCTATTACATTAGATATTGCGGTCACTGAACGGACACATGACACCAGACAGTGATCATGCAGGCAACGGAATGCGATAGCTAAGGAAGATAAAATAATGGTGTATTCCTTAAGTAGTAGATGCAGTCGTTGTAGGAGTCGCAAGGGCCACCTGATCCGGGGAGCCAGAGTCATCAGGAAAACCCCCACCTGCAAATTGGTACAAATTGGTACAAATTGGCATCGGTTAGTAAATTAGACCGTTTTGCTTACCCCCCGTCTTATAAGCTTCAATTTAGACCTACATTAGACACTAATGATGAGCAAAGCCCGTGCTAAGACACATCTCGGTGTACAATTATCGCAGGCTTAGCATACTATTAGCAGTTCTATTTGCTTGAAATTGGTTCACACTTAGGACATATTGGAAATAGATTATATTCATCATTTCTCCTACTAGATACATCCTATACTACTACGCAACAGCAGGGTGCACAAGGATACGCACTAGGGGCACGACGAGCGATGGGTCCGCGAGAAGGTCTGAGCATCGCATATCCACACAAACGCGGGTCCCTCGTGATCATAGATACTCAAGTTCCGAATGGCACCGTTTCGCGATCGTGGGCTGTTTGAGGTCTTCGCATCGACGAGCATCGTCGCATCCAGATGGCCGATCAATATCGGCGGAAACGCAAGCACAGATGACTTTGGCCGCCGGTGTGCGAAAAGAGACAGGCGCGACGGCTGTACGAGATGCGCAAGAAGGGGGCGGGCATGAGTGTGAGCGAGTGCGAGGACGGCATGAAGGCGAGACAGGGGCTGGAAAGGGAGCGAGAAGGACGCACGAGCACAGCGAGGGCGTGATATTGCGAAGAAGGCGCGACGAGGCGAGGGCACGACGTGAACGGGCACGACAAGGGGGCACCTCACTGAAGTCATTCATGAATTCATTTCCGGGGCCGAACTTGATGCAACAGGCTATTCCAAAGCAAACCATGCCCTCAGCATTAGCAAGCAGTTATGCGATAATGAGAAGGATACAACTGCGAGACTTACCGTACGCATATCTCGAAGCCAAGTTTGTAAGAGAGCACCAGGCCGCAGCCCACACTTTTCCTCTCGCTCTTCAGCGTCTCCACAGGCCTGCTCATATAAGGGAGAACTTCGAGGGCAACATTGCAAACGCCGCGTCGAACTGAAGATGCCGTGGTAAGTAGGACGCGTGAGGGAAGTAGCGGAAAGCGGCGGAGCGTGCCCTTGTATCGGTCACAATGATGTGCTGTAAAGAGGAATTAGAAGGGGTGTAAGCAAACGGACATACCTATCCTGACGCCAGCGAAGACACGACGAGAAGAAGTGGCGAAATGCTGCGAGGCCTGGTGGGCGACACAGATGGGTGCAAGAAGAAAAGAGTCGACGCACGACGTGGCGCATTTGCGCTGTGCCGGCACACCCCGAGATTTCAAACCCAGACCCACGACGACTTGGACGCCAATCGCGACTTGTCTCTGTGCGCTCTACGTCCTCAACATCAATAGCCGTGGCAGTACTCACCAGGCTGCATTGTCTGCGCTCTGACACCGAGCTGCTCCACAGCTGCGTGTGTGACTTCCACGCTCTCGGTGGTCCCATACGCAATGCTCGTCAATGCCGGATCCGGATGCGTACGCCCGTCTCCGTTTTTGCCATCGTCAAACATACCGTAATGTCCAGCCCCACGAAGCGAGCAACGGGTGCCCTGGAACTGAGATGTAATTATACTGAAAATTCTTGCTTCTGTTATGACGAAAACCATCAAATTCTCGAATGCAGAACCTCTCTCGGAGTCTGTAGTTTTGACATATTGTTGTATCATCGTAGTTTTGTAACCTTAGCTCAATTTGCATGGTATACTACTAATTCACTAATGCGTAGCTAACTGTGCTAAGCAGTATTTGAATTGTCTTAGAAGCCTTAGAAGGTCAAGAACGCGGTTAGAGAACTTTGTTCTAAATTAGCCTAGGATTTGCAAGTGAGGCTTTTCCTGATGGATGCAGACTCTTCGTTCCCTTTCTCCTCCGTCGGGACCCAATCATAACTGAAGTAACGACTGAGAAGTCGTCAAAAAAAGAAGAATTCCGATAAGATTGAAGAGACGTACTCTCCAACATAACCTCCAAGGTACATCTGCCTGCAGCTGAAGTATCTCGTACGTTCGGCCGCAAAGACAGGGACGCCGACGTACGCGTTAGCCTTCTCCAGAAATTGATTGCGCGTGTTCTGCTGCTTCTCATCTTCGACGATGCGAGCACTGGAGCTGGGATGTGCAGCAACACCCGTGATGATGCAAGCAAGCATGTCCGCGGCTTTTGACCATAGAACTGGGAGATGCATGAAGTTAGTGGCAGGCAGACTGGGGAGTGCGAGGATGAAGGGCATTACATTGCAAAGAAGCAACACGTTCTTCTTTGGGACGTCTACGCAGCCATTGTATCAGCATGGAATAGTGAGTGCTGCTGACGTTGTCCTCTTCCGGCAAGGGATCGTCGTCTCCGAGTAGTCTGTGAGTGAAATGCTCCAGGTCTTTCGGGTCTAATACGTAGCCACTGACAATGTTAGCCGCCATAACTGCTCTCTCAATCAAGTGGTGATTCAAGATCCTTGCACAGTCGCGAGAATACAGACCAGACGGGTGATGAAGCGTTGCAAGAAGGTCTGGAGGAGCCTTACTGTAATTTGAAACCCCGTACGATCTATATATGGCAAAAAAAGGTCCGACCCATGTGGATCACTCCCTATTGTCCAAGACGTCGACGTCCATCATTGGCATGAGCCCTCTTCACTTCATGTAAAACAAAACTGTACATCCCATATCTTTTGACTGCAGTCCACTTTTTTGAATTGTCGTCATGACTACGCTGTGCGCGGGAGCATACGGTGACGGCTGCCGACACTCGAGCAAGCAGGTGCTTGTACCACCTGCCTTGTTACATGCTGAAGGTGCGACAAATCTGGCGCTTCGAGGTCTGTATCTTGGGTAGTGGGGGCGTTCGTGGCGGAAGCCGCAGAGGTCTCTCGTGCCGAGGTAGTAGCTTCGGCCTCCGCTTGAGCTGCGGCCTCGTCCTCCTTCTCTGCTTGCCCTCCCGTTGTGACATGTGTCGGATATTCGAAGTAGCATCTTGAAGAATGTCAATATACCAGGAAATGCAAATCAACTTTACAAAACGTACTCCCCCACAGGCCCTGCAAGGCAAGTGTCTGGCACGCTGAAATACGTCATACGTTCGGGCGTGAGGATAGAGGCATCTGCAGCGGCGTTGACCTTCTCGATAAACCGGTCTCGCATCTTGCGCTGCCTCTCATTTTCGGAGATACGAGCCCTGAAGCTGTGGTGTTCAGCGACACCCGTGATGGCACCGACGAGCATGTCGCCAGATTTCAACCACATATCTGAGGAAGTCGACAGCGTCAGAGATAAGCAGATAGGCTAGCGCAAAGGAAGAGCAATACATTGTACAGAAGCAACCCGTTCTGCTTTGGGAAGACGTTTTAAATACTGTACTAGAATGCTGTAGTGAGAGGTGGTTCCGTCGTTCTCTATTAGCCAGGGATCGTCGTCGCCAAGTAACTTGTGAATGAACTGCTTGAGGTCGCTCGAGTCGAAGACGTAACCGCTAACGATTCTGGCTATCACTGCCAACGAGTTATTGAGTCAGTGGTATACAATGTGCCCGGATAACTGCGTACTCACTGGTGTTCAGATGATGGAGACGTCGCGGCGGCCGCGGATTGAAGGTAAGTGTCCTCGAAGTAATTCTGAAGGAAATATGCTTTCGTCCAATTCGGCTGCCAGTGATCGGCCTGGATCAATGAGTCGCGTGTATATCTTCTCTATTGTTCATGAATTGAAGCACCGCCGTTTCCTGCATCCACTGCGACAGGGTAAAGCCTGAGTGGCCATGTTCGAGCAGATCCTGGGCTCAATTTTTCCGACTGGCATGCACTCGCCGGATCAAACGAACTTGCAATTTAGACTCCACCACAAGATAGCGAAATACATGACAACATGCAGATAATGGAATGCGATAGCTAGGACAGGTAAATTATGATGTATACCTTAGGCGATAGATGCGCTCGTGGTGGGTTTCGCAAGGGCCGTCTGAGCCGGGGAGCTAGATGCAGCCTCTTCGTTTCTTTTTTCCTCCGTCGGGACCCAATCATAACTGAAGTAGCGACTGAGAAGTAGTCAAAAAAAAGAAGAAAATTCGATAAACTTGACGAGACGTACTCTCCCACGTAACCCCCAAGGCATATCTGCCTGCAGTTGAAGTATCTCGTACGTTCGGCCGCAAAGACAGGGACGCCGACGGCTGTGTTAGCCTTCTCCAGAAATCGATCGCGCGTGTTCTGCTGCTTCTCATCTTCGACGATGCGAGCCCTGCAGCTGGGATGTTCAGCAATACCTGTGATGATGCAAGCCAGCATGTCCGAGGATTTGGTCCACAGGACTGAGAAACGCATGAAGTCAGCAACATGCAGAGGGGAGATACGAGGGGAAACGGTATTACATTGCACAGAAGCGACCCGTTCTTCTTTGGGAATTGTCCGCATCCATTGTAATAGCGTGGTATAATGAGTGCTGGTGTCGTTGTTCTCTGCTAACCAGGGATCGTCATCTCCGAGTAGCTTGTGAATGAAACGCTCGAGGTCGTTCGGGTCGAATACGTATCCGCTGACAATCTTCGTTGCCATTACTACCCGCGCGAGTAAGTAGTACAACAGCAAACGAGGCCGTACACACTTACTGGAATACAGATGAAGCAGCGTTGACAGGAGGGCTAGAGTCGCCTTGTTACTGCCCTTTGTGTGGCACCGATCTATATTATTGGGGATCGGAAAGTACTGAGAGAAAGTTCAACTCCGACTGTGAGTGGCATGTGAAGCCTGTGAGGCCTTGAGGCGCAGGGTAAATGACTCAAGATGTTCCGTGATCTGAAACCCTGGCTCTGCAGCTGTCGAAGCGGCGCACAATTCACAACGGCGACGGTAAGTATCAGTAAAAGAAAGGGTGGGTAAATTACAGCCAACGACATACGAGTCAACGACAGTCCGCTTGAAGACTCCCTTGCGTATACGTCCAGTGACTGCGTGGATTGACGAGCGTCGCCATTAGTTCTCGAATGTACCTTTGGTCATATTATGGAGGAGGTTGTCGGGGCTAGAAACGGTGGGTCACGGAAGCCTTGTCTTCATTTTCATCTACAACACAACCAACCTCCGCTTTAAACTACAATCGAAACCGCTACAGCCGAGAACAAGAGTTACAACAGGCCTCCGAATTGAAACAGATAAGGTATCACAGCCGCCGCCAGCAGGAGCAGTCCCCGTCATGTACAATGTGAACCTACGGGCGAGGAGCGTAGACGCGGGACGCGTTGCCGCCGAAGACTGCGTCGACGTCTGCCTGCTCGACGCCGAGCTCTCCGAAGGACTCGCGCGCGATTTCGTACCAGTCGCCGAGGGTCGAAGACGCGTGTGACGTCGGCGATGGCGAGGAGCCAAACAGAACGCGCTGGAAGCCGAATGCCTCCACCGCGGGGCCGACTGCAAAAGATGAATCAGCTTCCGGCGCTTATGCACGAAGAATGCAGCACTTACGGTACATCTTGATCCTGCGCTTCCACTCCTTCTTCTCCTTGCTGATCGCTGCGGTCTCCTGGCCGGGAGGAGGCGTGGGCGGGGTGGGCGCATTCCACGTAGGTGGGAGAAACTTGAGGAAGAGGTTGGGGAATAGTGACAATGAGGCGACGTGCGCCTGATATGACATGTACGTGGGATGCGAGAGCAACTTGACGATGGGGAGTTCGAGATCATGGGGTGGGGGAAGAATGTTCGCTATTTCGGGCGTGAGCCATCATCATCGAACAGCAGATCGCGAGGACAACTTACAAAGGACGATCGTGCCCGCACCGGCCGTATCCGCCGTCGCCTTCGTCAAGAATTCCTCGAGACCTTCCCAAGCCTTATCGCCGTCCGCAACGTCAACCTGCACATCAATGTCGACAATGTGTCCCGCCTTGAGTGCAGCGGCGAGACCTTTGATGGCGGCCTCAGTAGGCTTGGTGAACGTAGTCGCCAGGCCGACGGGGAATTTAGCACTCGGGAGAGTTGGCAGCTCAGGGTCCTCGAGATTGAAGGGGACCTGCGCAGAGAGAATAGGAACACCGTGCGCCTCAAGCCTATCCATTCAACATCAATCAGTTCGCAACGTCCATCGCACGCTCTGCATAACTAAGAAAGAACCACATACCCATCAACCTCAGCGGCTGTCGCGACCTTCACAACAATGGCTCCGGCACGGCCCTCGAGGTCCTTCGCACTGGCAGCCTGCTTCTTCCATTCTGTGAGGACAGAAACGCTCGCGTCGACGACGCGATCGGGGTGCACTGTGCTAGGGCTCGGGGGGAGCGGGAAACTCTCCGAGACGCCCGAATTGGGTGGGCTGAACGCCGACAAGGGTAGACGGGGGAGGGTCTTGGGACCTTTACGGCGCGCACCGACACCTGGAGAAAGAGGAGGAGCTGCGAGGTGGTCCTCGACAGCAACGGTGAGGGTATTGTCGTCGCTCATCGTGTTTGAATCCTTTGTTCGTGCAGGGTATCGATTGCAGAGATAGTCCTTCTGGGATAACGGGTATTCTTTCTTGGCCCTCCGTACAGAGTGGGGAAGGAGGAAAGAGAATGAAGAAGGATGTGTCGTCTTGTCTGGTTCGCAAAGCTATATCAGCGGTGTCCTGTAAGATCTTGATATCGAACACCGGTGATGGTGATTTCACTACCCTGTCGGCTTTCCCACGGCTCCGTTTCCTTCTTTCCTTCATCTATCTTGTCGCGAATGCACTGTTGGCATAATTTCAAGGCACTACCGCATCTCTATGGTATTTCCCGACACGTTTTGAGCCAGTTGCCCCTCTCATATACCATCTGTCAATGTTTTTCTGACATCAACTGTCGAATCATGCAGAGAAGGCCTGGTTGTGTAATTCAAGATGACGGACGTCCCAGCGGCTACGAGTTTTGCTATGGCACACCCTATAGGCTGGCCATCCAGCACTATCGGTCATGAGCGCTGCAATCTAAAGATCTGATAGGCGAGGCGCTGACGAACGTCTATTGGCTCGTCGACGATAAATCATGCTGGTGGGAGCTACGTGGAACGCGATCGCGAATCACGAGAACCCAGCAGCGAAAAGAGCTCCAGCGACCACACCCCATCGCACTGCCATGTTAGACAGCTCCCTACAGTTTCCTATCACAGTCGAGATGCCACATTGTCGCGAAGGTGGATCGTATCAGGACGCTTGCTTGAAGGGCGTATTGATCTATCCCTTCGAGTCAGACTTCTGTTCACGGTGCGTTGTGCCCGACTTGTTATTCTGAATATATACATATGTAAGTGCATGGTTCGTCCATTACTACTTACTACTATGAGGTCTATAGGGTATCGTAGAATACATACGGGAGCGCTATCAAATACAGCATATCGGTTCGAATCCAAGGCTACAATATTTACCAATTCCGGCCTACCACTGACACCTCTCGCCGGCATCATTCTCCTTCTCCAGCATATCATTCAAACATCTGACCACAACACCTGCCGCCGCCCGTACCGCCTCCTTCTCGCCGTCCTCCACGCGGTCGACGACGCGCGCAAACTTGTCCGGGTGCCACCGCTTCAGCGCGCGGCGTATGCGCTCGCGCTTTGGCACGCCGGGCGAGTGCGCCGCAGCAAGCACAAACCCCTTGATCGCCTGTGGGCGCAGGTCGTCCGCCTGGCGCGGCGCCTCGCGCACGGGCCACGGCACGCCCGCGAACGTGAGCGGGTCGGGCGCGCCCGCACCCAAGGCCGCATTGAGCTCGGCCCAGCGCTGCTCGTAGACCGCCCACGCCTGCGCGACGCCGCGGTCGTCGCGGCCCATGCGCTCGCCCATGCCCATCACGCGCTCGCGCTCGCGCGCCTGGCGGCGGCGGCGCTCCTCGAGCTTCCTGCGCTCCTCCTGCCTGCGCTCCTCCGCGCGCCGGCGCTGCTCGTCGACCTTCCGGCGCACCTCCGCGCGGTGCGCCTCCTCCCTTCTCCGCTGCTCGCGCCGCCGCTCCTCCTCGCGCGCGCGCAGCGCCTCGAGCCTGAGTGCGCGCCGGTCGCCGCCGACCGAGTCGAGCCACGCGTAGCCGTCCATCCACGTGCGCATGCGCTCGTGGTGCGCGCCTGCGTGTGTGTTTTCATTAGTGGAGGCCTGCGAGGGCGGCCGCGCGTGCGGCTTCGGCGTGTGCGGGCGCGAGACGACGAAGGGGAGCTGTGTTTTTTGGGGCGGTGGCGCGGAGGCGGAGGTGAGGTTCGAGGCGCGGGCCCGCGCGAAGACGGGGCGGCGGGGCGTCTCGAAGAGGTGCATGTGCATGGGTATTAGCTGGGTGTGGATATAGACGTGGGTATGACGACGGGCTTCGGTGCTTCTGGCGTCGGGGAGGTCGGTGGGCGCAGGGCAAGTGACGGCAGATGAGATGAGGTCCGAGTGGAAGTGTGGGTGCAGATGAGTACGGGTATGAGTGTGCGATAGCGATAGCGGCGCAGGCGGAGACGGAGGCGCAGAGCGAGGAATCGGGAGAAGATGGGATAGCGGGACGCGGACGCAAGCTAGGGAGCCGCGCGGGTAGGGCGACGAGCACAGAAGGTCAGCAGCGAGAAAAACAGGGGACCCAGCCCTCCCGCACGCGTCTTATAATGCAACCCCGCGAATACGGAAAAGGCGCGCGTCGCCCTTTGTCCTGGCGACCTTCCCAGCTGCAGGCGCCGGAAGCGGGAGGACAGGCCCACCGATCGCTGCGTATGAAGTCGGGGGTGCAGTCTGTTCTGGTCTGGGCCGCCTGCAGGCCACCACGCGCCGGCGCTTGTGCGTCAGGATTCCGAAGTTTCAAGCGGCAAGGATAGCACAGGCTCCCTCCTGCGGGCCGTGCCGGGCGGAGCGACACCCGGAGAGTTGTGCTATATCTGAACTCGGGAGTCGGAAGGAGCGGTACGCAATCGGGGAGGAGCAGGAGAGGCACCCGGGAGAGGACGGTGGGGGCCCCGGTGCGGCCGTATACGCCTGAGGTCATCGATTAATTGAGGTTGGGACCGATTACTCTTGCGGGTGCGTGTAGATTATGGCCACCGTACGTGATGATGATGAAGTGCTTGGCCGACCAAAGATAGCAGGAGAGGCGTCCCACTTCGAAATATTGTGGCACTTACCTTAGCCTGCGAAGACACCCCCACGCACCGAGGAGCACGTATGCGGAGAACGCCAAAGATACTGGCATGAGAGCAACCCCTGAGGTCATCGTGAAGGGTGAACCACGATCTCGTACGACAAAGCCGCACTCAGATACCCCGAAGCGGTAAAAGTACCGCGGGCTTTCCTGCAGACACTGCAGCGTGCCATTCATCAGGATCAAGTCAGAGCCACTCACCTCGCCCCCTCGAGCTTGATGGAACTGTAGTTCCGTACCTGATCAGATCACTTGCTACACACGGCACAAAGCCACCAGAGTCCGTCAGCAGGCAGCCCATAGCCCAAAACATGACGCGAGGGTAATGTACACGTAGAGAATTCGACTTGAGCTGCAGCAACGGCTCGTGTCCCAGGCAGAGAGGAAAAGAGGAGGAGGGTAATTCGGGAGGTGTGAGTAGATATGGGAGGGATGTGGGTATGTAAGTACATACGATGCGTCCGCACCTGCAGACGCCTGGCAAAAACACGATAAACAAGTATACGATAAACAACAAACGCCCTGACCCAGTGCACAGGTACGGAGGGAGGGGAGGGATTTGAGAACGAAGCAGCAGCAGCAGCAGCAAGACGAAACGGATAGGTACGTTTATGCGGCGGATTGGCTGTGCGGGAAACGATCAAATTGCGGTGTTGATGAAGGCGTTCAAACATGGGGTCAGATTGAGTCTTCATATGATGGGAGGAAGCGCTTACGCCATGCCACCATAGCCCATGGATTGGCCTTGCTCTGCGAGCTTGCGCTGCCTGAACGCCTATGAGAGGAGTCGTTAGTATCCCTGATCGAAATAAAGCGCTCGGAGAGATCGAAAACTGGAAAAACGAAAGCAACAGGAATACACAGCTCTGCAATCGCGGCGCAATATTGTGGGCGCCGGAAAATGATGACAGACGCTCACCTTGCGATACTTCGTCCTCTCGTAGGTGACCAGACCGACCACAATCAATGCAATAACCGAGATACCCGCAAAGATACCCAAGCCGATGGGAAGCACGCTCAGCTTCTTACCAGGGATCTGGAATGCCGCTGCGGGACTGGCAGTGGCGGACGCAGATCCGGAAGCGTTGTCGGCTGCAGCAGTTGCGCTCGTCGCTGTGGCCGAGCCGCTAGCATCTGATGCAGCCGCACCCGCAGGAGATGCTGATGCTGAACCGGTAACAGATGCTGAAGCGGACGAAGCGGTAGCAGTGCCAGAAGCAGCGGATGAGAGGCCTGTGACGCTAGCGAGTGGGATTGACGACACGCCCTGTGAAATCAACACGGACATAAGCTATGCTCAGATGAGAGTTGCGGTGTCACATACGTTCACGGAGACTTCAGGGGGTGCGACACTAGCTGCTGCAGAAGTCGCGGACGCAGGGGCAGACGCAGAGGCGGCACTGGCCGAGCCAGCGGCGCTTGACGCACCCGATGCGCTGCTCCCCGCGGCCGACGAACTCGCGCTCGCAGCCGTACTTGTAGATGCTGAGGAATCTGATGCAGATGATGCAGAAGCAGCAGATACCGAAGCTGAGGAGGAATCCGCAGAAGAGGAGGCCGCGGGGGGCGCGTTTGCACTGGCCGATGATGCGGATGCGGGCGGTGCTTGCGCATTGTTCGCGCCCATTGAGAATGTGCAGCTCTTGACCTCCTTGACGAGGGGTTTTCCACTAGAGTCGCTCGTGGGAGACAGGACGATTGTGCAAGTCTGGGTTACAGGCCCGAGATTTCTGTACCAATTACGATCCGCATCCCACAGGAAAGTCGTCAGTTCAAGACAGCATGAAATCTGGAGATAAACGCACGTTTGCATAACCTGCGATGTCTGCACCGTCACGGGCTGCTTGGTCGGGTCGCCAGCCTGACGACGGTAACGGTACACGGTCGACGTCGTAGAGCGGCCGATGGGCGCGGGGCCGGCCGCAACGCTGCTGAGGAGCGCAAATGCCACTGCGAGGTTGAGAAGGAACGCGATAGACGATCTTCTGAGGTACTGCATGTTGAAGGAGTGGTGTATTTCGGAACTGGAGGAGTGCGAGGGGAAAAAAGGACCTGAGCGCTGGGCTTGGACGGCAGAGAAGTAGAATGAATGGAGGGCCGGCTCCAGCGGGGGGGAAGAGGCTCAAGGTCGGGCGTGAAGAAAGAGAAGAGGAAGAGAGAAAGAGTAAAGAAGGAAAGAACGGAGGGCCTCCAGGACCGGGACAGGGCGCAACGAGAGGAGGGAACAATGCCGGCGGTCGCTCGTCTCCCGCAGCGGCCATTGTCTATTTCACACTCCGACTACACCCCTTTGTTACCTCTTGCACCGCCACACTACAAATCTTGTTGTCGCCCTTCAAACAATTGTCTACTCCGCCATCACCATCGCTCATTATCTTCCGTATCGAGGCCGCCGCGTCCAGCCTGCTCTCGCCCCGTCTCAATGACAACCAGCGCGACGCTCGCTCTTCTCTCCGATCTCGACGACTTCTCAACCGCATCTGTGATTATCCGAGATGCATGACGTTGTTGCCAACCTGCTCGTAGACGAAACGAATTACCGGTAAGTATGTCTTGTGTTTTACTACTCTCAGGCTCGGGCGTCACCTTGAAACCTTGAACCAAAAGCTTTCGAAAACATTGACATTGTGCCAATGAAGCACCCCCTGTCTCCATCCGGGGAAGCTCTCTACTTCTTGCGCCCCGCGGGGATGGTTAAGGAATTTTGCAAATTCCTAACAGAAGATGCGTGCAAGCTTGCGGGGCTCGGAGTCGACCCCTGGTCCTGTAACCACAAATCTGGGGTAAGGCATTCTGCAGACATGATGAAGCTCACCGTAATCGCCCCCCTCAGCATTCCTAGCAAAATACGTTCTCAAGCCACGCACCTCCATTGATTGAATCCGTGAGACTTCCATCGGACGTACACCCCATATCTCCCTTGATCCCTTAATCCATGATCTATATTTGCAGACCTGAGATGTCTGCAATTACGAGGCGTTACAAAGCAAGCTCATCAATAATGTCTAAACCCGACAGCCCACGACATACGCATATACAATATTTGATGCAGATGTTGGATACTTTGTGCGCACTCACCGCGTGCTACTTTGCGCTCTCAGTCGCGCGCTACCTCGCGCTCTCAATCGCCTTGTACGCCTTGCCGTCCCTTATCCGCTTGCGCCCGTCGCGCCCGCCCGTACACATGCCCACAACACTCGCGACAACCTCCACGCCCCAGCGCTCGAACGCAAGGGACGCCGCCACATTCGCGACGACCGCAACCAGCAGCGTCAGCCGCGCGCCAAACGGCAGCGGCATCAGCTGCAGCACCTCCATGAACGCCGCGGGTGGCGCGAGCAGCACGAGCACATTGAATAGCGTGAGCGCAATCAGCGACAGCATCAGCAGTCCTATAACCAAATGCGACGTGCGACGTGTGGCGCGTGGCGCATGTCATGAGCACGTTTAACGTCAATCACCCAGCACAGCAGGGCTCACCGTTCGTCCACATAGGCTTGCGGTACGGCGGCCCGATGCTGAAGACCGCCGCGACGAGGATGTACTGGAAACACGACACCAGGAACAGCGCCGTGTTCTCAAAATTCGTCGCCTGCAGATGGTCGTCCTCCGAGTCCGGGTCGGGCGCTGCGGGGCGGTACCTGGGCGGACGTGAGACTGATGCGCTTTCTGTCTTGGCAGAAAGTGACGGAAAACATACCATGGCTGCGAGCGCACCCAGAAGAACGCCCAGAACTGCACCGCGCTCGTGAGCACGATCTGTCCGCCGATGCTCGTGAGCACCGTTTTCGACACCAGGCTTGCGGTCGGCCGTTTCGGGTGTATGCGAGGGAACGGCAGCGTGCGGCCCACTGCAAGCGACCATTAATGAATCAGTTTCACTTCATGTATATACGAGCAGATGACATACTGGTGACAGCGACAGGAATGATGATGAACAAGTCAATGTAGAGGAACTATACACAATTTTACGTTAACTTCGGCGCTGACAGTTGAAGGAAGCTAAGACATACCTGGAAGTCCCCAAGGGATGACGCGAATGAATACAGCAGCGTTATCGTAGTGAACTGGATGAGAGAATACAGCGCCCTGCACATTCATATCTTTCAGCACCATACCGTCCCTCGCTTGGATCCAAGATATAACTCACATATATTTGAAACAGCTGAAGCTCGTCACCAGCGCCGCGCGGCCCTCACGGATGACCTCCAGCACGCACCCAATATCCGGCGTCTTGCTCGTAAACGGCGCCGCAACAGATGCCTCAGCCTCAGACAGCGACAGGCCAACGTCGGCCGCCTTCAGCGCGGCGCAGTCGTTCGCGCCGTCGCCACACATAAGCACCGTGTATCCCATCGCCTGCAGCCGCTCCACGACCTCGTTCTTTTCATCCGGCGACATGCGCGCGAATATCTGTGCGCGTGCGAGCATCTAGAACGCATACGCGAACACGCGGGGTCAGTGTGCGCTGACATGAAGAATTATGGAAGGCCGACGCACTCGCTGCAATGTTTCCAGCGGCGCGTGGTTGATCATCCAACGGAAAACATCGCCGGTGACCACGAGCGCATAGTCCTGGTAGTCCAGCATGTCCGCCTCGATGGCATGGTGTGGCGGCGGCGTGAGCGGCTTCAGACTATAGTCATCCAGTTCCCACATCGGGTCGTCCATGCACGTCCACCCGATTTTTGCCAGAGGCGTAGTCGCATTGCCTGCAGACATTCATTAAACGTGAGACACAAGGCAGAGACGGATGGCGGATAACGTACCCCGGACAAATGCCGGCGCGAATACGTGCACCGTTTGCGATATGAGAGCGCACTCGCGGGCGACACTGACCGCCGTGAGCGCATTGTCGCCGGTGATCATGCGACATGCAAGGTGCGCTGTGCGCAGAGCCTGTATAGCAGGTGCAGTACCTGGCTTCAGCTTGTTCTCGAAGATCACAAGCCCCAGGAATCGCAAGCCGGATTCGGCTTGCTCACTATCGCCGCAACGGTTAGCAAATGAAATGCAGATGTTGGCAGTCAACTTACCGTTTCATGCGCTGAGCTTTCAGCCATGAGAGACCTTCGATACTCTTCCCTGCAATGGCGATGACACGGTAGCCACGTTTTGTGTAGTATGACAGCAGATCATCGTAGTCATCAGGGACTGCGACGATAAATTTCGATTAGCAAGGGAAGGTCACCAGCAGGGGAAAGCGACAAACAGGAATCCTTCTCGCAGATATCAGCCATGACCTCTGGCGCGCCTTTGACGTACACCTCCATGCTGTTGCTCTTCAGCCGCTTCACGACCACACTCATCCGGCGCAGCTGCGACACGAACTCGAACGTGCGGATCACGCCCAGTTCCAGGAAATGTGCATGCTAAGGTCCAAGCATCAGTGACCCCAGTTTCGACGAGAGTAATAAGATGCACCCGAGTACCACCCTTCAAGGCATCCTCCACCCTAAATTGCGCACTCCCCGGCGGCCTCACAATCGTCTGCACGAGCGCCGCCGGCCGGCCCTCGCCCTCCGCCCGCCTCGCCTTGATGATCCCCGTGCCCGCAACATGGCCCTCCTCGATCATCCACTTCGAGAACTGGAACATCTTCACATCCAGCGGGTCGCCAATCACCTCCCCATCGACGACCTTGAGCTGGTGGCACGTCGTCAGCGCATACAAGAACGACGCGCGCTCGCGCCCGAGGGGCAGGTCGTGCACGTCGTCGAGCAGCTCGCCGAACCGGTGCGCGTCGGGCGCGTGCACGAGCGCGCGCACGCCGAGGATGTCCAGCCCGTCTTCGGTCAGCGTGCCCGTCTTGTCGAAGCAGCACACGTTGACCTTCCCCGCGACGTTGACGCGGCTCGGCGCGATGCAGAACACCCCCGCGCGCCGCAGCCGCGCGAGCGCGAAGCTCGTCCCGATCGAGAGGGTCGCGGGCAGCGCGGGCGGCACGACGACGGTGATGAGGTCTAGCGCGCGCAGGACGATCGTGCGCAGGCGGATGCCGAGCCGCACGAATTGGACGGCGCTCGCGAGGAAACCGAGGCCTGCGATGCCGGCGAGGACGAGGATGAAGCGGATTGAATCGCGGTAGAATTTGAAGCCCATGGGTTTCGGGAACAGCATAGAGCGCACGAGCGCGCCTTTCGTGGTGCTGAAGCCTGAGAGGGAATTCAGCGGTGTCGACAAGTTCATGCGTGCATTACTGACCTGTGCGGACGACCATGCCCAAGGCTGGCCTTTCTGCGCCGCCTTCACCGGCACCAATTGCTTTTCGAATACGAACGACCTTGGTGCCGGCATATAAGAAGCTCTTCGACATCTCTCCATCGATATCTCTGGACTCCCTCCACCGCGCCAGGTGCTCATCGTCAATAGGTATCTTACTGACAGGAACAGACTCTCCTGTAAGCATCGACTCGTTGACAATGGCGTCACCGGAGAGAAGGAAAAGGTCCGCAGGAAGAACGGAGAGCGGAGGCTCGATGAGGTTGACTATGTCACCGGGTACCAAGTCGGAAGAGTCACGCTCAAGCCCTGCGCATGATGTTACTATTCTCAGGAGTTCAAGTAAGAGTAAGGCGCAAACGCACATATACCATCCACAAACACGCTGACAGGGCATGTGAATCGGGACATGTCGCGCATGCGAGCTATTGTCTAGTGAGTGGAAAGATGTCAAGCAGGGAAGGGCAGGTGAACCCCTCCTGAACACGTACCTTTTTGGTCTCGATGAGAGTAGTTGCCACGCTCAACGTCGAGATGAGAGCGATGCAGAACGCATAGTAGTAGTAGTCATCGAGTGACCATAGTAGGATGCTGGCAATTTGGAAGACATAGAATGGGTGGATGATCTATCGTCGCAAACTAAGGATGATATTCTTTAGGTAAGGAAAAGCTCTCACTTCGTCGATGAGTAGGTTGACAGTTGATTTTCCCTCAATGTCGATGACATTGAATCCGAAAAGGGTGAGTCTTTGCTGTCGTACTGCCTCATCAAGACCATTCTTGACAGATGCAACACCGCTCCAGTGAGGATCACGCCAATCCCTGAGACGCAAAATGAAAATCATGACAAATTAGCTGTGAAGCAGGAATCCAAACTGCCCGTGACACGCACTTCACCATGCTGAAGAGACCGGTTCTAGGGTCAAGTGCGAATCTAGCATACCGGTAATCGAGAACTAGCAAGTTCTCGAGTTGCAAGTCCGCGTCTGGAGCACCATTTCCTAATCCGTTTCCATTGGTCTTCGGTGATCCTGGCCCACCACTAGTCGCCGATAGTCCAGTGAACACTGTTGAAGCAGGGTATGGGTAATGTAGCCTATGCACAGGGAATAAAGCAATGTCCCTGTACGCAGACTTTGTGTTGTCAACAAAATAAGGCCGAAGGATAATGAAAAGAAGAATTACGCACTTCGACGACAACGTATCCGTCAGTGAGTTCGTTGAAGGCGTGCTCCTTCATTACCCATCGTAACCAGAGACTGGGAAACCAGTGGCCTAGAAGACCCAGGATGCCGGCGCTGAGGATACAGGCCACTCGCCACGCCCACCTGCGCCATACGATGGTTTCGTACCCTACGAATCTGACAGTAGAGTCCTCGTCCGCGACATAGATTGTCTGTCGGCTCGGTGCACCAGGAGGTGCCGGTTCCAGTGGTTCCAGGCCCATATCGATTCGGGTCTCGTCGCCGAAGAACTGGTCTCCCGAAAGAAGAGGGAGTGATGCAGAGCCAGTGGGCGAAGGAGGGTAGGAGCCATACGCCATCTCACTCCCTTCGCGGGAGCGGGAGCGGCTGAGTACGATGTCCTCATCCTCAGACGCTTCATCTTCCTCTCCCGAAGAGTAGCCCCATCTGTCATCGCCCTCTTCTTCATCGCTACCGACCGCTTCGGAGCCGGCGTCAGAGCGGCGCCCCCAGAAGCGGCTGGACGACGCCGACGAGCGCATGGAGAGTGACCTGCGTCTGTGGTGGTGCGAGCTCTCACCTTTGTCGCGGCTAAATAGATGCGCAATATTTTCGAACATGTTCGTCCGCGCAGGCGAAACGTCGGTCTTGCGCCCGCGCCTCAGCAGCGGGCGACCAGACGCGTCTCCTTCTGTGATGTCCTCGCCTTCGTCTTCGGGCGCGTCACTCGCCTGCTCTTGCGTCCCGTAACTTGATGTGCTGCCCCGGCGCCTCCGACCTCTCCCGCCGTCTTCGCTCCCCCTCCGACTTCTCGATAGCGAGCGTGTTGGGTCGCGATGGCTCATCCGCGAGACGCTGCTGGGGATTGCGACGTGTCCGGGCCCATCGAACATCGCGCCGCCGCTCTCATCGTAGGCTAGGCTGTATTGAGAGTCGCGTCTCGAACGGCGTGCATTGGACACGGCGGTTGAGATGTCAATTGCTGATGCGCCCTCGGTGTAATCATAGTTGGAAGGACCTGCAGCTCCAGCCATATCTTCAAGATTCTCAATCTCGTATGATTGTACATACTCCGGCTGGTACAACATGCTTACCGGTGCTGCTGGCAGTTCGGATCTCCCTGCTCCTTCGTCCGAGTCGGATAGTTGTATGGTATCTCTTTGGGCCTGCGAAGGTCTCCGGGTAAGTGAACGCGTTATAGGCTGTCTAGAGAATCATGTGGGAGAGGAGACGCGTAGGCGTTGCCGTGTACGAGCGTCAGCCAAATGCTGGATGGACTTGAAGAAGGCTAAGAAGTGACTCGGATGGAGGAGGCGAAGAGGCAAGAATTGGAAAGCCTGCGGCCCGGGAGGGCCGGCGATCCCCGGCTCAATAGAACACTTCCTTCAATCGAACGTTGAAGCACTTCCTCCTCCGACTCGGACTCTCACTACAGACCCTGGCACAAACATTGGGAGTTCCTGCTTGCTCAGTGGCTCAAAATACAGGTACTCTACGCGACGGCTGGCTCAAACCAGTTGGTAAGTGCTCAGACAGTCGGTCATCAGGTTCTCGAAATCGGTCACATTTCGAGGATAGCCTATCACTCTCCTTTGCCCGTATATCGCCCGAGCAGCTTTAGCTCTCACACGGGCATTACAGTCCCTCGAGCTAGCCGGCTCATTGTGTATCAGGCTACCCCATGATCGGAGCGCAGTTACGATGTGCATGAGGTGATATATGCGGCGCAGCTCATCTACTTAAGAGAGGCGGGTGCGTCATGTTCAACATCCTCTCCGTCTCCATATCTTAGCGCACATCTAGCATCGACATATGCCTCACGTTAAGTCTCTCTACCCTCCCATACCGGACCCGCCCGTGTTCAACTTCTACGAGTGGCTTACTGGGTATGACGCCGCCAACAATCCGTCTGATTTCACTCTCTTCATCGACGGTCTAACTGGTCAGAAGAGGGGTAAGCGAGAGTTCTTTAAACGCGTCGCGGATTGCGCGACGGCATTTTTGGCAACGTCAGACGATGGGGGACTTGAGATTACGAAGAAGCCCGGAGAGATGGTTGGAATATTCAGCGAGAACTCGTTGGTACGATTCCTTGGCGCTGTGCGACCAAGCAAGCACTAACTTGTTTCATATTGTCTCTTAGGAATATCCGACAATTGTTTTCTCACTGCTGAAGCTTGCTGTGCCGTTTGCTCTCCTCCCCGCCTATTCTTTTCCGACGGAGCTTGCTTCCCTGATGAAGCTCTCCGGAATTACTCGTTTATTCATCAGCCCGACGCTTCTTTCTGTCGCTTTGAAAGCTGCTCAGGAGGCCGATTTTCCGAGGGACAAGATATACGTCCTTCAAGGCTCCATCCGAGACATGAGAAGCTTGGATGACATGATCCAGAATGTCCGCGTCAAAGGCACTCCCTCGGCCTCTGCAAGAGCCGTCTCTCAGGATCACCTCGCGTATCTGTCCTTCTCGAGTGGAACAACGGGTCTTCCCAAAGGTAAGCAGGTATGCACAACATAACAGATACTCGAAATATTGAGGGCGCGAATACAGCTGTTATGATTTCGCACAAGAATCTATATTATTCGACGATGCAACCGGTAGTATATCTTTCGGAACTGGCGAAATCGGTCAGTACTATTCATCTCCACAGACTCGAAGACGATGATTGAGACCACTGTTTCTAGTCCACTGCTGCCGCACGAGGGCCGCAAGCTAATTACATCTGTCTGGCTTCTATGCCATATTACCATGTTGCTGCATTCCACTTCTGCATGCTGCGCTGCTTCATGCCGCCATCCACCATGATCATCCTCCCGCGATGGGACATGGAAAAGGTGCTCGAGCTTGTTGGAAGGTACTACTCCCTACAATTCATTTCTCGATTCCATGCTTAACAAAGCCAGGTACCGCGTCACCCACCTGGGGTCGGTGCCTTCCATGACCGTACAGTTGATCAGTTCGCCCAAATTCTACGAAGCGGATTTCAGCAGCGTCATCTCGTATTCCACGGGAGCTGCCCATCTTCCGCTTGAGCATCGGAAAAAGGTGCTGACTCGCCTGCCAAACGTGAAGGCGCTGGCCTCCAGTGAGCTACGTCATCGACATCCCATTCTGCTTTTTCTAATCCTGGTTTAGTCTATGGGATGACGGAATGTGTAAGGTTTAAGTAATGCTAGGAGATCTCACGTCTGAAAGGTCTTACTCCATAGAGTGTCGTCGGTCTCCAAATACCTCTGCCCGGTCTATTCCCTGGTCGCTTTTCGGACGAAGCGCTCTCTAGCATGACAGGCATCCTTCCTCCCGGCGTGGAAGCACGTATCGTCCGAGAAGATGGCAGCGATGCAGATTTTGACGAGGTCGGAGAACTGTATCTCCGTGGGGGGAACGTTACTTTAGGTTATTGGGGGAACCAGGAAGCGACGAAGGAGACTTTCTTGCCGGACAGTTGGTTGCGCACCGGAGACCGGTTTACTGTGGACAGGAACGGCGCATTCTTGTGAGTATCTGCGAGTTACGAGCTCCGACTGTCGCTAATGCACCATCGATACAGTTATGTTGATAGGCTGAAAGTGAGCCTGACTTCCACACTGTCCCTACTCCAAGCTTATGTTTATCTAACTTCGTCTCTAGGACACGCTGAAGATTTCTGGAGTCCAAGTATCGCCCTTAGAGATCGAAGAAACCCTTCTTCGTCACCCAGACAAGCTGATAGCCGATGCGACGGTCGCAGGTGTTCCCGGAGAACGCTTCTCCGACGAGAAAGTGCCGCGGGCTTGGGTCGTGCTGTCCGACGCGGGACGGCGCCGCGGCACCGCGGCAGTCATCGCTGCTCTGCACGAATGGAGCCACACGCAGATGCCCCGCCATAAGGCACTTCGGGGAGGCATCGAGGTTATCGACCAGGTGCGCCTAGTTTGCCCGTGGCTTTCAAATCTTGCTATGCTAATGAGGGGACAGATTCCGAAGTCGCCTTCGGGAAAAGTCTTGCGTCGCGTGTTGCAGGAAAAGTACGAGAAAGACTCAAAGGCTTCGCCCCACGTACCTGCCAAATTGTGACATGTCGTTCCACCCGATCGCACATTACAACTGTCAGGCCTTTTTGACGAATTCAACCTTACGCGAATTGTGCCCTCATATGGACTGATCGTTGTGCTCAATTCCGAACAGACGGGGTCCATGACTTTCGGTATGCTGTTGCTGTCCTGCTTCGCGCTAGAAGTGTTTCAGCGGTGTCGGGACCGCAGTCATGCCAAGACAAGCACCAGTCTGATAGACTTTTGCACCGATTGTTAGCCGAGAACTCAATATCGTCGAGGACTCTGCTACAGTAAAGCAAGTTGATCAACGAAATGTAACCTATGCTGACCCTCATTGACCGACGCTTCAACGTTGACAGTCACGGTGGCCGACGGTGTTTACTCAGCCTGACGGTCTCGCACGGTCTACTCGCTTTCACTCACGCCTTATCGACAGCGTTCTGAGAAGATGGAACCCTGGCTGTCAACGTCATCTTTAGCGCGTAACAATGCGTGCAGGTCCCTATTCCGAGCCCGCACAACCCGTCGATTGAAGCTTCTGTATCCCCAAATACAGCGTCCGAGTCGGTACGAATGGCCGAGACCAACTACTCGTGACCGAGGTACATTAACACCGACTGGCAGTATGACTTCCTCTTCAGAACAGCATGCCGTATATATATCCCAGGCATCTCATCATGCTCCCTTTCCCTCGAATTAGTGTCCCGATAACACTAGGCGCACCATGCCTCATCTCAAGTCCCTCTATCCGCCGATACCACCAATCGTGATTCCCAACTACTACGAATGGCTCGTCAACCTCGACCATGTCAAAAATTCACCTGACATCACCCTATACATTGACGGGGTGACTGGCGAGAGGCGACGCCTTCGAGAAGTATTGGACCGTGTCGATGTCTGCGCTACTGGCTTATCGGCGTCCTCGTCAGAAGGGGGAATAGGCCTCACCGAGAAACCCGAAGAAATAGTCGGAATTTTCAGTGAGAATGTGATGGTGAGTGCCACGGAACGAAGTCCTGCGACGACCCGCTGACTTGCCGTTGAAGGAATTTCCTACCCTCGTTTTCTCGCTCTTGAAGATAGCAGTGCCGTTCTCTCTCCTCCCGGCCTATTCGACGGTTTCTGAGCTCGCCGCCCTTCTGGAGC
Source organism: Dentipellis sp. KUC8613 (assembly GCA_002286715.1). NCBI lineage: Eukaryota > Fungi > Basidiomycota > Agaricomycetes > Russulales > Hericiaceae > Dentipellis > Dentipellis sp. KUC8613. The sequence continues at coordinate 87,579 of NSJX01000048.1, read as the reverse complement.
TATCTGACGTCACACGCTTGTTTATCAGCCCGGCCATGCAGGCCACCGCCCTGAGAGCTGCCGCGCAGACAGGGTTCCCGCACGACAGGATATATGCACTGCAGGGCCAAGTTCGAGGCTTCAAAAGCCTGAGCGACATCATAGATGATGCGCGCGCTCGAGGCTCGTTCAGGGTACCGACGCGGGCCATTGACGAAAATCAACTGGCCTACATGGCGTTCTCGAGCGGGACGACTGGTTTCCCCAAAGGTAAGCGCAGATCAATGGTATGGTGTCCTTTTGATAGTTGAGTGCTGAGCACCGGCCGGATAAGCCGTCATGGTCTCGCACAGGAATATGTATTACTCCTCCATGCAAGTACTCGTTGTCGGCGCGGAAGCTGCCAAAGCTGGTAAGGTCAGTACAAAAAGGTCTCGTACAAAGATTCAACTTGACTCCATTGCGACGCGCAGGTTCCGTCCCTGGCGCACACACCAGAAGGGGTTCATACCGGTTTGGCGTTGATGCCATTCTACCATGCCGCTGCCTTGCATCTGTCCATACTTCGTAGTCCCTTGGTGCCGCCTACGACTACCGTAATCCTCCCCAGATGGAATGTAGATCAAGCATTCGAAGCAATCGAAAGGTCACAATTCTCTTTTTTTTTCTATTATTTTCGCTTATAGTGCCTTCTCTCAAGATATCGCGTAACGAGTCTGGTCTTGGCACCGTCTATGACTCAACAGATGATATTATCTCCTAAATTTCAGACCACAGATCTCAGTAGCGTGATGGGTTTTGTTACGGGAACAGCACATCTCGCCCTTGAACATCGAAAGACCGTTGTGGAGCGGATGCCACAACTAAACCTGACGAGTAGTAAGCTATCAAAACTCGAAGGTTCTACGTCGCAGCTGCTGATTGTGTATTAGCTTACGGGCTCACCGAATGCGTAAGGACTTTCATTCCGTCATCTCTCTAGCAGAACGAAGGTTAAGCGTCGAACAGGTAGTCAGCGCTCTCCAGCGGCCGACGCCGGGACTCTTCGCCGGTCGGTTCAGCGACGAAGTGCTCTCTACAATGACTGGGATCCTATTGCCTGGAATGGAGGCCAGGATAGTGCGCGATGACGGCAGTGAGGCAGACTACGACGAGCCCGGCGAGCTGCTCCTCCGCGGATGCAACGTTGTGTTAGGTTACAGGAAAAATGAGAAAGCTTCTGCTGAGACCTTCCTTGGAGACAACTGGCTCCGCACCGGTGATCGCTTCACCATCAATAAAGACGGTGCATTTTTGTGAGTCTCTTTCCAACTCGACATCGATGCCGTGGCTCATTTGTCTGTGTCAGTTATGTGGACAGGATGAAGGTACCAGTCAACCATATATCATATTGCACAACAAAAAATTAATGCCTCTCAATTCCTAGGACACGTTGAAAGTCTCTGGCGTTCAAGTTTCACCTTCGGAGATCGAACATGTGCTCTTGCAGCAACCCGACAAGCTGATTGTCGACGTGACGGTCGCAGGTGTGCCGGGCGATCGCTTCTCGGACGAAAAGGTTCCCCGTGCATGGATTGTCCTTTCGGACGAAGGCCAACGACGTGGGGGCCCGTCAGTCATTGCCGCCTTGAACGAGTGGATGGGGTCGCAGATGGCGAAACACAAAGCCCTTCGAGGAGGCATAGAGATTGTAGCGCAGGTTCGTCGCAATAAAGCTTTACCTGTGGATTTGACTGACCTAGGCGACAGCTTCCGAAGTCGCCGATAGGGAAAGTGTTACGTCGCGCGCTCCAGGACGACTACACTCAGACTTTGCGGAAAATCCCTGACACGCGAGGAAAACTATAAACTTCTCATGTCTGTCTCGGGGCCTGAAAGGAACCCCTTGTAAGGAAGAATTCTGGTAAAATAGTAAAAAGCGCTGTAACTGAAATGACAGAGTGCCGCCTCCTTCGCACCATTGTTGCTGAGTCGATGCACACCATCTGGCGCCTCCGCTGTGAGCGCGTAATAGGGGGACGGCGCCACAGCAAGAAAGCCATCGCCACCAGATGGCGCCGCGAACTAACCGACCGACTCACCACTGAACGAATTGTAGCTACCACCATCCGCAGACAACCCGCCGACCAACGCCTCATGAAATCCACTTGGAACGACATCCTGCTGGACCCCCCCGCCAATTGGCATAAGAACATAGAGGTTTTAGTGGGTATAAAGCCTCCCCGAAACCCAGGTTAATGAGGTTCTCGCGGAGGGCATTGAGTCCCACACTACCCAGCACGCGCTGGGTGTGCGTAACGCATTTTTCCTTGGTCGCCTACTTGTAGGTGCTTCAGGTTTACGCAGACTGCAGTTACGGTCGTAGATATAGTATTAACCCCACCGTACCTACGATACTCGTGATATAGTTGACGCGTAATCAAAGCCTTTCCAAAAAAAAAAAAAAAAGAAAGAAAAAAAAAAAAGAAATGACAGAGTGTCGACAACCCTTAGACTGTTTACATTCAGGTTATGCTTGTTGCTAGAGCCATACGGTTGTTTTGGCCTTTATGAACGGGATCTGCCACACTGATATCTACGTCAAACAAATTTACCAAGATGCACAAATGCAGAAAAACATCCTTCGAACCGGGGTCGAACCAGTGACCTTGAGATACAATGTTATCCATTACAGTCTCACGCTCTTCCAACTGAGCTATCGAAGGCATATATGTGCCTGATGTTAATGTTACCATGGCGAGATGGCACGGTATGCTCTTAGACCGTGCCATGCAAGTTCCAATAGCACATATATATGCAATGCAATGTTTCAAAGCTGCTCGACCCACCTCTAAACCCTTCACAGACCCCAAAAATGATAGTTGCTCTGTCTATTATCCCGCCAACAACCTCCTCACCCGCCCACCGCCAGTCGGCTCGTGGCTGGCAAGGTTCAAAGATAGAGACTTGCCGCCCAAATTCCTTCGAGCCGGGATCGAACCAGCGGCCTTGAGATACAATGTTATCCATTACAGTCTCACGCTCTTCCAGCTGAGCTATCGAAGGGATACGGAGAATTTTCTTGTGTTTACCATGTGGCTTTTGGAGCCAATAGCGTATACCCTGGCAAACGGCAACTTGATCGTTTGATGCGACGGACAGTTGGCGAGCAGTTACTATCAACAATGACCCTTTTTCTGCAGCGGGTTGTCGCACGGATGACGACGAACCCCGTACTGAGGCCACTATATACTAGCATGGTGCTCATCCAGGAGCCTGCACGTCTTTGTTGCAAAGCCCCCGATGCCTCAGCTGAAATCACTGTACCCGACCATACCGCATGTCCAAGCCACCAACTTTTATGATTTTCTCTTTGGTCTACCGGCTGTGAAGGACCTTTCTGACTTCACGCTCTATATAGATGGACTCACAGGAGAAACACGTCGTTTTCGAGCGTTCGTCGATCGCGTTTCTGAATGCTCTTCGGCTCTCGCTTCGTCAGAGGTCTCCGGTGGGCTCGATATCAAGTTTGGGCGTCAAGAGCTCGTAGGAATATTCAGCGAAAATTGCCTGGTGAGCAGTAACCCCATACCGTGCTCCTTCTACTGAAGCTGGTGTTCGGATATCATAGGAATATCCGACCATTGTATTTGCCCTCCTGAAGCTCGCCGTTCCATTTGCCCTGCTTCCAGCTTACTCCACGACCGCCGAATTCTTATCTTTGTTGCGACTATCCAAAGTGACACGGCTGTTCGTCAGTCCGGCTTTGATTAGGATCGCGCGTGTGGCCGCACGAGAGGCTGGGTTCTCGGAGGACAGGATATATATTCTGCAAGGCGATGTTCAAGGTTTCAAGAATGTGGGTAATCTGATAGAAGGAACACGGTCGACGACGAGAAAAGAACCTGTGCCCCCTTCTATTGGTGATAATGACCTGGCCTATCTATCATTTTCAAGCGGAACAAGTGGCCTTCCTAAAGGTATGGTGACTTCGCCTGATTATCAGTGTACGCACGTATGACTCAGTTGCTATTCTGCAGCGGTGATGATTTCTCACAGAAATCTGATCTCTTCATTCCTGCAGACCATGATCATTGGCAGGGAGTACGCTAAAGTCGCAAAGGCCTGTCATGTTCCAAGTTCTGTTTCACGTTCCTGACGTCCTCGGCAGCCTCGACCTCTTCAAACCCCCGAAGGCACGCGCGTCGTCTTTGGCTTCCTGCCATTCTATCATGTCACAGCGTTCCACTTGTCCATACTTCGAATATTCACTCCGCCAACCACAGTGATCGTTCTTCCGCGATGGAACCTAGACAAAGTTCTAGATTTAATCACGAAGTATTTCTATTCATTGCATATTGTTGCTTCCAGACTCACTCTCGAGCCAGGTATCGGGTAACTCACCTCGGACTGGTGCCGTCGATGGCTCACCAATTAGTTAACTCACCTCGACTGGCGACCACAGATCTGAGCAGTATTATCAGTTTCGGCACCGGTGCAGCACATCTACCCACAGAGGAAAGACAGAAACTCATCAAGTATATGCCAAATGTGGGTCCCTTCGCAGGCGGTTAGTCGGTATTTCATCTCGATACACTATATCGAGGCTTACATTCATCCAATTTCTAGGCTATGGAATGACAGAATGCGTACGATCACCTTGCATTAAATTGTTGAGAGAGAGCTGATGGTTGATTTAGACCGTTTCCGCTATGGTTTCGCCCCTTCCTGGGCTGTTTGACGGCCACTTCTCCCGGGACGCCTTGCTAAGTATGACCGGCATATTAAACCCAAGTGTCGAGGCGCGCATCATTCGAGACGATGGTAGCGACGCCGAATACGACGAGCCCGGGGAATTGTTACTTCGCGGCCCCAACATCGCCTTGGGTTACTGGAGGAACGAGAATGCCACGGCCGAAAGTTTTCTCGCAGATGGTTGGCTGCGGACCGGCGACCGCTTTCGGGTAGAACCTACTGGTGCATTTTAGTGCGCAATCCTCTCCCTTCTATCTGACATGGGAGCTCAAATGAGGGTTACAGCTATGTCGACAGAATCAAGGTAAGTTTCACACCATGTCCCGGCCCGACCTGATTGACCAACCGACTCATTCTGCAGGATACGCTAAAAGTTTCCGGCACCCAAGTATCTCCTTCCGAAATCGAACACGTGCTTCTGCAACACCCAGAGAAACTCATCACCGACGTCAGCGTAGCGGGCGTCCCAGGGACGCGGTTCTCCGACGAAAAGGTGCCCCGCGCTTGGGTCGTCTTATCCACTGCGGGTCAACGCCGAGGTGAAGAAGCGTCTCTCGCGGCACTTGACGATTGGGTGCGCTCGCAGATGGCCAAACACAAGTGGCTACGCGGAGGTATTCAGGCCGTTGACCAGGTTCGATTCTTTTCTCTTTTTTGCTGAAGCGTGGACTGCCGCTCAATGCGACCTGCATTAGATACCGAAATCGCCAACGGGGAAGGTTCTGCGCCGCGTACTGCAGGAAGAGTACCAACGAGAAGCGAGTGCTGTAGGCGAAAAGGCGAAATTGTGATACAGAACTGCCACCAGACGCTCGTATAGTTCATCGGACATCCGTAAAGTACCATAGTTACTCCCAGCGATGTTCCCCGGCGCACCACGAGTCCAAACTGGTGGCCTTCCAACTATACTGCTGGTATGCGCACTGTGCTTCGTCTTCGGCGATCTCTACGACATGATTTTCGCCAGCTTCCGCAGGAACGGGGGCATTGACGAGACTTCTGCCGCTACGCCTGATGTTGTGGTAGTGCAAAAGATGTGTGTGCCATCCTTTGCTCCGTAACGTCAGATATGCAAGTGTCGGCACGGTGCGGAAGAGGCCGTCGGCGACGGCTTGCATATTGGGCTGGGTATCGTGTCCAAGTTCGCGGGGGCCGGGCACTGTGAATGATGCGTATCGCAGCTCCTTCAAAGCTGCAAGGTGACGGCAAGCAGAACGCGTCAACAGAATCTAGAAGTCAAGTTCAGCTTCGTGCCGCTACTTCTTGATTAGAAAGAACGGCATACCGATTCGGTGCACACTTGGGGTGAACGGCCGCTCGCGCGGAAGCCTGCCCAGCTGAAGCCGAGCTCCAAGTATTGGACGCGGGGGATGCATTTTGCGACCATGCGCATCACGGAGGAAGCACGCAGCGGCCATTGATGATGTCCCGACCGGCGACGAGCTTCTTCATCCGGAGATCTGATGCGTATGAGTAGCGACACGCTTGTCACCGGCATGTGGCTCATGAATGCGAGGACGTCCCGTAGCATCTCCTCGGAATTTATCAGTTGTTCGATGTGCACCCGTTGCATAGGAGAGTGGAAAGCGAGCGTCGTCAATACAGAGTGGCCCGAGATAGACTGTAGTTCTGAAAATGAAGGAGAGTGGGGAAGGGGTAGATTTGACATGGTCGAGGGGCTAAACGGCGAGTCAGAATAATCCGACAAGTTCATCTTCAGATGCTGTAAATTAGGAAACACTTGGGACATTGCATGTGGTTTCATCTTGACGTTATGCAGCGACAGTCTCCGAAGGCGTGGATAAACTGTCTTTTGGAGTTCATGGGTTACTTGTAGTTCGTGCAAGACGATGGACCAGATCGACAGTTCCTCTAAAGTCCCGGCAGAGGAAGAGATGACGTCGAAAATATCCCCGCCACCTGTGGTATCTCCCAGGGTCAACTGCAAGCACCGCAAGCCAGAAATGGGCTTGCTGATCAACTGGTTTATATCGGCTCCGTCTATGTTTGTGATATGAAGTTTGTGAAGGCAAGGTCGACTCTGGAGAGCAATAGCAAGCAGGGGTTCTTTGTGAAGATAGCCCTGATATAACGGTTCGATTCTAAACGAAAGCAGGTTAGTGGCCGCAGCGACCACATCTGCAAGTAGACGCAACGCCTCGTCGACGATGGGGCCAAACAAGGTGCAACGGCCGAGCGGGAGCTTGAAGGAAGGCGAGATGCTGAGGTGGTGAATATACGGTCCGAGCCCATGTGTCAACACGAAGCGGCAGATGCCGCGGTTGACGAATTGCGCGGACTTGCCGAGGTTGAGGTCGCGGACGAGCCACGGCGTCGCATACGAGCGTGCAAGCCGGGACACCCTTGACAGAACTGCAAGGTCGGGCTTGTCGAGGAGAGACAGAACGATCATGCAACAATCCTCGTTGATTTGAGGGAACAACATCGTTCGATGTATCATTTTGCTGTGAAGGAGCCATATTAATATGCAAGGGTCAGAAATGGAAAGCAGATCGTTAAATAAGAACGAACTAGTTGAGAGGCGGCCTTACGGTGGTGGATGCTTCAGACGGGATCTAGGGGTGATATCGCTCTACGAGACCGCGGTCGCCTCTGGCTATATGAGGTCGAAACCGACATTGCAGGGCCGTGCAGCTCGTGTCGGGGATCCACACCACGAGACGTCGCGATACTCCGACTACTGCCATTTGGAGTGCGCCTCTCGAAGGCCATCACGGAGAACCGGCGTCAGCGGAAGCGAATTGGGACGGCGGTACTTCCCAGCATCGCAAGTGGCAATCCACCTGCAGATCACGGAAGCCGCAAGAAGCAGACAAACAAACAAAAAAACACGTCGTCCTCCCATACGTACCGCCTAGACTGCATGAGGTTGAGTTCAACTAGAAGACCTAAGCACACCCGCGCGTTAGTAGCAACTGTTACGTAGATGCGCTGCCAAATAATATACAGCATGACATACATGGGCCAGTCACATTCACCAAGCCAAACTCGCCTCCATCTCCGCCTCGTCGACGCCCTCGCCGTCGCTATCGCCCTCCGCACGATACACCGCCCACACGCTGTCGCTCTCCGGCCCGTCGACGACGAGATCCATCACGTCCCGCGCGATCTCTGCGGCGGATGATCCGGGCGGTCGTCAGTGCCAGTGTCCAGTGTTCATCTCGATCTCAATTTCACCACGCACCTGCAAGCTGCTCCAGGGCGCCCCGCCCGCCTGGCCCCGCGTCGACGCGCGCCTGCACCTCCGCGGGCACCTCTGCGAACCCGAACCCCAGCCGGCCGAGCGTGACGATGAAGACGTGGTTGATCCCGTTGAAGTGCCGCGCCTGGTTGATCTTCTGTCTGAGGTTGAGCGGCTGCTCGTGGCGGAATGAAAGGAAATGAAGCAGCAGCAAGGTCTGGATGGTCGTTTGGATCGTGCTGGACGGCACCGGTCACTCAAGGACAAGTCAATGGGGAGGCGATGTGAAGCACTCACGCGTCGATTCGCGCAGGATCGGCCATGAGCGCCTCGTCCTCCTCCCAAAGCGGCGTCACGCAGTCGCCTAGGAAGACGATCAGCGACGGGATGAGGCTGCGCGATTCGGTCAGGATCGTGAGGGCATCCGCATGAGCCATCGCCAGCAGGGTGAAGGTGATGATGATCGATCTGTGCATCGCGTCCGCCTGGCGCAGCGGATTTAGCCAATGTGTCGCATGGTGGCTGGCGGAATGGGTACGCACGTCTGGGCCCGCCTTCTTGGGATCGCACAGCAGACTGCACACCTGCTCGATGTGCGGGATGTTCGCGTAGTCGTGCTGTGGGGCCACCTTACCCGGGGCCTGCTCAGGGAATGACAGCAGGTGCCGGAAATTGCTCGTACCTAGTATAGGAAGACAATAAATCCCGTAATGCAATAAGAAAATCAGACGACGTACGGGATGCAAGAAGGCTTAGAAGCCGTGTCGTGATGCGAAGGAACCACTTTGGCTGGGCAGCATCGAGCAGCGTGGTCAACACACCCGCAGAGCGTGTCAAGATATTAAGCCTGGGCGCTGCGTTCAGCCTATTTCAGAACGAGGCAACGAGAAGTCAATTGACCTGGCCTCATGTTCCGTTGGTATTGACCAAATTATGGCATCGAGCAAAGAGACCAGCTCTTTGGCGAGATCGACATGCACCTTCCAATCTCCGTCGGCTTCTTTGCCTTTGACTTGATCTGGCTTGAGATGGTGCGAAATAGCCCGGCAAAGGACCATTAGTAGATTCGGTGGGTGCTTCGGCAACTTATGCTCGCGTGGAACGGAAAGCAATAGGAGGGGGGCAATGAAATGAGGTAAGGTCAGTGTGAGAACGGTCAATAAATTCAACAACGCCGCCAGCGAGCGTATCTGACAGGCCATTGTCAGTAAATGAACAGGGCAATCTTAGAAGGCACTGACCAAGCCATGCGATTCTAATAGATCTGCCATACGCACTAACGAACCCGCGATCGAATGTGCGAGGCTGTCATAGTCAGTCAATCTCGAAGGAGCGCCAAGCGTATCGAGTATCATCGAAGACGCCGCACTGTATGCGGCAGCATCCGACGCAAGCCCAGACGATTCGCTCAGCAGCGTCTGGAAAGTGTTCAGATTCGGAGAGAATGAGTGCGTGAAGACGATATGATGCAGCTATCATCGGGCGTGTTAATGATCTCCTCCAACGACTGGTCAAAGTCAAAACCAACGTACCCGATTCGCCCAATCCTGGATCTCCGGTTCTTCGAACGCTTCCGCTGCGGCCTTGAGCGGCTCTTGATCCCGAATCTCGACCTCTATCGCAGCACCAGCATCCATCGTCACATTCGCATCCAGATCCATTGCGTCCTCCGAGGGCATATTGTCGCTATACTGCATGCCGTCCCGTGCCTGCCTCTGCGTTCGTGGGGACTGCTCGGCACCTGACGGTCGACTCCGCGCTACTCTTTGACTGCCCCTCCCAGCCATAGGAGCGGGGCTGCTCGGCGGACTGGGCGGTGGGACCACGTCCATATCCCATTGCATCTGCTGGCTAGGCGTCCGCGCAAACAGAGGCGTCGACTCGCGCTCACGGCCTTTGCCCTTGTCCCGCACCTTCTCTGGAGACGACGGCAGAAACGCATTAACGAAGCCGGGCAGTGCCGCCTGCTGCTTCTTCGCTTTCTTGCTTGGAGGCGGAGGCGGGAGAGGCTGCGTGGCCCGCGGTCGGCGCGCTGGGGGAGACGCGGCGCGTGTCCGGGTAGGCGTGTGCTGGCCGACATTCTTCGCGTAGTGGCTGGGCCCTGCGACTGGAATGGTTGATCCCCGCGCGGGCGTCTCAGGCTGGTCCCATTTACGCATCTGTGTCTGCGTCTGCGGATATGGATATGGCGCGCTCTTCTTCACGGACGCAGGGACGAGGGGCTTTCGCCCAGAGGTCTCGAGCTCGTGCTTCTGGAATGTGTACTGTGTCTTGAGACGCTCTATCTCCTCCTTCATTTCGCGCCGGATCTGCTGCTGCATAGCTTCAGCAGCCTCCTTCGCGGCGCGCAGTCTGGCTTGTTCAGCGATGTGACTTTGGTTGAGCTGGGAGACGTCAGGCGTGTCCGTGCATTGAGAAAAAGGCTGCCGACCTTCTCCATGTTCTGTCGAAGTATTGCGACCTCTCCCGCTCTAGCACGCTTGTCGTTGATAGCCGCCTCGAGCGAGCTCTGCATCTCTGCTTGCGTTTTTTGCATCTACTTGAGAATCTCAGCATTGAATATGGCACAGGCCCTAACGAAATTTGAGATGGAGAGGTGACATGACATACTGCTTCAAGTTGGCCTCGGACTGCCTGAACATCTTCCGGCACATGCGTGGGATTCAATGCGTTCTCAATAATGGAGACGAGATTTCGATGTTGCTGCGAGTTATTGGGGGTATTTCGAAAAACAGAGGATGCAGAGGCACTGGAACCCTGCCTGGAAAGTCCTTGGCTCGACACTGGATGCGATTGACTTCGTGAGAGTGCACGTGGGGGAGGGCGTGGCAGTTGGCGCGAGTTGACGCGTTGTTGTGAGGCTTGGACCTGGCTGCCGATGCGTGAGCGAGGGAGAGGAATATTCGCACCGATAGGTGGTGCGGCCGCGGCCCGCTGTGTTCCCATCTGCTGGCTAGCCAGCCGCTGACTCTGGCTTTGGCTGAGCCCATGAAGACCATAGAATCCGCCCCTCACAGAGATCTCCGGCAAGTCCAAGTCCTCGATGGAAGCCGTGCGATTCGGCAGCGGAGGCGCGTTCCAGCCAGTCGCGGTTCTCTGGCGCTTGGGAGGTGGTTCCGCGACGGTCGGACGGGGATGAGAGAGATTGTACTTGCTTTCCTCTGCATCTAGGGTCGCGATTGCTTGCTCGTCGAGGAAAATGTCATCTGTGAAGTAGTCATCTGAGTTGTCCATGAGGGTGGAGGCTGGGACAGCAAACAAAGACACGACGCCCTCGACGCGTCTCATATCAATCACGTGCGCGACGCGTCCCTTATTTTTGTCCGCATTTTCTTCTCATTTGAACTCGTTGCCTCCTTCTACGACATCGGCCCGCTGAATTTCAGTCGAGCTTACTGAAGCCCTCATTTCTGAAAACGACCTTCCTGCCGTATGTTATCACCAGCACACGAGACTTTCGAGGTATGTGTATGTAGCTGGAACTCTAGCCAGGTTATGACGTCGACGATCTGGCCCACGCCGCCATATCGCACGCCGACGCTATAAGTAAACGGTTCAGCGCAGTACTAGTCTCTTACCATCTACCACATCCTTGAATCATGCCTCCACGCAAACGCGCAAAGACCACACAGAAAGAGGCCGAAGACGCCGCCTCCTCCTCGCCTTCCGCATCCGACTCCGAAGCCATCGACCGCACGCCCCTCGTACCCTACGACATCACCAAAACGCACCGCTTCATCGAGCCAGGGCCCGTCGTGCTCGTCTCTACGCGCGGCAAAGCGAAGAACGCACGGCCGAACCTGATGACCATGGGGTTCCACATGTGCGTGCAGCACGAGGAGCCGCCGCTGCTCGGGGTGTCCATCGGGCCGTGGGACTACAGCTTCAAGGCGCTCAAGGAGACGGGCGAGTGCGTCCTTGCCGTCCCGGGCGTCGATCTCGCGGAGAAGGTCGTCGACATCGGGAACTGCGAGGGCGACAAGGTGGACAAGTGGGCCAAGTTCGGGTTCACGCCCGTCGAGGGCGAGGAGGTGCGCGCGCCGCTCGTGAAGGAGGCCCTGGCGAACTTCGAGTGCAGGGTGAAGGACAAGACGATGGTGGCGAAGTACGGGCTGTGGATCTTGGAGGTGGTGTGTGCGTGGGTGAATGAGGAGCGAGACGAGAAGAAGACAATTCACCACAAGGGCGATGGCACGTTCGTGCTCGACGGTGAAGGCTTGGACTTACAGGAGAGAATGACGAAATGGAAAGAATATCAGGATTGAACGAAGCTAGCTGCTCTGACGGAGGTGTACGAATAATACCTTGATTATTGACGCTATGACGAAAGGCTGACTGCTAGACCATCACATCCTTCAAGTCCTGGCAAATAATGTTACAGCAACAAAAAAGCGAACAACATCTAGAACGACAACAAGGATACAACGTTAACGATTTACCGAGTTCAGAACAGGATACAGTAACTACAAAGCACACGCCACGGGCCCCAGACTCACGCGGCCCACAGCCGCAACTAGACCAGTACGCATCGTCGCGACGGCTGTGGGTCCGAGCGTCAGCGTCCACGCACAGGAGCAAAGTACAGCCAAAGCAGCATACGATAATGGCTAGACCGGCATTGACATGCGCGTGGTAGCCTGCAGTCTGGTTTCCCGAGAGCATGGCAGGACGGGGGTGCACCCACACGGCCCGCAGGCCTGGGGGACCGCACCCCGACGAACAGAGATAGGGTGCGAGAAAGGAAGGAGAGCTTCGCGGAGACCGGGATGTACTTGAGGGGGAGCGCGTTCGGTTTAGGTGTCGCCCGATGTCATGCACTCATGGCGCTATCCGACGAGACGAATCTTTATAGCCCGGTTCTTGTTCTCCAGTGCTATAGGTAATGGTTCGCAGTCAATCCTGAGAGCCAGAGATCGTCGCGGTGTCAGCGCACCTTTAAGCTCCTCTGCTTCTTCGCGTTGCTCGTAGTTGAGCACCAAGCGTTTGAGATGCTGCTGCTCAACCTTGTCTTGCATCTGCGCCGTCCGGGTCTGTATTGCGAGAGCAGATTCAGCTGGGATAGCAAGTTGACGCATCTGTGTATCCAGATGCTCGGTTAGTCAGGCCTTCACAGTAGAATTGCATACGGACCTGCTGCTTGTTTCCACGTTTAGTGAGCATCGTGAAGTTCATGACTCCAGGTCCCTCCTCGGTGTCACTGGTCTCCTCTTCATCTTCTTCGACGCGCTTCCGACGAGCGGCGGGCGGCAGGACCGCGGACTCCCAGAGAGTCTGAGCAGTGCGGCGATCGACCTTGCGAGATTCGGCAGAAGAGTCGGTAACGAGCTTCGCGAGTTCCTTGGCAAACTCGGCATCGGCTTCTTCTGAAGGACCGAGGTTCTCTTGTGCGGACATGACTACCACGGAGGGCTCAGGCGAGGGCCCACGATCGTCCTCCTGAAGGATTTCTTAATCCATATAGCGCGGAAATATGAACGGGATAGCACTCACGACGTCCTCAGTTTCCGCGCCATCATATTCCTCATCTTCATCTTCCTCCTCGGGTCTCTCGCCCTCGTCCCCACTGTCCTCCCCACTGTCATCACCGTTCAACACTACACGAAGGAGGTCAGCAAAGAAAAGGCAGTATACATTATCGCACTTACAGCCGGCGGTCTGATAAGCGGTAGCAAACATTTCGTCCACAGCGGTAGCCGCCTCTTCCAGGGTCTTGAACATGCCCATCTTTGGGCGCACAGCCTACATATGGCGAGTGAACAAGGCGGCGAAACGAGGGTGGTAGAGAATCAGCCCACCTCGAGGGTATCTGTCAGCATGAACTCGACATCCATTGGAATTGGCTCTTTGCAGAGGACATAATACTGAAAAGCCAAGTGAATATCGTGCAGAACATGAGAAATATGAGTAGATGTCACCTGGAAGAACGTGAGGAAGTTGTCGAGTTTCTTCTTCTGCGAGCCGCGGTCGAAGCACATGCCGCAAGTGTCAATCAAGACGCACACCAGCCGTACACGGAAGAAGTCATCAGGCATATCCACTGGGCAAGGATACATCGGCAGCGGGTGGCCCTCGGCTATAATCAAGATAAGTCAACTGTGCCGTTGGAGAGGTGTTGGGACTCACGATGTCCAAAGGTCACAAGCGACCACAGCGTGTCGAAAATAAGCCCAGAGCCTACCAGTCGGTAGATGTACAGTTCTCCTAGATACTTGATAGTCGCGACCCTGCGCTGGTTTGTCGAGTACACGTTCTGTTCCAGCCCACGGCGCACATCCTCGAGGACCTGGTCGACGACGCCGATCGTGAAATCGGGGTGATACCGCTGTAGATCGTATGTGAGCATCGCGAGCAGCGAGACATTGCTGAAGCGCAGTTTGTGCGGCTTGGTGAAGATCTTGTGCAGGATGCGGTAGATGGCGGGGTCGTCCCAGTCGAGCTTGCGCAACAGTTTGAGCACCTTGTCGATGGTCTTCTTCGCGAGGACGTCGTAGATAAGGTGGCGAACGAAGAGCTCGATGGGAGACCGCTCTTTCTCCTGACGAGGGGCACGCTCAGGAGGATTCGCCTAGTGAAACTACATAAGTATCCGAAAAGGATGTCGACATCTCGCAAGATGTATACCTGATAGTACGCATTCTCCAACATGAGTTGCTGGCGCTGATCGAAGTGCTGCATGCTCTGCTTGCGCTTCATCAACTCCAGCTATTACCATTTTGTCAGTCTTTCACTTTTTCCATTGCGCTAGCCTCGTCATACTTACCATAGTCCCGAATCGCTGCTTAGTCTCTTCATTCCTCAACAGAAAACGTCCGCAGCCTTCAAGCAAAAGGGCGATATTGTCGACGTTCGTGCCGGAGAAATCGTCCAGGCACACCTTGAACATGTGCAGAATCAAATGCGGTGGTACGACTTTGAACTTCGTCAAGTTGGACAAGAACGTGATGTTCTGCATGAAGCGATAAGTAACCCGCCGTTCAGTATTGACGGTAGAAGTACCTTCAGTCGGACTTCGGAGAGCTCCTTGACCACATTCTTCTTACGCTGCAAGTAACGGAACTCCTCGTCCAGCTATAACGCAATTAAAATGTATGCACGATGAACCCAGGCTTGCACGTACATGTGCAACCAGGTCGCTGCCAATATCCGGCATATACTTATTCAGTATCGCTACGAGCCGCGAATAGTGTGGCAGAAGATCTGTCCGGTTCTTTGGCACCTGTCCTAGGTACTAAAAGGGACAATCAGCGTCTTGGGCGCGCGTGCAGCATACACACGGACCTTCACAAGCCGTTTCCTTGCGGCCTTTGAATTCAGGAATGCAAAATCGATGGCAGCTTGGTCGATCAAGGACCGGTTCGTGCAATCGGGAAGCCGAGCGAGTAGCGCAGTAAGCAACTGTGAAGGGCCTTGAGGCGCCATGTTCGGCGTCGTTGGCGGGGAAGTCTCCTGCGTCGGCGTCGCCGCGCTGTACGCGTCTCAATCGCGCGAACTTGCAAAGGAAAGGTCGGTATGACTTACCCATCGTCCTCATCTTCATCCGCACTTTGCTCGGCGTCAGACTGTTCTAGACTAGCACCATTCACCTGTGCGCCATTTACTGCTTGTTCCTTGCCGTTCACCTCCAGTCCAGCCAATTCTTCCTCCAGCTTTCGCACCTCCTCTTCCTCCTTCTTTCGCGCATTCTCAGCATCTTCTTCAGGGTTGGGCTGATCGCTAGTTGTCTCGTCAACACCGAGAATGCTGCGAGGGACTACTTCACGCAGATCCTGGATTTCCTCGAAGAACCGGCGCTCTTCGTCGTCCTCCCATTTCCCTCCGGATGTGGCGATGGCGTTGTCCTCGCCATCGTCCAACGACAGGGAACCAGAATTGGTCCCTATCTGGATGGAATTGGTCGCTTGCGTGGACGTCGGCAACGTCGGGAGCGGTAAGTATAGCAATTCTGATAGCCTGAGAAAAGCGGAGGGGTATAAACCGGACCCTTTGGGCTAAAATTAAGAGAACGCACGTTTGACAGCTGGCAAGCAATTTCTCGTAGCTCTTCGTCATCTTCTCATACGCTTGCTGCCTGTCTTCGAAGATCTCTCCAGAGCGGATGTACGCTTCGTGATTCCGACGGTCCTGCTCTTGCAGGCGCTACATATACGACGCACCACCCTGAGCACCTGGAGATTTGTCTGCGCGGAGGACCGACCTTATGCTCGATGACAAGTTTCTTCGCCACACTGTCAAAGTACCCCTCACACATTTTCCGGAAGCGGTCCCGAATGTCTTTCTCCACAAGCTCTTCATCTTCCGGTATCGTTGCCTCCGATGAGCCATTCGCTGCAGTATTCGCCGTGGTTTCAGACGAAAGACTTCCGGGCTCTGCAGCCGCAGACACCTGCTTAGCAGACGCCGGCGGCGTAAGGCCTAGGAACGGGCGCGCATATGACTTGAGGAAAGTTGTCAGAAGGGGGATAGATGATAAAGACGGGTCGTTGGATAACTAAGACCTCATAAGGTTAGTAACAGAGCGCATACATCAGGAAGGGCACACACGAGATCACGGAGCGCTTTCATGATCCACTCGCCGCCGCTACGGCCCGGCGCATCGCGAATGACCCCCACGAGCGCAAGCTCTGCACACACACGGAGAACTGGCCGCTGCCGAGAGACGCGTGCAGCCTCTTCCTTCTCGCGTTGCTCCGGTGCCAGTGCTGCAAGAGCTGCACGCGGAGATGGTGCAAGGGCGGCACTGAGGGATGAGAGTAGTGCAGGCGTGAAGACTTTTGGGAACCTGCGGTGCAGAGAGGAGATTACCTGCGCATATAATCTTGTCAGTCCGATCTTATGAATGCAAAAAGTCATCTGGGCGCACCTCGGCCGCACTCCATACATCCTTCTCGAGTTTGCAGCGGGCAATGCCCTCTGGAACTGCACCCGCAATTTCGTCGATGTACTTCTCAAGGGTCAGGCTATCGACATCCTTAAGGATCTGGTCGTGGTTGTCCACTCCGATCGACTGGCGAATCCGCTTGATGAGTGCGGTGTGGCGTTTGAACGACGAGTCCGCCGCTTTCGATGGTTCTACAGAAACAGCAGCTCAGTCTAATATCGTGAGGGATACCTCCTCTGAGCGCGCGCTTGCCTTCGCCGAGATGATTGACGTTGAGATCTTTCAGCTGGGAGCGCTTGACCCTCCGGGCCCGCTCCTCATCGTTCTTGGTGTTGGTTTGGTTTGCTTCCATCTTGATACCGCGATAGGAGACTGAATGAGTTATTCCGCCTAAGAGAGCATAGTACAGAGTAATGAAGGAAGCAGATGATAGTCGAGTGTTGGGGGCAAGGACGCTCGGAGCGGCAGCGGAAGTGGTGTGTGGAGGTGAGTGGACGGATTTGGCAATGGTGGCGATGTTCCTTTTGCTCGGCTTATAACCTTCCTCTTCTTATTGTTCAGCAAACTAGTAAGCAAGGGTACAGTAAGTAGACAATAGAGACGTACGTCCTCTCAGTGCCTAGCTATCTAGACGGTACGTGGCGTCCTACACTCTCAGACTATGTCTAGAGGGAATTAATGCTTTGCAGGGCGTGAGCTTTTTTACTTACACACTCTGATACCGGCACCGAGAAGAACTGTGAGTCGTTCGGTTTCTCGATCTACAGATTCTGCATGGCCAGGCTCTTCATGATGCAGAGATATAAGGCGAGAGAACTGACGTATACTTCCATGGTGCTCCGAGCAGCCCAATCCACATACGATGGAGGATGAACTGCGAGGAAGGCTTACACCCAGCCGTTTCAACAATATCCACACCAACGAAATTCAAGAAAGCTGTCATTTTGGCTTGTGAAATGAGTGGAGGTACCATGCTAATCACCCATCCGCCCGCCGGCCCCCGCCCCCTCCAACATCCGTGTGTCACCACACACCTACTCGTCCTCCTCGACATCACCGAACTCGAACATGCCCGCCCTGTACTTCTTCGCATCAAGCACCGCCTCCTGGAGTTTGCGCACGATCTGCGGGTACGCGCTGAGGTACCTGCAGCCCTTGCGGTCGATCGACGCGTAGCCCTCGCGCACAAGGTCAGCATTGATGCACGCAAGCGGGTCCTGCGCAGACGCCGAGTCGGTCGGGTCCATCAGGCGCAGGTGCAGCAGATTGCCCTCGCGGTGGTCGACGTTCGCGACGAGCTTGCGGCCCTCGCAGAGCTGGCGGAAGCGGTCGACCGCCTCCTGGTGGTACTCGCTCGTGGGGCCGAGCAGCTTGACGAAGCTGAGGCGCGCGTCGTGTGCTTGGCCCGGTAGTGAGCGGAAGCGCGGGTCGAGCGGCCGGATGTTCTCGAAGCCGACCGTGTCCTGGTTGCCGTAGTCGATGAACGTCACCTCCGCTTCCTTCTTCACGGGCGACGCGCGGCGGATCTTGGCGCGGTACCACGAGCCGTCCGAGAACTTCGCGGACACGAGGTCGCCACCTTTAGGGATGAAGCCTGCGGGTGCGGAGGGCGAGGCGCGGTGGTGTATCGAGAAGTCGCGCATGAGCTTCTCGAGTGATGCGATACCTAGATATGGATGTCTTAAAATGATGTGAGACTAGAAAAAGCTGTGACATCTACCCTCGGTGTTGAGAATCTGGACAGAGAAGTTGAGGTCGTTCTTGGGGCGGACATCGCTGATGATGACATCGATGTATTCGGGCTGCAGTGCGGAGGTGTCGTCTTCTGCTGGTGCTTCCTCGACCTTCGCAGAAGCAGGATCATAATCTGACCAAATCTAGACAACAAAAATTGAGACATCGCTGTCACCAAAAAAGAACACTACTCACATTGCGCCGCGCTGCCTTAGCCTCTTCCTAGATGCAAGTTAATTTTGTTTATAGACAGGCCAGAAGAGTGCGAACATACCTCCGCGTCGAACAGCTGCCTCGACCACGGCAATGCCTCCGCCGAGAACGCATGCACAGTCGCGAGACCCTCACGCACAAGCGCAATCGCCGCGTTCTCCGTCTTGTTGAGGTAGAGCGCGCCGATGAAGCCACCCGACTTGTCGACGGTGTCGATCTCGATCTCGACATCGCGCTGCATGTACCGCCGTGTTGCGAAGTCTGCTGCCTCCTGGCCGTAGGGTTCGCTCTTTTCTGAGGGGTTGCGGGCGGTGCGGGGTGCGCGGATGCCTATGAAAGTGATTTATTAGATACTTCATCGTGGGAGAGGGTAAACGAAGACGCACCGCTGAGAACAAGGGTGAGCACCTGGTTGTCTTTCGGCAAGAAGATCCTAAGACACGTTCGTCAACTATGGTTGACGATATGATATTGCACGAAGACCCACTTAAATCTTGAGCCAGCAGCAACGTAGTCAACGACCGCTGGAATCCGTCCTAGGCGCTTGAAGCCCGTCACGAATTGATTTGCGCGGTGTGCAGCCTTAAAAGTACAATCGTAAGTAAAAACAATCGTCTCGTCATGCATATTTACTCACCTCGGAGAGATTCAGTGGTGCCTTCAGTGGTGCTTGGTCTTTTCCGGAATGCATACCGCGAGTCTCGGTGACGGCACTATACACGGCATGTCAGAGATTGTCAAGACAGCAGATGGCGATCAACCCACGCTTGCTCAGCAGCCATGAGCTTGTCATAATCCGGGGAGCGGTCCTCGTCGTCACGTTTATGGCGCACGACGCTCGCAAGACCTTTTTCGATGAGCTGCTCGGCGATGTTCCTGCGTGCCAGATCCACATCAGTCTGCTTCCCCTGACAGCCAAAATGTAGATATGAACGAATACATACGAATTTTGGTTCCCATAGCGGATAGTCGCACAATCGCGCTCCTCATACTCGCCGTCCCTGGGGCGCACAAAATCGACATGCACCTTGACATGCTTGCCAATCAACTTGCGGCGCAGGAACTCGCGCGCCTCCTGTGCGTAATACGCCTGCTTCGGGTCTGACATCCTGCCGTAACCCCCCGTCAGCCGCCCAGCGCGAGACAGCACGAATGGAAAACAAAACACACTTCGGCCCACGTGTCGAGCTCAGCTGCACCCTGCGCTCCTTGCCCGTCTCCTTGTCCGCGACGGAGATCTGGTCGCCCGTCCACACGCGCACGACCGTGCCCTCGAACGCGCGCGAGCCGCCGCCCACGGGCCCGCTCGACTTGGAGCCGTTCGTCGAGGCGGCAGGCGCGGTGGCGAAGAGACCAAGGCGCTTCTCCTTAGCAGCTTTTTCAGCGGCGCGAAGGCGCTCCATGCCACCTGCTTGTGCGAGCATGCCGGCGTGCCAGTCGACGATGCGTGCGAGGCCCGCGCCGACGAGATGCTCAGCGATGTTGCCTGCGGGATGAAGGACTGCACAGTATAAATCAATTAAAATGGGAGAACGGGGAAGTGGGAGGACACGTCGCACCGTTCCCAATGAAAATGCTGGCGGGTGCGGGCGCGCTGCCGGAGGCCGACTGTTGGAAGGGCGTTGCGGCGGCGGTAGGTAGCGAGAGCAGTTGCACTTTCACACCACGTTGAAGAAGGCGCGATTCAGTAAAGAATCGTGCCTATTCGAGACGCGCCGAAAGAAATACGGGATTAGGTGAGAGAAGGGGTATGGCATGAAATAAACAGAAGGGGCAGTCAATACGGGTCCAGCCGGGGCGGGTGGGAAACCCACTTCTTCGCCCCAGGGCTCTGAGGGCTCGCCCTGTTTGGATGCTGCGCGCGCGCTGCGCACACCGGCAAGGGTGATGTTGACAAATTGATGCTCGCCTTCGGGCATGAAGAGGCGGATGCGGAGTGTTGAACCGTCACGAACAGCTTCGACCATGCCTACCAACAAGCATGAGATGGGGGTCAATTGGGTCCAGATGTGGGGGGTGACATACCGTCGAGCGTCTTGCCTTTCCATTCGGAAATGAACGCTTGCGAGTCGAGCGGCATATTGTGGATGACTTTGTGTGCCTATACCCCGCCGAATCAGTGTTATGTAAAAGTGAAGACGGTACCTTCTGCCTCGCCAAAGGACCGGACGGTATAAACCTTACCTTAGGTCCATGTGGATTCCAGATCCCCCGGCCTGCGGCTTTGGCTTCGTTCTCGACGTCCTTGCGGCGGTTGTCTTCGTCTGTAGGGTCGCGCTTGAGCTCTTTCACACGTGCCCAGCCGCTGCGCAGGAGCTCAGTCGCGACGTCTACACCGTTGATCTCGCCATTACCAAGATCGCGGGGCGTGTCGTCGTTCGAGGGCAGTTGGTGCGAAGAAGTGAATGTCATTTCCTTGCCGACGGCGAATGCACGCAGGAATTCACGCGCTTCGAAGGCCCAAGGCTACGGGATCGGGTGACGCGTGCGGGGGGAGAGGGGGGATAGAATTTTGACGTGATGCGGGGAGGGGGGGAGCGCGCACATAGGCCGGCATGAGCTATGCAGGAGTTGAGGAGTAAGCCAGGGGAGAGTGTCGTACCTCGTCTTCACGAGACTGGTTGCCCATGCGCGGTGACGTGACGTCGGCAAGATGCAGGACTCTGTCCCATTAAAAATCGATGAGTTCTCGCTCTCGGAATATACACACTGCAGCGAGGTGAGTGCACTGGCACACGCACCGTTCTTTTGGAGGTTGTCCCTGGGGTCCGGGGCGTCCGCGCAAGACGAGAGAGTCACCAGAGATGACGCCTACACAGAGCAGTCAGTCCTCCGCGTCCACTCACACTTCCAGCAAGTCATCGAATCGCAGAAGTCATCGCACGTACTTTTGACGATCTGAAGCCTGCGGGTTCGCAATCAGTCTTTCGGGGTAAAAAAGCGGGCGACGCACAGCTTTCATGGCCATTGTGTCCGACGATGAGTACAGGGGGTAGATGGGATGTGTGTGGGGAAAAGGCAAGGGAAGCACGCGAGAGAGTCAAGATGCCAGCGCGCCGAGCGCCCGCCATGTAACTTTCATGTCGGCGCGTCCTTCGGTCCCACGGACCGCCACGAAAACTGTTCCCCTCGGGCCGCCGGACCATCCCGCACGGAGAAAGTCCACCATCGGTCCACGCCGCGGTTGTCTTCCTCCATCCTCCACCATGCCGTTCTACCAGGTCGTCTGCATCGCTGCCCACCAGCCCAAATTTGTACGTACTTTCATCTCACAATAAGGAAGCGTTGCTTATGAGTCGTACAGGTGCACATCAAGGAGCTCGTGCGTCAGTCTGCGACGCACGTCATGCAGCAGGGCGGCGTCGTGCGTGGATTCAAGTTCTGGGGGACACAAACGCTGCCGCAGCGCATGCATAGGCACAAGCACTGGCATGAAATTGGAGAGTGCGTGCTGCATCTCTTCTTACACGTCATTTTGCTCATGACCCGGCATAGCTACTGGACAATGCACTTCGACGCGTCGCCGGAGAATCAGCGTGGCCTCGCACGGCTCCTCCGAAAAGACCCCCGCGTGATCCGCGCAACGACTCTCAAGATGGGCGAGAAAATCGAGGACGTCGCGTACCGCAAAGAGCAGACCATCAAGCCCAGCCGCCCCCTCCTGAACAGGTCAATCTAGACCGCGTGCCCTGCTCTTACACCTCTACATACACATATCCCCCTATTGTAATATACACCTCCTTCATTGGCTTTTTCTTGACCTTCGCACGAAATCGACTACACCGTCTAGGTTCGACACGACCGACACGCCAGACAGGTCCTCCCCTTCGACTTTATGCGCCTCCTCGCCATCCGGGCCCTCCCGCCGCAAAAGCAGAGCTTGCATCCCCGCTCTTTGCGCGCCGCGGTAGTCTCTGCTCACGCGTTCAATGGACATGAGGTGCGTAAACCGGAAACGGGACTCACGCTTCGAGCTCGTCACCGACATGCAACGCTTCGCTTGGGGAAACGCCCCCTCGCTCACACGCGCGCTGAAAGACCTCTAGCGCAGGTTTCTCAATACCCTCATACTCGCTCACCACAACAGGTGAGAAATGCTGTAGGATGCCGAGATCCTCCATCGCCGCCACTGTCGGTCACGTCGTGTCAGTTTGGACAAGAAACGTCTCCGACGAAAGACACGCACGAATGCGCGAGTCTGCATTTGTCACAAGGCCTGTCTGCACCCCATCGTCCTTGAGCGTACGCACTATTCTCCACGGTTGTCAGCCTTCCTTTGCCGGATTTTCCGAGATGGGGTGAGCGTACCTACGCGCAGAGCGTCATCGAACAGCTTGTAACCCTCCGCTGAGCTAAACCGTTTCAACAATGTCGGTACGATCTTCGGCAAAGAGCGTTCGACAGCCTTCGGGTCTGCCCCTGCTCCCACTGCCGTACGCTGAATCACAGCAGTCCAAAAGCCAGTCGCACCTTCCGCGTATGCAGGTTGTGTGCGCTGAAGCTCGGCGAGCGCTAAGAACAGTCACGATACTATTTGAGAAATGGAAGGATGGTAGCATACCGAGTTTGAAGGAACGTTTGATGGCTGGAGGTGGAATAGGTCCTAGGAACGGCTCGAATATCTGTGCGTATTGCGTGTAGAAGGGGAGCCGCGGTGTCAAGAGGGTGTGTAGGGCATCGAAAGTGACAAGGCGAATCATGGTTGGACGGTCGCTAGTTTCTGAAGTTGCCCGGAGTTGCGGCAGCTCAGGCATACCGCGACTTCGTGCAAACCAAAGTACTTACGTGGTCTGCTTCCGACTGTGAAGGAGAAGTAAGAGAAAGGCTGCAGAGAGACGAGTCCATCATGGTGGAGAGTGTTCAGAGAGTCGCGGCCCGGCGAATCCCCGGACGCGCCTAGCTATCCTTCACCGGGACCACGACTTCCGCTGCATCCTCTGCCTGTAGCTACCTACGAGACCATTCATTCTCTGAGGCCCAGGACACGCTCGGAAGAGACAACCATGTCCACCGACTTCAACAGCACCGTGAAGGAGGAAGTGGCGCGTCTCGAAGTGCTGCATCCGACGCCAGAAGACATTCCGAGCTGCATGACCCTCTTCGACCAGTTTCTCACATGTAACAGTACGTTCTTACCTCCTTCCGCAAGCCTTTGAAACATGCCGACCGCCGTTCACTCTTTCTTCTCGCGCCGCGTACGCCTGTTTCCGAAGTGCTCGCCACCCAATTCCGCTCGCTCTACCGCTACGGCGAGATGGCCCAATGCCGCCCCAAATGGACCGAATTCAAGTTCTGTATGTCGATCAACAGGATGCATCCCGAAGAGCGCCGGCGCGCGTGGATACAGCACCGTGCGGAGTGGTGGGCGCGGAGGCGGATGGGCGCGAGCAGCGAGAATGTATGGGAAGTGCGCAGGTGCGTAGGTTATGCTTTCTTGTGACGAACCTGGGCTCATGCTTCACTGGTCTGTAGGGAGCCGCTGAAAGACTTCCCGAGGGTGTGGGTGGACCCAGGCCCAGAACATATATCTACAGTAATTTCGTGAGGGCCGTAGGTAGTCATTGGTTGCGAGACACCTGTACATTGTGAGTCATTGAATCTCGAGCGGTTCTTGGATGGGACGTCCTAATGTTGTTTCGATGCTGCAGTTGTCTAGACATGCACGTTGCAGTACTAGTATACCATAGTAATCTGAGTAATGACACCAGCTCACTCCAGACATCCCCCGAAGCTCTGCACGACGCAAACATATTCCTGGGCTGTCGTCATGCCGGGATGTCAGTGTTGTCAAGAACGTCGCCGTCGCGTCCCATGACAAGCGGTGCGTGATCCACCTGCCGTTTCCCGGCGCAATGATGGTGCGAAGTCGCCCAAGAACTATCTAGAACAACCACTTTCCGACGTGCGATTCCGCTCATTCTATATTCCACTACGCTAGCTTCTAGAAAAGTCTAGAGGAATAGCAACCCTACTACACTATCACAGGTCCAGAATAACAGAGTCGTCACTCGAAGCGACGGGTACGGTCACCGCGGCGTGCGACCGCTCTCGATTCGCTCGCCGAGCGCCACCGCCTCGCCTCGCTGTCTCCAGAGCTTTCGAAGGACAACGTGGTCAAGGGATGAACAAAGGTATATAAACCCGGCCGCCTGCGCTGCAGTCCCTCACTTCTACCAAAACACAAATCGTCTCGAGCTTTACCACAAACTCACACTCATAATGTCGCTTTCACGCATCTTCTACGAACCCTTCTACACCCTCGCGGACTTCGACAACCTCTTTGATGAGGCGTTCACTGCGAGGTCCGGCAACGAGGTCCAGCGCCGTGGAGGGCGCAGCACCCCCGCCACCACTGGCTTGATTCGACCAAAGTACGTCCCCGTGCCTGTCCCCATACTCTGCCTTTCTTCGTACTGATTGCATGTGTTCGTATTTCCAGAATGGATCTCCACGAGAATCCAGACGCCAACACGCTGACGGCGACCTTCGAGCTCCCCGGCTTGAAGAAGGAAGACGTCAACATCGAGGTGCATAACAACGCGCTCACCGTCTCGGGCGAGACGAACGTGTCGTCCGAGCGCAAGGAGGACGGCTACGCTGTGCGTGAGCGCAGGTCGGGCAAGTTCTCGCGCACGCTCCCGCTTCCGCAGGGCACCAAGGTGAGATACTCTTTTCTTGTCTCTGGTTAGATGCAGTGGCTGACTGCGTTTTGCGATAGCCTGAGGAGATCAAGGCCTCGATGGAGAATGGTGTCCTGGAGGTCATCTTCCCGAGGACCACGCCGGAACAGGAGGCGAAGCGCATCACTATCTCTTGAAGAGATACAAAAAAAGTTTCCGTTTCTTTCCTCTTCTGACGTGTTGTAACCTTGTAGTTCTACTGTCTTTGTACGATGCAATGTTGGGGGTGTAATAACATACTAGTGGGTGACTTGCCACAGCATAAAAAATATGATATGATATGTTTCGATCACTTTTGCCTTCCTTATGGGGACGAGAAGACCGGTTTCAACGAAGCCTATTGGCTGCCAGCCATTTGAAAAGGGTCAAAAACATATCATAGAATAAAATCTATCCTGTGGCAAGTCACCCAGTGTTCGGATCTTTCTGGTGATGGGATTATCTTCAGGAACAAATTAGGGCTGCTCGGGCCGGAGTGGCTCGGGAGCTGCCGAGAGCTAGCTATAGGCGCTCGCCCCGTACACGCAAAGACGTTTAAGCTTGTGACCAGACAGCTGCAGTAAGCGTAAGTAAGGAATGCCCTCAAGCGCCAACACCATCAAAATATCGCGTCCATCACGACCCTGTCGCGGGGCCCTTGAAGCGGTGCCGTTGCGTTACCTTTTAAAATGGATGCGACCGTCCGTTCTCCACGAAACCCATCCACATTACACCTAAAATCGAACATTCCTCGTCTTTCAATCATTGAGGTGAAGTTTGTCGTCCGCCTTTTGTATTCTAGCTCGAGATATAGTCACCCTGAACGTCACGACCAGCGACTAGCTATCTAACTATGCTTCTCCCTCCTCTCAACGATGACTGCTGCACGATCATCTTGTCTATGCTCGTGACGCCGGATCTCGCAGCATTGTCGAGGGTTTCACAAGTTGCGCCATCATACGTTAGGCCGTGGCTCGTCCGAGATCTCAACATTGCCGGATCTCATGGTACACACTTCATTAATCGCGACATTTACGACTTCATCTTCCGGTATGCGCTGGCACCTTATATTGAAGTCCTCAAGATGATTCCTCGTCGCGAATGCAAGCCATCGTTCTCCAATTACTTTTCACGTCGGGAGAATCAGTCTCTGGTTCGCGAAGCCATGAATATCATAGCTGAAATCGTCGAAGCTGCAGTCAATATTCGCTCGTTCAGAATGGACACATTTTTCGGGCAATTCCTTGAAGAAGACCCCCGGATTCTTATCTCCCTTCAACGTCACCCTCGCCTTCGAACATTACAGCTGAATGGCCTTAGAGTAACGGACGTCGATTCTCTACTTGCCCATCCCATCTCCGACCTTCTTTGCTTACAGTTGTCAACTTCTGAAGCGATGGATGTTCAGCGCCTCTTCGAAGTTGCCCGCTCGTCTAGCCAGACGTTGGAAGAACTTTTAATTTCATATCACATCTGCCCTTATAACTCTCCCGATGCAGACTGCAGGAGCGCGATACTGGCAAGTTATCCCTGCCTTCAACGGCTCTTACTGCGAGACATAAAAATGGATCCCTCTGGCCTTTCGCAAGTATTTCCCAGCCTGCAGAACCTGAAGATGGGCATGTTGCATGACCAAGTTTCACCCATCATCCTTCCTACCGACCTCGTTTGCGAATCAAAACCAAATGCCACGCCCTTCAATCTATTACCAGGGTTGCGGTCGATCGATGGCCACTCCGCTTTGCTGGCCCTCCCCCTTTATTCCCACCTACAGCGACTACATATCAGCGAGATTGCCAGCACACAAGAATCATTCGAGGACCTACTCACTGTCATGAAGTGTTCGCCGCTGATCAGCATTTCGCTGTGTATCCGTGCCAGGTCCCCGACGGAGGAGCTATCTCTTTCACCCAATACCTGGCCATTCACTATACCCTATACGATTTCGGCTGTGGCGAAATGTGTCCCGCTCGCTCAGTTCCTGGAACTTAGCTTCAACTGGGGTCGTTTTCGTCCCGGGCTTGCGAGCGGTTTCTCAGCCAGAACTTGCCTCGAATGGGTATGTAGTGTTCGCTAATACATGAGACTATACGGTCCGCATGCTGATGTCGACGCTTGCACTCAGGCTCTATCCTCGGAATCCGCTTGCGCTCCTCTCGCAGCGTTGAGCGATCTTCGATTTGTCTCGTTCACGGTGCCCGCACCTGGCCGCGAATACGACGAAAACCCTCCACATATGCAAGACATTGCAGACAACGTTCTCTGCACCCTACCGACCATCAAGTATCTGGCTATGCGGAGCTGGGGACTCCTTCGACATCGATTATACTTCCGTCGCAGAAAGTCGTCCGACGGAGAGACTTTGTCCTCCGAGTCTGCGGGAGGAAAGAATCTTGCCGTACAAATCACCAGAAGCGAAGCTCATGCGGCATATCTCAATTACAGTTGGGAAGCGACAGATCTGCAGGGTTGGTGTGTTGGAGAGCATGAGTGGCAGTAGAACTTGCAGGAATTGACCAGGTCTGCTGGTTTTTCTTTATTCTATCAAATCCATGCGACATTTGAAGATCTTCAGCGCAGAGTAAGGTTGATTCCATGAACAGTGGCCAAGAAAGAGCCTGGTGAACAGACATTTCGCCACGCAGCTTTGCGAGCCAGAACCTGTGATCAATTGACGACTGGCCGCGTGCAGTGGCCAGCTCGCCCCGACGCGACACAACTTTAGACTGTGAATCTTGATAGGCTCCCCGATTGTTATTTGTTTCTCGCGAAAGTTCTAGATATTCGAATGTGTTGTGCTTTTCGATCGGTATCCCGGATGCGGGGCCCTGCCGAATGTTCGAGAACTTTTGCGAGGTAGTTACCGATCTGAGAGCCCTCCCAACTTACACGTAGCAGGACACATGGTGCTCTCAGGTCCATTCTTCGGCCCCAATAGACTCGATATATAACTGCAAGGTACACCGCTCGACGTTTTGCACCAAAGTCTTCAACACCAAAAATCAACACTTCTCCACTTCATCGAACAGCCTCTTGCTCGCCATGTCTCTGACTCACTTCTTCTATGAGCCCTTCTACTCCCTTGCCGATTTCGACAAGCTCTTCGACGAAGCCTTCTCCGCGCGGTCCGGGAACGGTGACGTCCAGCGTCGCCAGAGTCGCGGCAACGTGTCTGCAAGCAATGGTGGGCTCTTGAGACCAAGGTACGTGATTGTCTCATTGTGAACGCATCATGCCGCATGATCACGCCTACTGACACCGCCTCCACAGAATGGACCTGCACGACAACAAAGAGACGAACACCGTGACAGCAACGTTCGAGCTGCCCGGCCTCAAGAAAGAGGATGTGCATCTCGACGTCCACAACAACACACTCACTATCTCGGGCGAGACAAATATCGACTCGATGCGCGACGAGAGCAGCTACACCGTGCGCGAGCGTCGGTTCGGCAAGTTCTCGAGGACGCTGCCGCTGCCGGAAGGAATCAAGGTAAGCGTTCATGCGTTCTGTAGACGAAGCAATGGCACTCACTTGGATTTTGTAGCACGAAGAAATCAAGGCTGCGATGGATAACGGTGTCCTGACGGTCACCTTCCCGAAGACAACGCCGGAACAGGCACCGCACCGCATCACCATCTCGTGAAGGGGACTCGGTAGTTAGACGGTCTCAAATGTTGTAGCACTAGATTTTTTTTTTTGTTGAGCTGCTAGTGATGTTGGGTATACGCATTGTTTTCTTGTATCATCAATAAATCGTTTCACATTATATTGTTGTTGTCAGCGTACATCCGATAAATACGACATACATCGTCCTTGCGTCGTGCGAATAAGATCGTTTGGAATAGACTCGAAAAGGAAGGAGGGGAGGGTCCAGACTCCCTCGATACAACTACACGGAGAAAAATGAGCTGCAAGTGGCACAAGCAAACGTGAATGAACACTTACCTCACCACTAATAATGCAACAAAAGATCCTACTCTGAATCAGAATTATCCTTACCATCCAGATCGCCCGACCTGGGCGATCTCCTCCAGACACCAAACAAAGTCTGTCCATCAGCCTCATGCAACCCAACCCTCACACCCTTCCCATCCTCCATCTCGTCGAACATCCCAGGGACACTCGTACTCACGCTCGACAACACTCTCTGGTTGGACTGCTCCTCAGATCTGTGCCATACTAGCTCCGCAACCAGCGCTGCTGGCCTCGTCAAGCGCAATTTGGCCAGCTCCAGCGCGGAGACGGTCGCAGGCTGGTCGCCCGGCACCCGGATCCGTGAAGTCCTTGTCATCATCGTCCACCCCGCTATTCCCAACGGCACGATCGCGTTGATCCACAGCAGCACAATGTAGATGACCGCCGGCCAGAACGGATACCGGCCGAGCGCGCGGGTGCCGAGCACCTGCTGGTCCAACACGGGTTCCTTCTGGTCGGTGAGGTACGCCGCGGAGCCCAACGCGAGGCGCGCGAGGTCCTGGTTCAGATACGCCATGACGCGGTCCGTGTGCGCGCCCGAGAACGCGACGCCCTGCACGTCGTCGAGCAGGCGCGACGCGTAGAGCGCCATGCGCGTCGGGCCCGCGAGCCCGTCCGAGAGGCCCGTGTTGGAGAGCTCCTCCGCGACACGCGAGTAGTTCCCGTTCTCGTACCGGATCGTGACGTTGTAGAACGTGAGGGAGCAGTGCGCGAGGATGTGTGCGCGCGGGCCGGTCGTGGTGTATGCGATGTCGCTCTCGGGCGCGGTGTCGCTGACCGTCGTCGAGGCGCCGTTGAACGACTCGGAGCCGGTGAGCTCCCAGGCGAGCTGCATCCAGAGCGAGTAGTTGTTCACGGGGGGCGCGCGCCCGTATGCGTATGAGTCGTGGCCGTGGCTGACGTCGGATGCGTTGATGTACTGACAGCCGTCGCAGTTTGCGGACAGCAGGCCGAGCTTCGACACACCGGGGCTAAGGCCATTGGCGGTATCGGAATCGGGAGCCGTGAGGTTGATTGGGGGGAAGCCGGATGGGACATCGGAGCAGGTGATGTTATAGGAGGTTGGGGTTGGGTTGGTGCACAGGTGGTTGACAGACGAGCACGAGGCACGCGCCCCGAATGTCGCGCCGGTGTAGCTAACGTTCGAAACGTCACTTGAAGTCTGAGGGACATTGGGGTCGACGACCACGGCGAGGTCGTCGTAAGAGGAAAGCGTAATGGTCTGCAAGTCTTGAGAACTGTTGGCCATGACCTGCATCCCAGGGGTCAAGGCATCGATTCCGTACCCCCAGCTCCCGCGAGTATTTTCGAGAAGGCAGGCGTATCTGACCGTGTTTGGAGTGGGCGGAATATAGGGATGGCATTGGTTCTGTCCGACGCTAAATCGCCACGTGGAGTCCATGCTGAGGGGGTATTGCTGCGCGGTGGTAGCTGTGACCGAATGCAACCAAATATCCACACCGCTGTATCAAATTCAGATGAGTCCATTTCTTCAGAGGTGTGAAAGCCTGACATACCTGACCAAATACGCTAAAATGTGCGTAGCGATTCCCACAACGAACACTTTGACGAATAGTGGCGGGACGCGAGGCCGCCGCTGCCGACCTCGAGACATGTACCATCCCGCTTCCGCAAGCGAGGTGATGCTACCTCCGCTGAGCATCTCGAGGAGCATGCCATACCTATTTTGACTGCTGAGAGACTGTTACAACCAAAAGAGCAAGGCGCTTACTGTAAAGGTGTAGGGAGTTCCGTGTCTCGCGCTGCAAGCCAAGCGCGCGCTGTCACAAACGCATACAGCCCCATAGCAATCGGAGCAACGATCCCTATAGCGCTGGACTGTAGCTCATCAGGCCAATTTGAGATAGTCAAATCAGGGTAACTCACCGCAGCCGATGCTATAGTCAGCCCTGTCAACCGCGCCTCGTTCCCCTCTTGCCCCTCGTCCAGTAAAAAAGCTCCTTCGTGATAGATTTGCCCCACTGAATCTTGAGTTCCATGGCTGACGAGCCACCCCAGTAGCGCCGCGCCGAAACCAGCCGAAATGGCGAACACGAGGAGAGCGGGCAGGATAATGCTGGAGCTGGGCCCTTGTCGAGTCCAGGCGCCCGTAGAAAAGAGTCCGATCCCACTCGACGACCGGCGGTGGGTTTGCGTGCTTTCTACGAGCGGGATCGTGTTGGGCTCGAGGGAAAGGTCTCGGTACGGGTCATAGGGCGTTGCGGGGTCTGTGAAGGTGGTAAAGACATCTCTATCATACTTCCTGTCGGGCGTCCATTCTTCTGGCTGGTGGCCAGAAGCAAGCGCCGGCTGTTCAGGATCCATGGTATGCACACGACCTCTTCCCGCCATCCAAGGGTAGCACCTCGTGAGTTATATACGGGACGGAGGGTGTCAAAAGTGAGCTTCGCTGACGGCAAGAGGCGGCAGCATGTCTGTCGATCAATGAGAGCAACCTGCAGGCACACCCGTGATGGAGCCTTGATCGAGAACGCCAACGCCAATTCGAAGTGCTCGACGTATATGAGCATTAGTCGAAGCTGATGTCATCGGAGACGATCTATGACTGATGCGTATCGTCTGAGCAGATTATGTAGGCATATCGGGCCCCGATGCTGGACGTTGAAAGCATCATTGACAGGCAGTGAGACGAGAGCGATTATGGCGGCCAACTCCAGAAGCTCGTATTCGGCTTGTTGGATGGCCTGGAGTCGAGATCTATATTGGCGTCGGCGATGTCGGGAGTCCGGAGGGAGGCCACGTCCGAGGTAATTGTAATTGGAACGATGTTGGGAACATTGCCGTACTTACTGCCAGTGCACCCGAGAACCCAAGACAGCATGTTCGCCTTCTGCAATCAGATACACCGTCGCGACCACAACGAGGCGAGGTGTAATATCAAGCTGATGCGATCCTGATTGAAGCACAGAAGGTCGAGGTCGAAGGGCATGCGGTGCAGTAAGTAATACAATTGAATAGAAAGGTGGACACGGAGCCGGGTACATACTTTATGCTTGAAGGATCTAAACGGAAATGACCGCTAGAGGTGGTGGGAGGTGGATCCGGTGAATGCCAAAATGCGCAACAATGGGCCTGATGGATCGGAAATAGGATCGTCAACGCGAGTGCTAGAGCGCTGGGGTACTGCAACGGAAACAATAACGACGCACGCCGCCATCACATTTGACGGTCTGCTCTAGCTGCGGAATCAGGTCATCCCAGGAAAGTGCATCAAGCAGCATTTGAAACGAGGACACCATGGGGCAAACGGTCCTTGTTTCGTCACCGGTAAGCTGACAATTCTGGTGGTTAGAAAGCACACGGAAATCGACTGGGAGCTTAGCTACCTTCATCGGCTCAAGCGTGGTGGTGGTGTCAGATCTGTAACGTTTCAAGATGCAGCGTTGTACAGCCACTACGTTGGTGAACATCGATCAGTTCAGGAGGCGGTGCAGGTGAACATAGCGACAAACCATCATGCATTGCAATCGACTTGCTTCGTTGTCTGAGGTTTGGTTTCAGGGGTGTGGACAAGAAGGGATCCTTTGAATATGAAACGAGATGCCTGCGGCGAAAGAAAAGACGATGAATCAGTCAGCGCCGAGCTTGAATAACTCGGCTATGGGTAAAGACGAGCGCAAATGCTTCGAGCGCCTACTTCTTGGGCGGTAGGATCAACCTCTATAAAAAGAAAGCGTGAATACGCACGTTTCAGTATGCAGAAACGGCTCACCACTGAGGAAGCGAAATAGTATGAGTACACATGCAGTTTCCGAGTGAGAAGCTACGTGCTGCTCTCTGCGGAGGATTCAGTCGCGATAAAACACAGGGATCGCCCCAATTATTCGAACGCATCAGCATCCCTCGACTCCAACATAAGTAAGCACTTTGTTCAGTTGAACGTTGTTGGAGGAATAGCTGACCCAAAAGAGGAAAACAAACAGCCTGGTAAGGAAGTCGTTCTGGATGACTAATCAATCACGACTCATCGACACGTCGCGTTCCTCCAATGAGGGCGACCAGGCTCAGGCGTCGTGCGACGTACATCTCGACGCTCACAACGAGTTCACCAATGCCACCGTACTCTTGTCCACATGCACGGAATTTACTAACTGAACTCGCTTTCTCAGCAGCGAAGAGCGCAGGTAGAGTGGGTAAACCATTCTGCGCAATCGTGCTCACAAGCTACGTCACCTCAGGGTGGATGACGGCTCCGGATGCAAATCGCTACCGGCCAAGCCTCCTTGTTTCTACATAAGACGCCATCTTGTCGACCTGATTCTGTAGATCTTCGCACCATAACTTCCGTCGACTTCGACTTCGACTTCTGTCTATCACCATGACGCGCATCCTTTTCGTTTTCACTTCAACCAGCAAGACCTTGAAGGGCAACCCAACGGTAAGCAGAGCTGCAGTAAGGAACCGAAACTATGCGCTTATGAGAAAAATGCAGGGCTGGTACCTCCCGGAGGCTGCTCACCCATACTACACCCTTTCTCCGAAATATCAGATCGACTTTGCTGCCCCAGCCGGGCCTACTCCTCCTCTAGATCCGTCGAGTGTCCAGGTACGCCTCTCCATGTTACCCCTCAGCATCTCTGACACTTACTACAATATAGTTATATAAGGATGAGGAGAGCCAGAAGTTCCTCGTTGATCCTGAGGTGAAAGAGCTGTTTAGCAAGACGAAGATCCTGAAGGAGGTCAATGCGGAGGATTACGCTGCCATCTTCTACATCGGAGGACACGGTCCCGTCATCGACCTTGCTTTCGACGAGGATAACATCAAGCTCGCCGAGAAGGTCTGTGTCTGTTATTCATACTTGCGCTTTGTGCGAGAATCGCGCCTGACGTGCTTGTCACAGTTCTTGCATTCTGGCAAGATTGTTTCGGCAGTCTGCCATGGGCCTGCGTGAGCCTCGTGCAAAATATCTGCCACAACATCCAATATTTATCGAATGACTACTTCGTTGCAGAGCTTTGGTCGGTGTCAAGGGCACCGATGGCAACTCGATCTTCGATGGTAGGAAGGCTACTGCTTTCACCGACGTTGAAGAGGAGCAGGTCGGCAAGATCGATGTACGCGTGCCTTTCCTCCCTCAGCCTCCCGGTCTGTTCACCCTGCATGTTCTTACAGGATGTCCCTTTCCTCGTCGAGGACAAGATCAAGTCTCTCGGCGGCACCTTCGAGAAGGCTGCCGAACCGTGGGGTGTAAGTCCCACACATTGTATATGTTTGGGACAGTTTCTGATCAAGCCTGCCTTATACAGGTGAAGGTCATTCGCTCTGGCAACCTGCTGACTGGACAGAACCCCGCGTCCGCCAAGCCTCTTGCTGAAGAGCTCATCACGATCCTTCAGCAGTAAACGTTGTTAGGTGTATGGGTACTGGAAGGTAAAACGAAAGGAAATATGTGTATGATTAGCCCTGACGAATATAGCCTGCCGGGAAAAAAACGCGCATTCTTCTGCTCGCGTTCGACAGACGTTTGTTCCTTGGACTATCCTTACACCTTGCACACCTTGCGAACTCCGCAACCTTAATCGTCTACTATGTATTCCTAGGACCGGTCTCCTAGGGTGCCTGGTAACTCGTGTTCGTGCATTTCCTTCCCTACGAGAAGCGCCGAAGAGATAAGAGAAGGCCTTGTCCTCTTTGCGGTAACCAGCCTGAACAACTTCCTCTCTCGTCAGCTCTACCTAGCTTGTCCCATAAATATCTCCCTGCCGCCGCGCAAAGTAGTCCTCCCGGCCCCCACTGTTCATGAGTCTGTCATTTCCTAGCCAGGAGTCCAATCCATCCAATCCAAACTGGCTGCATCTTAAGCGTGAGGTTTGCTACAATGCAGAGTGAGTATACCCAACACGTCCCAGGCATGAATCATGAGAACTCATACCACGTTCGTAGCGGAGACACGACGTCATGCCATTACAAGCACACCGTACAGAAGGCCGTAGCGATCGGGATCTTCGGGACCATAGGTGAGCACGTCCCAATGCGAAGTCCTTTGCGCAACGCATACTACGATGTGCACGCCACAGGGCTTCTCTTGCTTCTCTGGTTCTGCAACAAGATTCGGAAGTGTTGTCAGGCGGATCACTACTTGCGGACGCATCCTGAGCCAGGTGTTAATGGCGCGTACCGGTCGAGGCCTCGGGATGACGAGGTGAGTTTGGATGAGTGGCGGTCGTATAGGGGACACCGCGCGCGGCAGCCGTCGTATCCGGAGAGAGCGTGGTCCTCGCGGTATTCTTCCAGAGCTGGACGTTACGATTTGCCGCTATATGGTTCGGAGAGCAGACACATGGGCTCCGCGTATGGATATCAAGCCGCATCAAGATATTACTAGGCCGCACCGAAAGCCCAGCGACCTCCGCGATAAGAACAGTCCCCGCCACACCATTCTATTACCTTCGTTATCCTGTAAAGATTGCTTACCATTAATGAAACTGTATCGTTACGCTGTTCTCCTCGCCATCGACTGTTTGCAAGATCACGATTAATCAGGTCCCTGACTAGAAACTGAAACTCCCAGTCAACATCGCAGTCATATATACTCGTGACCTCCAATGACCCCATCCATGCACGGCATCCACATCATCTATCATGATATACATACCCCGAGACACCAAGACGCCAAGCGAGCTTTCACTCCTGCTTGCCGTTTTCGCTGGTGTCGGATTTCTCCTCGGTCGCCTTCACCGTGGTGCGTGTAACGCCGCCGTCAAATGCCTCGCCCGCCTCTGCGTCCCGCAGGCCGTCTGCGCGCCAGTCCCAGAGGTAGAAGTAGACGGCGGGGAGCGCGACGAAGAGCGCGCCGATGATATTGCCGATGTAGGCTGCGATGAGCGATCTGCGAGTACGAACGTCAGCGACCGCGAAAGTGGATCCGGCGAAAAGCGGCTCTTACTTGCGGATGTATTCCGCAGTGGTCAGCTGAAGAATCATGAGCAACTGCAGGTGGGAGAGAGCTCAAATGGGGCTCACGTCGGCGTGGAACATGATGCCGAGCGGCACAGAGAACATGTTGGCGACGACTGGGCAAACGCGGGGTCAGAGCAGCACGGAGTGCGCGATATAATTAGATCGCACCGTGATCATACCCGCACGAGACGAAGATCTACAAATTCCTGCTCGTCAGTCTGCGTTTGAGCCAGGCGTGCACTCTGAGATTTACCCAGATGGGGATCCAGATCGCGAATATCTGGATATTGCCGGGCACGAGTGGTCAGCGGACGTGGGTGCTACGGTGAACGACGGGCATACCTTGGAAATCGTCTCGCGTGCGCCTGCCGCTTGCTGCGGGGGTATTAGGACAACTGCAAAGAGTGCATTCGATCATTGTACGCACCCAGATGGCGATGCTGACGAGCCAGTTGCACCCAATACCGCGCAGGAAAATCTGGTGCCATTCCGGCTCACCGGCTTTGTGGCTACGCCGAACGCGGTATGAGAGATACCTCAAAGGCAACATGAAACGAAACAGGAAGGGAGCTCACATAGCGAACGTTTGCGCGAATGTATCGTAGGGCGCTGTCGAGATGATACCCGTGTCTGTATAGGAAAGAAGGCGTGGCGATCTGAGTTGCCGGTCTAACGCTGGAAGCTGATCGGGCACGCACATTTCACCAGGATGGCAGCGAAGAAAAGACTGCCCGTCAAGTTCCCAAACGTGACTGCCGACGCGTCAGCTAAGCATGCATACGGAGATTCGGAGAATGGAGATGGACTGTGCATACCTATCAGCCAGTTTACCGCCAGTCCCCACCATGGGACAGCGCCCTTGATGCACGCCATGGGAAAGACCTGTCCCAACGCGTCCCAGGCTGTCAGCGCGCGTGTCCGTGTCTACGCAGGCGAGCAGACTGCGGAAATACGCACCATCATGTTGCTCGTGAGCAGCTCTTGTCCTTGAAGCACGATCCTGCAGGACGCGATGTGTTAGTGCTCAAGGGTCTCGGGCACATCGATGAACATGGGGGATCGACGCACATCACCAAACCCACTGGGAACACGAAACCGCCGAGGACCTTGACGATGCCGGGGTTGTTTGCGTTCAGCCCGGCCGCGCCGCCTTGGATGACCTCGGACAGCAGGCCACCAAACGAGAGCATCACGCCCGCCATGAACTAGACGCGACGCGTCAGCATGCAGCATCTCTTCGTAGCGAATATGGATCATGGACTCACCGATTTGAAGAAGACTTTATCATACGGCGTACGATGCTTGATGACGGCCGCCTCAACCAATGCGACCGCGACCTCTGCGGGCTTGAGCGTGCTGGGAACGTCGAGGGACATCGTGCAGGCCTGAGGACGTAAAAGTGCGGACGTATAGAGGTGAGGACGTGGGTCGCAGGCCTGGCGCCGGCATCCTCACTATATATATTTGTGGGGGAAGCGCGAACGTTCAGGGGGGCGGCTCCATGGGGAAAACGCGCCTCAGCCGCAAGCGCAAAGAGAAGTGATTGCGATCTCTGGGGGCACGTTACATATCCGTTACGTTGGCCATACCATCATAAGCTGGTGATGCGGGGTGGGTCGGCAGGTCAGAAGTCAGTGTCTCATCGGGACCCCGGCATCTGACGAGCTATATGGTGGTCTGTTTGCCTGTGTCTAGATTTTTAATGAGAACGGCAAATAAAGACCTTGATTACGACAATATGATTGTTCGATGAAAGCCTACTTACGAAATTTTGTGGGATGTAGATGTACGTTGTTTCTACGTCGCGCCGGCTCTCGACGCGCGAAAATGAGTCGCGTCGAGCCGTGGTGGCGGTGCCAACAGGTTCCTTCCCACCACCACTACCACGCGCACCCCGTCCCCTCCGGTGTCGAAAGACTCCTAACTGGTGTTGTGAGCTCATACGCGTCCATGCTGAGCATCTGATTCGCGAAGGACAACTAGACGGGTGCCTTAGGTGAAAATAGCGCAAGTTACGCGGGTGCTATGTCGCGAGGACACCAACTGCCGCGAAGCCACACTGGTACCGGTACGCTCTCTCGTTATACTGGGGTCCTGCCGTTGCCGGAGTCAGCTGAGCCTACTTTTGCAGGTTGTGATTCCCCACACTGCCCCAGATCTCTCACAGATCTCCAGGATCCATCGGCTTCTGTGACACCTGACAAAAGTGACCTCTCATTCTCGCCGCAAAAAATCCTACGTGGTCTCGACAAGAACTCTTGAATGATGCATGATACATGTTATTCCTCTCAATGTTTCGGATCTTGCTCACCGAGTCTACCCCGAGTTCGCAATCCCAGAGGTCAACGCCCCGGTCGCCGGACAGGTGCGTCATGGGCCCTTAGCCTACACATGTCCATGTCTATTTTTGTCTCCGGCCCCCTCTCCCTCAAGTGTACAGGTACATGCTACGTGGAGATAAACCCACCTCTGGGCAGCGATCCTCGGTCTCTAAGAAAAAGCTCTGGCTCTTCGTCTTCTCAGAAGCTCTCCCCGAGACACGGTTCCATGCCTCGGGCTCTCTGAAACGTGTCGCTCCTGCACTGGGCTGGATCGCCATGGTACCACAAGCTGTCGGACAGCGAGCCTCGTTGCTCATGGTTGTCCTCGTATGTCGGCCCGGTCGTTGAGGCATTTTGCGAGGGTCCGGTGTAACATGACCACACGGGGATCTTCGTCAGATTGCTCGGTGAGTCAATCTGCTCTACGCATACGTCGCCGAGCCTCTCCAACCTCTAAATTACATGAATCATCCAGTCTCGACTTTCGTGTACTGTATCATGTTCATGAGGCACTCAAGTGCGACCGCATACGGCAAAAGCACATCTTACCGTCGGCAATTAGCACGTCTTCTACCGCCCGCACCCGACGAGTCCACAAATATCGCACCTTCTCCCGGCGGCACCCTTGTCCGTGACGAACTGACCCGCGTCGACATTAAAGTGCTCCACTTTGATATTGCCTTCCTCGACCGGATCTGCAAATAGTCCTCCGTTCAGATCCTCGAGCCGGCCCCTTGCGGAACACGAGAAGAGACGCTTTGCTGGCGTTGCCGACTGGACCTGTTATTCTTGTCCTTTGACGTCAGTTCCTACATCTGGAATCATTGCGACAGGATCCTCATGACGTCGACTCGTCGGTACTCCTGCCTCGTCGCAATTCACGATCGTCGACGAAACACGATTGTGTCAACCCCAGAAATCTTGCCATCTCCTCGCGCACTATCGGATACGCTGACAAAAATACTCTGAATCTGATTTCGTTATTACGGTATACGCGCACGCTACCCCACAAATGATATCATATTGCTACAAAAGTTCAATTCATAGGAGGCCCCCACATTTACGAGACGGTAATGCGCTGCGGCGTCTGCTCGGGCGTTGTCTTCGGGAAGGTGACCGTCAGGACACCATTGTCCAGCGCTGCCTTAATCTCCTCGTGCTGTAGGCTCTGTGTAAGTACCATCGTTTCGTCAATAGAAATGAGGACTAGCTTACCTTGATTCCCTGCGGCAGCGGAATCGTCCGCGAGAACTTCCCGAACCGACGCTCGCGCACGGTGTAGCCGCTCTCGTCGCGCGTCGAGTCGACATTCGTCTCGCCCGAGACGGTGAGCGTGTTGTTGTGCACGTCGAGATGCACGTCCTCTTTCTTGAGACCGGGGAGCTCGAACGTTGCTGTCACGGTGTTCGTCTCCTTATTGTCGTGCAGGTCCATCCTGTAGAAGGCGATGTGAGCATGTTTCACTTTGTTAAGCGAACGGGAAGGACATACCTTGGTCGGAGGCTGCTGCTGGTTGTGGATGCGCTGCCGCGGCGTTGGACGGCGCCATTCCCAGACCGAGCGAAAAAGGCCTCGTCGAACAACTTATCGAAGTCGGCGAAGGAGTAGAAGGGCTCGTAGAAGTAGTGGGTAAGAGACATGGTGGTTTGAGGAGGTTGGTGAGAGGCGAAGCTAGTGAAAAGCTGATGACTTGTTCTGGAGTGTCGGACGTTGGCTCGCAGAGGGGGCTTATATATCTTTGAGTAACATTTACCTACAGTGAAGTGGAACGATCTGGAATTGGCCAGTCGGTGGTAAGGAAAGGAGCCTGTCCTTCGGGAATTTTCTCGAAATTTCGATGTGGGTTATGAGCACGAACGAACGTCCGGAATTTCTTGGGAAATTTCTACGGGGCTCTATCATCTCATAATAAGCTTGTCTGTACCGTCGCTGTTTTTTCCATTGAAGCATGGCCTCGAATTTTGACCTTCTGCGTTCAAGGATGCTACACGCGTGTATATGAACGCCTTGAATTTCCCACGGCGGTTCGGCGCTTGATCGACTCTGGCGCAAGCTCCTCTTCCTCCTTCGTCATCCAACAGTTTGTCATATTCGCTTTCCCTTGTTAACACGACGCACTCGTTTCTTCACTCTCCAGAACACCCAGTATATGCATTCTGCTCGAATCACACATCATGGGAAGACATCAAATACCCATAGTCTATCACCCCTGGTAATCTGTCAATCAAGCGCGCTTCCACCACCAGAACAAGCCGTCGGCGCATCCCATGCTGTCTTTGTGCCTGCCTGTACAGTCAGTAGGCCCTTCGGTCGTCTGGACAACGCACGCGCGCGTCGAAAAGCCCCGAATCCAGCTCGCGCGCATATGCATATATTGTCGAAATGATCGCCCGAACAGCGAACGCGCTCGACTTGATTTTCTCCCTCTTCAGCTTCTGAATTAGCCCGCGCGATGGACTCTGGCCAGCGGCCAGCGACGTCTGCGAACCGCGACTCATGGCGCATGCATGGCCTGGAGCCATCTCTTGATTCAGTGCCGACGCTGGCTGGATCCAAGACACCAAGCCTGTACCACGACCTCTCGCTCGAACCGGATACTCTCGTTTCCGACACGCACCAAAAACGACGACGACGCGCATCTTCCTTATGGGACCTCGACGAGCCCGTCAAAGGCCGCTTGCGATCCTGGAATGGGCCCCGGTGTAACGTCCTCCTGCCGGCTCTGCTCGTATTCGTGATCACCGCCGGGTTCGGGACTGCGCTCGTCGTGTGGCTGCTGCAGCACGAGACACAGTCGTCGCTGGCGCAGATATTCCGGGACGGCGCGTTTCTGCTGGACGAGGGTGTGCGTGAGGTGACGCCGATCTCGTTGGCCTCGGCGAGGTCGGGGCTGAATACGGAGGGGCGGTTGACGGGGTTGACGATTGCTTCTGCTGCGGTACGTGCATTGTTGCTGTGTCGAGTCCTGCCTGCGTTGCTGATGAGAGGAATAGTCGAGCGCGGTGGGCATCGTTGCGCCGGTCTCTATGGGATTGTATGCATTTCTGACTGCGCGAATGTGGCTTTCTGTCCGCGATGAGGATCTGCCGACGCCCTTGCAGTGAGTCATTCACGAAATCCTAGAATTTGCCGCAAGGCTGATGTAGTGTAGATACGGCTTGCTACTAGAGATGCTCAGCGGGGGCAGCATCGTGTCATTGGCGCAGGCAGGCTCTTACATGGTTCGAGACCGACGGCGCCGGCCTCGCGTTCCTCCCATCTTTCTTCGTGTCTTCATAGTTGGGCTTTTGACGCATATACTTGCGTATCTGGTCAGGTACGTTCGCTATGTCATGTTGAGATATCAAATGCCGACAATCTCCATACCTCAGTGGCGTTGATATCTGGCTTCATTCGACCACAGCAACAATCCAACAAGCCTACCTCTTGGTGGAGCCCGCAAAATGGCAGCTGAGCATCGGTCAGAACAGCTGTCAACCGTACACCCCGCCGACGCAAGACGAGCCGCGGTACCCCTGTCTCCTCAACGCCGACCGCGGCAGCTGGGGCTCCGGGATGGCCGCACTCTCCCCCGGCCTGGAGGTGATGTCGAACAGCTCCAAGACGCTACAAACCGCCACGCTCGCCTCCGCCAACGGCCTCGCGATCCTCATGGACTCGAACGTGCCGCCCACGCAGCCCGGAGACGTCGCGACGTACAACTTCACGACCTTCGGCGCGCGCGCGTCGTGCGAGTCCGTCAACGCGCTCTGCACGACGTCCACCCTCGCGGACGGGACGACGCTCAACACCACCTGCGCGGGCTTCCCAAGCACCTTCCCGCCGCTCAACGTCAGCCTCGCGCGCACGCCCGCCGCGCTCGGGCTGCTCTCATCCAACTGCCCCGGCTGCCCGTACCTCTCGCCGGGCGCGTACGCCTCCGGCGGGAGCGCATGGACCGCCTCCAGCCCACCCCCACAAAACAACTACTCGCTGTGGCTGCAGCTGCTCTGGCAGCTCGACGGCGACGAGACCGCCGTGGGGTACGGCACGCTGAACGGCTCACAGCCCGCCGCGAGCGCCCCGGGCGTGCCGTACGCGACGCTCGGCAGCCGCGCACAGATCCTCGCGCGCTGCAGCCTCGCAT
Source organism: Dentipellis sp. KUC8613 (assembly GCA_002286715.1). Taxonomy (NCBI): domain Eukaryota; kingdom Fungi; phylum Basidiomycota; class Agaricomycetes; order Russulales; family Hericiaceae; genus Dentipellis; species Dentipellis sp. KUC8613. The sequence continues at coordinate 44,832 of NSJX01000048.1, read as the reverse complement.
TCTTCGACGTGACGGTGCGCTCCGCGGCGGGGGCGCTGTCCGCGGCGCGCGCGGCGCCGCTCGTGCCGGGCGTCGCGGACGGGTTCGCGGGCCCGACGCGCATGGGGCTGTACGCGGCGCGCCTGCTCGACGACGTGCAGGCCGCCGCGTTCGCGGGGCGCGGCGCGGTGATGCAGGCGCTCGGGGAGGACCTCGCGCGCCTTGCGCTCGGCTCGGCGGCGGGGCTGGCGAGCACGCGCGGCCCGGTGCTGGATCAGCGGGTCGAGGGCGCGCGCGTGGTGGGGCGGTATCCGGTGTGGCCGACGGGGCTGCTCGTGCTGCTGTTGTGGGTGAATGCGCTCGTCCCGCTCGGCGTGGCGGGGTGGGCGGTTGTGGTGGGGGTGCGTGCGCGGAGGGGGGAGGGGGAGAGGGAGGTTGTGGAGCTGGCGAGGCTGCGGTTGATGAGGCCGGCCGCGCTCGTGGCGGAGCTGGTGGGGAGGGACGAGGATGGTGGGGAGAGGCGGGCGCGGGCGGGGATGTGTGTGGATGTGAAGGAGATGTTTGATGAGCATAGGGGCGAGGAGGGGCTGAGGGTGGGGTTGGATGAGCGCGAGGGGCGGACTGTGTTTGGGGTGTGGAGGCGGCGGCGGCGGAGGGGTGGGTTGGATGAGAAGGAGTTGGAGGAGGATTAGGTGCGTTTGATCGTTTTCGCTGTTGGGTCGGTGCACTGATTCCTTTTACTGTCTAGGTCAGGACTCAGCATTTCGAACGCATTGTGACTTGTACAACTATCAACTTTCTTAGAATGGGGCACTCAGATATATCGATATCTTTCGGTGAGAACGGGACGTTTAGATATGTCGGTACCAATCCCAGCATCAGACTTCGCCGCGATACACCATACAATAACCGCACCAGAACCTTGCGCGCTCTCACACACCCTCCCGCCGTCAACCCTGGCCACCCATCAAACCACCCCACCACCCTTCGATAGCTCAGCTGGAAGAGCGTGAGACTGTAACCGGATACCTATTAAGCACCCACCCTTGCGCGGAACATCTCAAGGCCGCTGGTTCGATCCCGGCTCGAAGGATGGGCAGCGAAATTCATTTTCTGTTTTTTTTTTTTTTTTTTTTTTTTTTTTTTTTTTTTTTTTTTTTTTTTTTTTTTTTTTTTTTTTTTTTTTTTTTTTTTTTTTTTTTTTTTTTTCTGATTTTGTCGGCTGGGCGTGGGGTGAGGGTACGGGGTGAGGGCGGGTTGTGGGGTGGGGTGAGGAGGTAAGTGGGTGCTAGTCAGTGCTGCTTGTGCAATGACAAGAACGACAAGAACCGACGATCGACACGCATATGGACGACCTTATATATGCATCTGGAAATACCGTCACCGACACCCTGAGCACATATCCCTTCGATAGCTCAGTTGGAAGAGCGTGAGACTGTAATGGCTAACGTACACAATACACATTGTATCTCAAGGTCACTGGTTCGACCCCGGTTCGAAGGACCACGTAAATTGGAAACCGTTTACTTTTTTTGTTTTGTTTTTTTTTGTTTCGCGGGTGCTTGAGTGTCCCGGATGATCGTGCCAGCGCTGGGAGGGATGGAGGGAGTGCACTTTCGTGTCGACGGGAGTACATGGGGAGTGCATTTTTGCATCGACGTACTTACATGGGGAGTGCCTTGGTCCTTGGGGGATAAAAAACTTCTAACGTGGGCCAGGAACTCCTTCGAGCCGGGATCGAACCAGCGGCCTTGAGATGTTCCGCGCAAGGGTGTGTATTATCCTATTACAGTCTCACGCTCTTCCAGCTGAGCTATCGAAGGAGCATTCGTGTCCCCACACACCATCCTCACTGTGGCCTGCGGTATTGCCTCATCGCGCCTTGCTCCGAAGCCTCCGAGCCTTGCTTTTCCCTCAAGCCTCACGCTGCTTTCCTCCTCCACCCTCGGGGCTGGTAGCCAGTGAGTGCGAAGAAGGAGCATCGGCCGACTAGCTCAGCTGGTTAGAGCGTCGTGCTAATAACGCGAAGGTCTTGGGTTCGATCCCCACGTTGGCCATGAATTGGTATGCATTGTCTCTTTTTTGGGGGTGTTGGTGTTGTGTTTTGCTGCTTAGTGTACGGTGGTGCAGCAGTGGAGACGTAATGTACTTATACTATATGCGAGTGTGGTGGACGGTTGGATGGATGGTTGGTTGGATGAGATGCGCGTGGTACCAGCACCAGCACCAGCACCAGCGCAAGAGATCTGCGTTCGGCTCGTAGGCCCGGGCGGACGTGCATCGTTGTTGTGTGATATTTATGCGTTACATACGAGGATCGATGATATCGCGACGGGTACTTCTTACATGGCGCATACTGCGTAGTATCGAGCTTGAGTTTATTTGACATCGACCTTCGACATCAGCCAACTTCAATCTACGCTCCCCAGATGTCGAAGTCGACGTAGAGCAGGCGAGGCCGTGCCGTTATGTACTTAGATGAAATCCGGGCGTGGGGTGTTCGGGTCTGGATCGGGGGAGGGGGGTGTAGGAGGTGACGGCGGGTGGGGACGCGTATGGCGCATTGAAGATGAGTGTTGGCGAAAGGAGAGACTGACGCGTGGATAGAGCCTAAGCGTTCGGCTTGTTTTGGTCGCTGGTCGGTTTGTACGAGGAAGACGATGACGGCACGGTCACGATGACGCGTCCAATACACCGCGCTGCGCAAAAGTTCCGATATACTACCAGACATTCCGAAGCCCGAGCATGCGGGTCATCTGCTGAACGCGTGGAAGGAGTACGGCGGAAAAGCAGTCCGCTGAGTGTTCACTGGACAGAAGATGCTGAGTGATAGTATATGGGACAGATGGCATGAAGAAAACGCCACCGATAGCGCGACACGGATGTTCGCTCCGCCACTCAGAGCAGCGCATTGTTAAGACTCGAGAGGAGGTCCGTCAGTATTGCATCTCACCATCATGTCTCCTATCTCGCGCCCCAATCCTGTCCCTCGGAAATAAAACGCGCGCAGCGCGCAGTCCCAGGGAGGCATAAGCACAGATTACCGACGGAAACGCGCTCCGGGTCGCCCTCGGTGTACATGTGCGCCTCTGGACCACCCACCACTGCAGCATCGCCTTGGACAACACAGCCGCGAGGAACTACAGTGGTGCAGCTGCAAGGGCGCGTCTACGGAATACACCCGTCCTCGGGCACGGGGCGACGTGGATTACGAAGAGCGTGGAGGGACTAGCGTGCGCCGCACGGCCCTCCAGGCGCCGCACGGACAGACGTGAAACGTCGGCGTCTTGGCCTGATGAGCGGGTGCCACTGGAGCGGACGCGTACCGTGACATATATTGCACGCGCGCGCCATGGGATGGCCGCGGTGGATATGTGTGATGGCGAGGACGCGACTGAATACGGACTGGATGGATGCACGGCGGGACTCGAGGGGGCGTTGCGAAGGGGACGGCGGGCGGTGTTTCGCTGGGCGGCGGGCATGGAATTAATCGCGCGCGCCAGGCGGCCGGGCCGGTACCGGATGCGGAAGGCGCGAGGAACGAGCTGCCCGATAGAGGCCACTTTGCTCCCGTTTTGTCGTCGCGGCGACACGTCTAGCAGCCGACGTCCTTCCTGGGAAGACAACATGGGCCGCGTGCTGGGCGTCTGCCGCGTGCAGCGAGGCTCGTCCGGAGGTGTACTGGTGCGAAGACGAGAGACTAGGAACGCCGGGGGATCGACAGCCGGGGGAGTCACGGTGGTATTGATACAGACGAGTCGGTGGGCCCGGTGATTGCGTGCGTAGGTGGGGACTGTAGGGCGCTCGGGGGTATGGTCTGCGGATGGGCGATGCCTGTTTTGGCCAAGAGGTGGTGGCTGTATCACGAGGGGATCGCATCGAAGCGGAAGGGGGATCGGGGATCTGGAGAGGATCCGCAAATTGAGATCTGAGGCGGCTTCTCGCTGGTCGAGTGTCTGCGCGGCCTATATAGCCATGCATGAACCCGCCCTCGCTGCCCTCTTTTCCGCACACCATGTTCCCCTTCCGCAACGTCCGTGCCCTCTTTTCCCCCGCTCCTCCGCCTGCTCACCTCTTGCATTCCAGCCCAAAGACCCCCAGCGACTCCATTCGTCCCCGTCTCTCCCCAACCTCTGGTATGTTTTTGCTCTCTTTTCTTTGTTATCGGACCTGCTGACACCGCCCAGGGTGCCCGCGCACCAGCGACCGCCGCCTGCATCGCCCGACGCGTCGCCCCCCGCCACCGCCGCCCGCTTTCCGACGACTGCCGCGCTTCACTCCAAGTTCGGCCCGCTCGACCTCGCCGCTCCCCCCGAATCCCACCCCCAAAAAATCCCGCTCGCCATCGACGCGCTCACCTCCCCCGTCCGCTCCTCCCACGCGTCGCCCCGCCGCCCGCCTCTCCCGCTCACCCCGCCGCTCACCCCGTCCTCGTCGCTGAACGAGACACTCAGCGCCGTCGGCCAGCCTGTCACCCCGACAGACGCGTTCACAGAACCCGGAACCCGCTGGCGCGCGCCGTATGCACCAGCCAAGCAGCCCCGCCGCGACCACGGCCAAAATGTCATCTCCCTCGACGACGACGACGATGACGGCGCAGCCTTCCGCCCGAAAGAAGACGACCGCACCCCAACCGAGCTCTCCGCGAGCGTAGGACACGAGGCACCGCTTAGCCGGTTCCTTCTGGTACGTCCTTTGCGCGCACGCTCCGGGTCGCCGCCCTCACCTGGCTATTTCAGGTGAGAAACGTGCCGCGGCTTCTCTCCCAGAAGGCCGTCCGCGTCGTCTTCGATAGTCCCGGGAACAGCGACTCGTCTGCGCTCAAGGGAATTTGGGCCGGACACCTCCAGACCATGGGCATCATAATCCTCGTCTTTTACGACATTCGTGCCTCTGAATGCGCGCGGCGGAGGCTGTCTGGGAAGCGCGTGCGCGTGGATGAAGGTGGTGAGGACCACGAGGTGGAATTGCGGGCAGAATATCTATCGCTGGACGATGCTAAAAAGGTACGTATATGCGCTTCCCTTTCCTGTCGTTGTTCTCACATGCCCGACGCACTTGGAAGCTCACTCCCCGAGGTTTGTCTGCGGTCACGGAGATCGAGGCCGAGACTGCATTCTTCCTGCAACTCCTTTCTCCGCAGACGGCCGACCTCGTCGTGGTCCGAGACATCCTCGCCAGCTTTGGCAAGCTGCTCGCCTTTCGCGAGACTGATGGTCGTGGCGAGGTGAGCACGCAGTCTCCCTGCCATTTGTTTCTGTGGTTATGTGTACTCCGTGTGATCGATGGCATGGAGCGTGTCGAGACGCGCTCGTGTTTCGCACTTGAGCGGACTGATGCCATCGTGGTCTGACGTCGCGATGTCGGGATATCAGGATGGAGTGGCCTGGGTTGCTGCGGGAGCGAGCTGTTGATGGTATGATGAGGTGTCGTGCACCACCGCCCGTCTCCTGATCGCCCGGCGGTGGCCGGGTCCTGGTGGCCAGCCTGTCAGTGTTTCCGCTTCCCGTCGCACTCGAGGTGGTGATGATCCCAGGACGAGACAGTGATTGCAGCACAGTGCCATCCGTTATTGTTTCCTTGGGTGCGACGTGATCGGAACGAGCGCGGGAGACGTGTCGCATTTTGCTTCTCCTTCTTAGACCGTGCATTCTTGTTCTTCCCGTATGGGGCCCAGACCCCCTCGTCGTTTTTTCGCCTCTCCCTATCGCTCAGCAGCCAGCTGATCTTATTTTTCCCATTTTCTCTCGCTTCGAATCTCCCATTTGGGCTTGGACTCGCGGCTTGCCGTTTAAATTGGAACGGTGGCGCCGATCCGCGTTCTTTCTCACTGCGCGGCATTTGCCCTTGCCCCCATCCTCCGACCACGACGACTGCATCTGGCCACTTTGCCCTCCCGCTCCGATCCTCATCTGCCGATCGCACCGACTCCCTCTTTTTCTCTGTATCCGACCGCCATCGCCGTCTGCGCCCTCCAAAAATCGCGCTAACGCCGTCCCGCCCCACCTAGTGCTTTTACGTCGAGTACTACGACGTCCGCGAAACCACCGCCGCGCTGCACGGCCTGCAAAACACCACGACCGTCCTCGAGCACCAGATGCGCCTGTACCCCGCACATACCCCGCCGACGACCCCACTGCACTACCCCCACGCCCCCCGCATGTCAGCCCCCGCGTCCGCTTATCAAAACCACGCGAACGCGATCTACTCCACCCAGCCGGCGCCGCCGCCCGACGCCGCGCACTCGCACTACGCGCATGCCCACGGTAACGCCATCCCCTTCCCGAGCACCTCCTCGGCGGGCGGCGGAGGTGGCGGGGGCGGCGAGCACGAGCTGTCGGTGCACACGGCGTTCGACGCGCACGCGCAGCAGCTGAACGCGCACACGCGCCCGCGCAGCGCGAGCGCGGAGGCGGGCGACGGCGTCAAGGCGTTCGCGCTGCAGGACCGCCTGCGCATGCGCTTCAGCATCGCGGACGTGCACGAGCACGAGCAGCGCCGCCACTCGCAGAGCGAGGCCGAGGAGCGCCAGCGCAGCGTCAGCTTTGGTGCGGGCGCGCGGGTAAGTGAGCGGGCGGGCGGTGAGGAGGCAAAGGGCGCGGAGGGATATGCGGGGAGGGTGGGCGGCGAGAGCTATGCGGCTCGCGCGGGCGGCGAGGTCTATGCGTCCCGCGCGGGTGCGGACGAGCCCCAGGCGTACTACGCGCCGCCGCCCGCCGCGGGCTACGAGTACGCATATCCGCGGTACGGGTACGACGCCGGGCCCAGCGGGTACGAGTACGCGCCCGCGCCCGCGCCGTGCTTCATCCCCGCCGCGCCCCAGCACCGCACCGCGCCCCAGGCGCAGTACACGCTCCCGCCGCCCCAGCCGCGCCGCACCGCGCGGCAGGCACCGCCAGCCGCCGCGTCTTCGTCTTCCTCCTCACGCGCGCGCGCGCCGCCCGGCGCGAAGGGCCCCTCCGCGGCGGAGCGCGATCCGGACTTTGTCGTGCGCCCGCGTGCGCGCGCGCGGCTGCACGTGCCTGCGGGCGAGACTGCGACGGGGGCAGGGGCGAGCGGTGGGGTGGGCGCGGGGAACCAGATCAATGTGGAGCGGATCGAGGCGGGGGCGGACACGCGGACGACGGTGATGATCAAGAACATCCCGAACAAGATGAGCGACCGCGATCTGCTGGAGTATATCGCGGCGGTGTGTCCGCGGCGGATTGATTTTTTCTATTTGAGGATGGATTTTCAGAATGGTGAGTCTTTGGATTGCGCTTTTTTCGTTTGATTTGGGTGAAGGTGTGGTGCTGATTGAAGGGGGGGATGGGGTGCAAGGCTGCAATGTGGGCTACGCGTTTGTGAATTTCATCACGGTGGACGATCTGGTGAAGTTTGCGAAGGCGAAGCTGGGGACGAAGTGGTGCGTCTGGTTAATTTTTTGATCTGAGAGCTGGAACGCTGATGCGGGATTGGGATGTGCAGGAATATGTATTCGAGCGAGAAGGTGCTGCAGATGAGCTATGCGAACTACCAGTGCGCTTTTTTCTCCCTGTTCTTTATTTATTTATTTTGATGCTCATGTCCGCCCTTTCTCCATTTCCATTCCCATCCTCACCATCCACCATCCGCACATCTCCTCACCCCCCGTCTACGCGCCTCCTCTCCCACCCTTGCCCACCCGATTACAGAGGCAAAGAAGCGCTCGTCGAAAAATTCAAGAACTCGGGGATCATGGACGAGCGGCCGGCGTGGCGCCCGAAGATCTTCTTCTCGGACGGCCCGGAGCAGGGCCGCGCGGAGCAGTTCCCGCCGCCGACGCACCAGCAGCGCAAGGTGCGCAGCGCGCATAATCGTGGAGCGCTATTTGTGCCCGGCGGCGGCGTGCGCGGGTGAGGGTGAGGGTGCTGGTGTGTGTAGGGTGAGGGGTGGGTGGGAAGAAGGGGTGGGGGGGTATTTATTTGCTCGTGCGCGCGTGGACGCTTGTTTTCCGATGTCCATTTTTCGCTGCTCTGCTCTGTTGCGTTCCATTCCAGCCGCCATGTCATCCCGCACTCCGGAGCCGGCGGGCTGTATTCCGCTGCGGCTGTCCCCCCATCATCATCATCATCACGTCTGTTGCTTGTCGTCTGTCGTCTGTCGTCTGTCGTCTATCATATTCCCGCTTCCTGCTTTCTGCTTCCTGCTTTGTTTTCACCACTGCGTTGTTTGCTGAATTTGAAGTCGAGTGGTTGTGGTTGTGGTCGTGGTCGTGGTTGCTGCATTTACGTATTGTTTGCCTGCTTTTTTTTCGTGGTCGAGTCGCTCGGTTGCTTATCCGTTCGTATGTTCGGCTTTGTTTGCTCGTTTGATCGTCCGCGCGTGCGCGGTTATGGTTAGGCGCGGGCGCGGGGCGTGCTTGATTTTATTTTTCTGTATTTGAGATAACTCTTTCCCTCGTCCCGGTCACGGTTGCTTAGTCCATATTCCATATTCCATACTCGATACTTCATACATAACCCAGAACCCAGTATCCAGAATCCAGAATGCCGAGTTCCGAACATAGAAGCTGCTTTCCGTAACACCCATATTCCGTGTCCCCATTTTCCATTTTCTGTACGTATACGAAATCCTCCTCACCATCGCCATCGCCATCGCCATCGTGCTCACGCTGATCGACTCCGTGTATATTCTCTATTCTGTACCAAAGACTAGTACTCCGAATCCGAATACGTAACTCAGGTTCTCATTTACTTCCGCCCGCGTTCGAGTTCGTAACGCCCGTACGTCCAATCAAGCTCGAGTACTAGTGTGCTCTGCTCTGCCATAGTTGCCTCCGTGCCATCCCACTTCCCCCTCTAACCAAGACGATAAGGCCAACAAGAAGAGATAGGACATAGCCCGTTTAGCTCAGTGGTAGAGCGCGCCACTCGTATACGATATACGTCACTTCGAAATTCGAATGGAGCCATGGTGAGGTCGGTTGTTCAATCCAGCCAATGGGCATTCCTTTTTTTTTTGGTGTTTCTCAATGGGCGTTCATTTTACGATTCTCGTAGCACTGGTCTTGCATTTCCAAATTTACGTGCTCGCTGCGGCATGTGCTGCATCTGCAGGAGGCATGTATCGTGGTGGCAATTATGGCACGTGGGTCGAGAGGACGACAGGACGTTAAATCGTGCCGGGGAGACTCGGAGCAAGGGAGGTTACATTAGAGAGCGTTCGCGCGGATGTACGGATATGCAAGTCAAGAGAAAAGCAGGAGTAAGAGCAGGTACGAAATGCAGAAGCACTTCCGTGATAACAGCCCCGAGTCTCGAAATCACAGCCTCAAACAAACCGCACCGGCCAGCGTGCCCGGGACACGCATATAGTCATGATTCCGATTCCAGGCATAGTGCAAGCAGCATGCACCGGCAGCAGTGCTTCAGCGGCGGAGACGGAGGCGGAGACGGGAGCGGCGCCGCGATGAAGATGCCAAGAGTAACATACGGCGAGATGTGCACCACCGCGCCGATGGAGAGCACGGTGGCGATGAGGGCGACGGCAAAGATAAGATAGGCGGTGAAGAAGGCGAGGAGGAGTATGGATGCTGCGACGAGGAGCAGATCGAGGAGGGGGGAGAGCAGGTCGAGTGCGACCCGAAATAAGATGAGCGAGCCGACGAGCTCGAGCGCGCGTGTTGCGGGTTGGAAGAATTCTGAGTCGGAGTCGGATGTGTTCTGCTCGGGATCTAGATGAGCGGCAGGCGGAGGTGTGGGTGTTTGGTAAGGCGGTGGAGACGAGGGCTGGTCGTGAGGCGGGGCTGGATGTAGGGTAGATGGCGGAGTAGACGGGTGCGCTTCTTCGATCTCGGGCTCTAGGACAGGTGCTGGAAGAGGGAGAAGAGGAAGGGCCGGCTCTGCATCACGATTCTCAAACGGTTCGGCAGGTATCATTCCAATCATAAGAGCCAGCGCGAGTGGACTCAGGAGGGGGACAGAGCGCGTGACGACGCGTGGGCGACGCGTGCGTTGCTGTTATGTATAATAGGAGCTCAGATCGACTTTTGTAGGTGGAGAAATTGCTCGGAACGCACCTTGGATCGTCTCGACATCACTTAGAAGATGAGAGCTGCAGGAGACGGCGAGAGACGGGTGCGAGGGGGGTCTAGAGAAGGCGGAGCGACGAGCGGATGTAAGGGTGTATGATAGAGTACTTATAATGTTAGCACGCACGCCTGTCAATACATGTTACCGCATATATGCATGCCTATCGCGTCAATCAGTGCATTCCGGGAACCCAATGAATGCCAGATATCTTGATATATAGATCTCATCTGAATTGGGATCCCGTCAGAGTGAAGTTGAGGTCAGGTAGATGCCGGGCGCCAGCAACCAAGTCTTTCTTCATATACGTATAATCACTACGACCCGGACAAAAATGCACTGATGAATCACAGCGTAAGTAACTAGGGACAAAAGTTTAGCATTGCCGCAACAAAAAAGAGAGAGTCCACGAGATACAGGGAGAAGCGGGCAGCCAGCACGAGCGCGCGGAAGGAGAGGGGTGCCACGAAGTCGAGTATGCGGGAGGCAAAGTGGACGACGGGGTGGAGCAGTTGGAGCGCGAGCGCGACGGGCGCAAAGAAAATGAATGTGGAGATTAGCAGGATGAGGGCCAAGACGAGGGCGAACTGGGTTGTTTCGAGTGCTGTGCGAAGGTGGGTGAGGGTGGGGTAGATTTTGCGGCGTGTGCCTCGATGAGGCGGTTGGTAATGGGTATCCGCTGCTCTGGGATACGTGAATTCGAAGGCTCGCTGGATGTAAGAAAATGTGTGAGACTAGCTGTATATGCACGAGCGGAGCTGGCCAAACGCGCACCTCGTTATAGTGGTTTCCCATCGTTTTCGCCTCCGTAGCGCATAAGACGCACGCAGGTGGAATATTTATGGTGTCCCGAGAGAGCGGGATCGGCAGCGCGAGACACGTGGCGCAGCGTGCGCAGCATGCGCAGATCCTCGCAGACGTGCCTTCGTCTTTGGCGGCGTGCGGATCCGTTCAGGCTGACAGTGAGGATCGCGGAGACAAGCGCCCGTCCGTAGCCCGCCGATCGTTGACCTGGCCTATGCTCCCAGTCCCGAATTTGCGTTGGCATGCATGCTTACCGTCTGTTCGGCGATTGGGAGTGTCGAGTCACCATGCTATGGTTCGTAGTCATGACGGTCGAATGCAAATTCAGGCTCGCAGTCGCGGCCGCCGGCGCTTCGGCGCTCGTCGCGCTAGCGCTGCGCTGAGCTTGAATTATTCAATTCCGGGTATGCTATCGTGGTTGCGCAACCTTAGCTTGCCTGTCTCTGCATGTTCCACCATGGACCATGGTCATGACGATGGCGAACCGTGCACAAGCTTGTGTCATATGCCCAGGCTACTAGACGGAAAATGCGTAATATTTTGACTGTCTGCGACGATGCTAGCACCGGCCATCGCACACCCTCTTCCCACCATACTCGCTGAGTTCACCAGCAACTCCAAACCATGTCACTCCATTTCACCATACCCATACCCGCTCGACTTCACCATCCCGACCTCCAACATCTATGCTCCAGCACACCCGCGCACTCACTCCCAAATTCCTGACCAATCATCCCGGCCCGGTCAGAGCACTACGCCTCCCCTACCAGTGTACCTCCACACCTCGTCCTCGACGCGTCCTAGGCCACCCGCAGCTGGGTTATTCCCGTCCCCATATCCATATCCATATCCATATCCGCATCCACTCCCAACAACACCTGACTCGGGTTCATGGTCATACCCGTCGTCCCGCTCCCTCCCACAGGCAATATCACTAGCATCCTCATCCCCACCCAACACATCCCTCAAAAACTCAGGAGCGAGCACGAGCTCGGGCGCCGTCCCGTCATCGGGGACAGGCACCGGGACGGCGATGGGCACGGGCACGCGGATGATTTGCGGCGGCCGCGTGAGCAGCCACGCGAGCGCGCAGGAGAGGACGAGGATGAGGGCGAGGGCGAGGGCGAGCGTGCGGGTGTGTGTGGGTAGCGAGGAGAGGAGGAGGAAGAAGAGGGGGAGCAGGAGCAGGAGGGCGGGGGCGGGGGGGCGCAGGAGGGTTTTTGTGTGGTTTGGGTTTGAATTTGTGTTTGCGTTTGTGGTTGCGGTTGTGTTTGGGTCGGGGGCGTAGGCGTCTGGAGGCCCGCCGCGGATGATGGTCCAGATGAGGTACTCGATTGCGACGTCGCGCGCGTCGAAGCCCGGGCGTGCGGGGGTGGAGGCGGGGGCGGGTATGGGTGCGTATCCGCGTGGCTGTCCGCGGGTTTTGTGTTTCTGAGGTACGTAGGTGTTTGGGGTTAGCGGGATGCTGGAAGCTGGATGCGCATGGAGCTGGTGCGAGTGCTGGGACGTATACGTACGTTGCTGCGTTTTCCCATTATTCCGTTGTGTGTCTGCGATGTATGGAGTTGCAGATACAGGCGCAGCTGCGGGGGATGGAATATTTATGTCGTGCGAGCACGGCGACCGCGCAGCGGTGGAGAACGTTTGCGCTTCGAATTCGAAAGCTTCTTGGACAGCACCGAGGCTGGCGTGCTGCGGCATCCATCTGCACCTCCCGCCTGTCCATGTCATGGTCTTCGTCGCGAAATTGGCTGATCACCGGCACCGGGTTTGACTTCGATGAGCTTCGGTTGACAGCGAAGACGCCGTGCAGTCTGAGCAGGGAGGGATGTGGATTTCCTTTTTATCGCCTTGTTAGGGTAGGTGTCATGAGAATATTGGGATGTGTACGTACGGTGATTCCGATATTGGGAGTTGGATGAGTTGACATGGCAGTGGTCACGCACGAATAGAAGCTGAGTGTGCGGTGGTGAATATGGTATCAGCAAAGTAGCTTTCAGTACTTCATCTGAGACCCGGGATGAGCCAACGACTTACTGTACATATGCAGAAAATCCACCCCACAGAAGTGGCTTGCTTCGAATGAATGGATGGACCCCCTCTCTGTATGCCCGCATCCGACCTCGCCGTAAGCACTGATGCATCTTCGAGTTCCAAGATAAACATCACGCTGGACAGCCGGCCGGGAATCATGTCGCTCGGTCGCGACTATACTGCGCCAACCGAACCGAAAATCACGAACCACGAACCACGAGCATCCCCCCTCCCCGCCTCCCCGCCTCCCCCCCTCCCTCCGCGCCAACCACACCCCAGCCAACAACTTCAACATGAACCAAGCATCCAGCCTCATTTATTAATAAAGACTGCTCACAGCCAAAACCCCAACGCCCACAATCACCACCGCGCCGACGCACGCACACACGACGAAGATACCCACACCGATGAGTACGGTGACCGCGAATAGGGCGGCGACGAGGAACAGGTGGTGGTGCGCGCTTATACCGGGGAGTGCTGGGCCGGGTGCGAAGCTGAAGTGTGCCAGTGTGTAGGATTGGACGTTGCGGTTGTGGTTGTAGTTGTAGTTGCGGTTGTAGTAGGTGAGATCGCTGTTGTGCCCATGCTCGTACGCGGCCACGGTGGCATCCTGGGGCATGGAGGTATCTATCAGCTGAGCTGTTGTATATACGAAGATGGCAGGAGGGATGGATGGAGATGGGGTGCGTACCTTAAGCTTGCGGCGCAGCATCTCGTCTGGATATTCGATAAACCCTTAGGCCTTAGGCTGTAACGAGACTGTGAGATTGAAGTGTCGGGTATCGGGTACTTATACATCTCGCGATCAACCACTCGGAAGCCGAAGAATATAGGCCACTGGCAGGATCTGCGTGCAGAGGCGCAGCCGTTTCTGTGGAGCCCATTCCCCGTATCGTCCCGCAGCCGGTCATTAAGTCGTCAGCTGTCGAGGGAATACCGGTATGCATACGTATACGTATAGAGCGCCTAGAAGGGAAATTGGCAGACTACTCAATGAACCGACTGGATGTGAACCGACGTCGGAAGCCGCGTTGTGTGAACGGCGTTCTGCTTCCCAGTTTTGAAGTCTTCGAGAGAGATCTAGAGTACATTGCACGGGCAGAGCGCTCGGTACAATCGCCGGACACGGATGAAAAATTCGGGTTGAAGGACGTGAAGTTCGAGTCTCCTCACTTCCCCCTTCCCGCCTCCTCCTCCACTCCTCAACCACCAATCAAACCCTAAGAACTCACACCCCCCAAAATCAAAACCCCCAACGACCGCACACACCACACCACCCGAGCACCCAGTCCCACAACGCCCACGCCCGCACACCCAACAACAATCACGACACCGACACCCACACCCACACACATACCAACGATAACAACAACGACCAGGCCGACAACAAGCGCGAACAAGGTTACGGCGCCGACGGACAGCACGGCGAGGGAGAGCGCGGCGAGGAGTGCTTCCGGCGTCACGAGTTCGAGTTCGGCTTCGCTTTCAAGTTCGAGTTCGAGTTCGGGTTGTGTTTGTGTTTGTGTTTGTGTTCGGGTGGAAAGGCGCCGGTGCCGGTGAGGTGGGGCGTTGTGAGTGTGAGTGTGCGTGTGGTGTCCATGTGGCGCGGTGCGGCGCCGGGGCGTGCTGGTACTGCTGGTGGTGCGCTCGCCGGATTGTATATGCGGGGACATGGTGGGGGCGGGGGAGATCAGAGCGTGTGCGGCGGTTGCAGGCTGGTGGGGAGGTACTGTATCAGTGGACGGCTTGCAGTTGGGGAGGAGTGGGAGAGTGGGAGAGTGGGAGAGTGGGAGAGTTGGGGGGAGTGCGTACCTTGCGTCTCGGCGTCATCTCGTCGAACGCGTACTCGTAAGTCCGGGCCTGAGAAGGATCGGGGTGCCAGCGGGTACTTATACATCTCGCATTTAGCGCAGCTTAGGCCGGGGGTCAGGAGCGAGCTGCGGGCCGAGGAACGGTCGAATACTGGCGAGGATCAGTGCGCGCGGCGACGTGAGTTTCCAATATTTGTGCGGGGCGAAAAATCGAAGACGCGGACATTGAGGATAATCCAGGCTCTTGCTGCGCGCGGCGGGCAGCGACGTGAAACCATGCGCGCGTACTAGTATGGCGCCTCTTGTAAGTAGATGAAAGGTTTCCTAGTTGCGCAGGGTTTGATTGTTTGGGGAGCGGGTGGAACCGGGAGGGTGGCGCTTAAGTTCAGCGGTGGGGTTCAGTTGAAGGCAAGGACGGCCTTGCATCGTATGCATAACCGAGCGCATCTATGACTCCTTGACTAAGAACCTGAAAGATAGCATGTAGGTAAAAGAAAGAACGCACGATATTCTAATACTCGTTGACACGCCGCATCAAAACGGCAGCTTATCGAGCGCAAAGCCTAGCGTACAAGCCTCATTACTAGCTGCGCGTGTGATCTGCATGCGGTCCATCGCAGGACACGAGCACCCTCTGCTGCGGAACCAGTAGTACACTTGGCCTCGCATTCACGTATACGTGCGGGTAGAAGGAACGAATGGCCGATGGCCGATTCCTGAGAAGACGTCGATTCATGGCGGACGTCGAGTCGATGTTTGGTTTATGTGATGGCTCGTCGTAAGCATATGACGGCCCGCGGGATCGATATCTGGCAAAGGAGACGCAGCTGCCGCGGCGCGCGAGATACCGCGCCTCCGCTTTCTACTGGGGTTTCCTTTCCGAGACACAACCCAACGATATCGCGCGCATTGATGACACTTCCACGACCTGCCCATGTCATTTCGCGATCTCGGTATCCCTGCATTGAAGAAGACCCTTGAGAAGAGACCCTGTGAATCATGATTGCGAAGCAGGGTGCAAGGGAGAGGATGACGGGCCGGCTGCACGTCCGTCGGGAGCTGTGCCTCCGTTGGCCAAAAGAGGGCTTCTCCCCGATCTGAGATCCCGCGGCTGGTCATGGGCGTCGTCGTCGCGCGTGCCCTGCCCCTCTCCAGTGTCTGGCCCTGCGTCTCCCTATCGCGCATGTGATCCAGGCTGCTTTGCAGGAGCAGTCTGTCGAGCGAGGAGATGGGGCCGAGAGGATGCGTATGCGCGGGGACTGTACATGTGCATGTGATGGCGTCACACTCACAGAGCGATTTGCAGAGATCAGGCTCAGGCACGGCGCGGGGCCGGCAAATTATCATTGCTTAGTTTGCTGCGGAAGCTGAGCGCAGCGTCGTCGTGCGCCCAGAGCGCGTCCGTATACTCGTCCGGCCATCGGCACCAGTCACCAGCCCTCCTTTTCATACGCTCTATATAAGAAGCACCACGCCCAATCGCTCCCTATCCAATTCATCTCTTCCCACTCCTTCAACCCCAAGTCCAAGCACAAGCACAAGTCCAAGTCCAAGCACACAGAATGCCGACGCTCGCCCCGGGCCCCGCGTTCCTCCTCACGCGCCTCCTCCCGCTCCTCACCGCGTCCCTCACCGCGCTCACCGCGCTCAACCTCCTCCTCCCGCCCGCGCGCCGCCTCTCGCTCCCGGTCCAGCTCCTCACGATCCTCGCGCTCTCCGTGCTCGCGCTCCCCGTCTCCGCGACCGTGCGCGGGTACGCGCAGCGCGCGCGCGCCGCCATGCGCGGCGCCGTGCTGCCGCCCGTCGTGCCGTACCGCTGGCCCGGCGGCATGGATGTCATTCTCGCGATGACGCGCGGCGCGAAGACGCAGTATATTGGTGCGTGTCCGTGTGTGTGTGGGGGGGCTGGGGCTGGGGCTGATGGGAATGGGTGTACTACTTAGGTGAGAGGATCGCGATGTACACTAGGCAATTGGGCGAGACGTATACGCTGTATGGCAATTTTGAGCATCGGGTGCGTCGCGTTGCGTTGCGTTTGTGGTTTGGGCGCATATATGGACTGATCATGCTCCGAATGTAGATCATCACGACTGAGCCGGAGTATATCAAGGTATGTATGCTCTCCTCTTCTTTTTCGGTCGTGTGCGTTTCAGCGCAGTATAGTTCTGACCGTGGCGTGCTGTAGGCCATCCTCGCGACGGACTTTGCCAATTTCGAGAAAGGTGCGTTGCGCGCCGGCGTGTGCATATACCGCGCATATATAGCGCATATACTCACCAAACCCCAGGCCCCTCCTTCCAGAAACAACAAGGCACCCTCCTCGGTACCGGCGTCTTCAACTCGGACGGTACGCCCTACCCTCTTTTCCCTCCTCCTCCTCTTACCCCTCCCTTACCCCCCTTCTCCTGCCCACAGGCGAAATGTGGAAGTAAGTCCTCCCCTCTTCAGAATGCAGCGCAGCAGAGGGAAGGTGACGATGGCGACACGCAGGTTCCACCGCGGCATCACGCGCCCGTACTTCTCGCGCGACCGCATCTCGCACTTCGACATCTTCAACCGGCACGCGGAGGACGCGATCGCGCAGGCGCGCGCGCGGCTGCGCGCGGGGCATGCGCTCGATTTCCAGGTGCGCTCCTCCTGCTCCCCGTTTTTCCTCCTCCTCGTCCCCCGTGTCCCCCGTGTCCCGTGTCCCCTGGTCTTCTACGGAACACGACACGCTCCAAGCTCACGCATGCACACCCGCAGGACCTCGTCGCGCGCTTCACCCTCGACTCGGCCACCGAGTTCCTCTTCGGGCGCGACATCCACTCGCTCGACGCCGGCCTGCCCTATCCTGCCTCCACCACCACCACCACCACCACCTCCGCCTCTCCTAACTCCCCTAACTCCCCGCACGCAGACCCCTCCTCCACGCACCCGGCCAACCTCTTCGTGCGCGCCTTCGCGGACGCGCAAAAGGCGAGCTCCGAGCGCGGGCGCTACGGCGCGCTCTGGCCGCTGCGCGAGATGCGGCGCGACGCGGTCGGCGCGCATATGGGCCCGATTGATGCGTTTTTAAGGCCGTTGATCGAGGGCGCGATTCGCGCGCGTGGTGGTGGGGCTGGGGCGGGAGGTGCAGGGGTTGGAGGGAGTAAGGATGGGGACGGGGAGAAAGAGGGGGAGGGGGAGGAGGGGGAGAGCTTGTTGGAGCATTTGGTTAGGATTACGGATGGTGCGTGTTTTGGCTCTTTTCGGGTTGGGTTCAAGGGCGGAAGGGAGGACTGGGGCTGATTGGGAGATGGGGGCAGATTACAAGATCATCAAGGACGAGACGCTCAACATCATGCTCGCGGGGCGCGACACGGTGCGTCCCCTTCCCCATTCCCCTCCCTCCTCACCCCCTCCCCTCTTTCCGCCCACAAGCAAGCCACGAGCTGACAGTCAAATGCGCGGCGCCAAACCACCAGACGGCGACGACGCTCACGTTCTGCGTGTACCTGCTCTCGCAGCACCCCGCCGTGCTGCGCCGCCTGCGCGCGGAGATCCTCGACACGGTCGGCAGCGCGCGCGGGCCGACGCTCGAGGAGCTGCGCGAGATGAAGTATTTGCGGGCTGTCATTAACGGTGTGTCTTTCTTTCCCTACCCTCCTCTCCCTGCCCTTCCCTTCCTTTCTCCTCCCCTTCCCTTCCTTTCTCCTCCCCTTCCCTCCCTGCCCTACCTCTTTCCTCCCCCGCGGTGCCCGACGAATGCACGATAACGGCGTCCCTGTCCGCGTGACGCAAGCGATACACAGGGGGCGGGGAGGGGGTCTCCAGCCCCGGATCATCCGCCCGGGGGAATTCTCCGCAGCCGAGAGCGTCGACAAAATTCGGAGCTGTGGCATCCAGCGCCGCCCGCCCGCCCGCTCTCTACATCACCTGTGCTTCACTCGGACTCCGGACACCGAACGCTGATCATGACCCTGCGCACCAGAGACGCTGCGCCTCTTCCCGCCCGTGCCCTTCAACACGCGCACCGCGATCCGCGACACCGTCTGGCCGTCCAAGGTGCCCGGCCGGCCGCCCTTCTTCGTCCCCGCCGGCACGCGCTGCGTGTACTCGGTGTTTATGATGCACCGCAGGAAGGACCTGTGGGGGCCGGATGGTGCGTGTCTCCCCTCCCTCCCTCCCTCGCGTTTCTCTGCGCCCCGCTCATATATATGTCCTTTTTTTCTTATTTTGCTGGGGCTCTCGTGCGGGTGCGGGTTGGTTTGGTTTGGTTGGGCGTTTGGCGTGGACGTGATTTCGACGTGGAACTACCACGACTCGCGGCGCACAGCCCTCGAGTTCGACCCAGACCGCTTCCTCGACGCGCGCCTCGGCAAGTACCTCACGCCCAACCCGTTCATCTTCGTCCCCTTCAACGCCGGCCCGCGGATCTGTCTCGGGCAGCAGGTGCGGGGTTTTCTTTCCCCTTCCCTTGTTCTCCCCCACTAACTCGTCCTCTTCCCCAACGTCCCCTCTCCAATCCCCCACCATCTCCGCCGCACGCCGGCCCAAACACCTCCCACCCACTTGCCACTTGCGCCTTCGCGGCTCGCGCGATCGCCCGCCACACCTCTCCTCCCACCGCTCCTCCCACCCACCGCTCCTCCCCCGCTCGCCGCCACCACGCCCAGTTCGCCTACAACGAGGTCTCCTTCATGCTCACGCGGCTCCTGCAGGCCTTCTCGGGCGTCGCGCTCGCGCCCGACGCGCAGCCCGCCGCGTCGCACCCGCCGCGCGCGTGGGCCGCGCTCGGCGGGCGCGCGGCCGTCGAGAAGGTGTGGCCGAGGAGCCATTTGACTATGTATGCTGCGGTGAGTTGGTCGTGCTCTCTTTTTTTTTTT